>OZ010737.1:157263021-157733021 GCA_963932295.1 Tipula lateralis
ATTCATGATTAACCTGCAGTAAGCTACGATAATTTCATTATATCATAGTTTTTATCCCGAAATGTGATAAAGCGCCGCAAAATGACCACCCTGGTTTCGTAAACATGATTATAAAACTATAATTTTTGAAATAAGAATAATGACACACTATAGTTCTCATATCATTTGACAGTTTATCATAATTCATTAAAATTCTTACGTTAATACTTAACTGTGTGGTTTAAAAATATTTTTGTTTAGCCCTCCACCCAAATTTTCCTAGTTATATAGTATTTTTAGTTTGATTTTCCGTTAATTTATCGAATTCTGTATTCATTAATTTTTTTCAAAAAACCAAATTTTATAAAAAAAATAATAAACTAATACATGAAAAAAACAATATTTATAGTTTTCGCTATTCACTAACTGTATAACTTGGCACTGTCGTCACTGAAATGCCGTGGGATGAGAAAAAATAGCTCATTCCGAAATCATGTTTAAACCAAGTTGCAAACCATGGTGTGACACATTAGAACGAAATCATGGTTAGCAGTGACACATTAGAACGAAATCATGGTTAACTTGAAACTGTAGTAACGATACCAGATATGTGTCTATAGTATTACATATTGGGATCGACCGCTTTACTAGCTAAAAATGAATTTAATTGCATGCTATGAGCAAAGAAAATAAATATAAAGAGGAACATGTTATATGAACCTCGGGTGCATATAAACTAAAAATATTACTGAGTTTTTTTGTGATGGCAAACGAAATAGGATAGACATATATTTTTTATTTCGTTTCCTCTTTCGAACAACAACAAAAGTGTTTTTTAACTATTTTAAAACTACGCTTACTATTTCATATTATAATTCGATTGTAAAATGGAATACATATATTTTCAAATAGTAATCTATTCCATTTTACAATTGAATTATATTATGAAATAGTAAGCGATGTTTTGAAATAGTCAAATATTTCTTTTTTTGCTGATTTTCGAAAGAAAACGAAATAAAAAATATATGTTTATCCTATTTCGTTTGCCATCACCAAAAAACTCAGAAATATTTTGAAATTTTAAGTTTATATGCAACCGCGGTTCATATAAGATGTGCCTCTTTATATTTATTCTCTTTGACTTTAAAATAAAATGTCATGATTGAAAGAATCAAAAGCTTTCAAATAGCCAAGCAACACTTATAGTACAATATGATCATTATACGAAGAAACATTATGTCATCAATTATTTTGAGTAATGCCGTCGCTGATCTGTCTTTTAATCCTAGCACCAGATTTAAGTCTCGAGAGTTTTCATGCCGGTGGAAAATGAATATCTTACAAACAGTTCGTTAACTTTCCAGGAGCTAAGTGGCTGTATTATAATATGACTAACATAATTATTATTAATATCATTACTGTTTGAGATAATCTTAACAAACCATGCATTAACTTGTACTTCTTTGAACTGAGCAATTGTTCCTAACGTTACGTAGGCTAAGTAGCGAAAATTTCCAGTCAATGCAAGTAGTTTCCAGCACTATATATGCCAATAGCGATAGCCTTCATATTTTCACATGAAATTGGATTAGTTATCACATATATTGTATATATATATAAATATATATATATATATATATATATATATATATATATATATATATATATACATATATATATATATATATATATATATATATATATATATATATATATATATATATATATATATATATATATATATATATATATATATATATATATCATTACTATATAGGAGATGGATTAAGTGAGCTTTTCATAACAGAATCAGCAATATACGTATGGCATATGTTAGTTACGTCTTTTAAAAAACTTAGATTGGAGGCTGAGTCAACATTTGTACTCATTACATTACGTAAAACTGATGATTACCACTATCACTGTTCAAATGAACAAAAATGTGAATATTTTGAAATGTACAAATATTTTATTTATATTTGATTAATTGGTTTATATTTGAACATTTTGAATTGTGACGAACTGTCAGAAAACACAACTATAATTTCAAAAACATTTAAGACATATTTTTAATGACTACCTTAATTTAGGAGTGGCTCGTATACCACGAGTTTTACTGGTCATAACCGAAATTTATGTCAAACTAAGGTTTTGGATAGGTATGGTCTAAATTAATATGCCCGAGAAGTGAACCGATGCCATGTTATCTTATCTTTTTCTAAATAGGTGATCGTTTAAAGTACATAAATTATCGAGGGACAGCGTTCTATGCACAACGTCTTACATTATAAAATCCCTTCATTGAAAGAGACTCATTAACGAGATGCAGTCTCTCGAATACGGTTCTAACTCTTGTTATAGAGAGACAGTTAAACACTTTCAGACAGCATCTTATAACTGTAATTCAATCAAAGATTTTAATCAGTCAAGTCACTTCACGCATTCAAACACTTATCATGTTAATGAATATGAGTATAGACTTTAAGATTGGTGTAAGGATGGCTTTTACTTTCATATCATGCGTGTGGTAAATGGTTCGCAACGTTAACGCATTACACTCGATCAGTCTTTCGTTGTGGCAATTTTTGTTATTTTTCGAGATAGGCTAGTATCACGTTACACTTCACGTTTTTTATTCATGTTTGAAAGCGAAGCAAATCATGTCCACATTAAAGAAACACATTATGATATAAAATAGAAAAGTGTTATCAATACATGTATTGACCTTCACCAAGTTTTGAAAAGTATACAAAGTATTGAAAACTTCGATTGTAGATACTGTCCAGCAGTCTTGGTGTAGTAAAAACTAATCCCTATATTTTTTGGTTTGATGGGCCTATTATGAAGTCAAACTCAGTTATCAATCGCAAAGATAAACCTTTTCTTGGTTTATAGTAACTGTGCAACAAATATTTAGACAAATGAGTGAGAGCTTAGTTCCTATAAAAGAGTTATCGGACTACACGGTTATCTTTCTTGCCATATGAAATATTTCACAGAGGTATAACTTTATCGAATGGAAATTTTTTGCATCAGAAAATATCGGTATCTACCAAGGAGGGCTGGTTCCAATTGGTCAGTCACTCAACACGTTTTGTCGATATAGATGATGTTAGTCTACGAATCGAGATCGTTTATCTATATGCACATACCATGACATACCAATGACAGTAATTGTGACACAATTTTATGTTACAGTTGAGAAGTTTTTATACCTATGCAGATAGTATTAGGTCCCAGCGAAGTGAAAGAGATATACTTGATCCACTAGAACTGTATTCAAGTTCCGTTGATCTCAAAACCCAACGGGTCCAAAACCTAAGTCCCGACACTATTACCAAATTCCACCTTGCAATATCCTGCAAATTAAGACTCTTTGTTATGAATGGAATTAAGAACTCTCGACGGAAGTGTATTAGCGGCAGTTTCTAATATTCAACAAAAGAATCGTTTCTGTTAACCTTAACCATGATTTCCGATAGGTCTGTAATATTTTCGATATTTTTTAGTTGGGAAGAGGCCGTTGTCGACGACGATAACTTCATGGCGTATAGAGCGATCTGATATCTCCCGGTTTACAACAATTTAATACTATAAAATATAAGGAGAAATTAAAAGATTTCTCTTAATAGCCTTTTAAAATATGACATACATCTTCGAAATATAAATATCGTTTAATTAAGAAAGAAGAAAACTTAGAATATAACGCGACACGTATGTTGTAATAGTAAATATAACATAAAATACAAAGAAGTTTACACAGTACATCTTTTTCGTTTCTCGCAGTTTGACGATTTTCTAACACAACGAACAGTATTTATCAATTGTTGAACTTTAGCTGTGGTTTCAGCGGCAATTTCAAGTAAATCGGCAAATGATTCATTGTTCTCGTCTGCTCTACGAACTGTTACCTGAGCACTGTCGTCTGATGAGGAACTAGTGGTACCTCCTTGTATTTCACATTCTGCCGGTGGCTCCTCTCTACAATTAGTGGCCTCATCAAAACCATTAAGAAACTGAAGTTTCTCGCATTTTGTTAACTCTAGGAATTCTTTTAATATATTATCAAGTAAATTATTTTGAGGCTGTTCTGCACAACAATTAATTGCTGGTTGATTTGCACATACTGGTTGGTTTTGTAATACTACTGCTTGGCACTTTTGCCTATTTACGTGTTCCTTGAAGCTAATAATAAATTTTTTTTTCTCTTCTTCTGATAGTTTTAAAAATTCATCGACTATCTTGTTAGCAATGTCGGTACTTGACTGACATTCGTCTACACACATTCCTTCTGATCTATTTAATTGATTGCACCGCTGGTTAACCTCATTCCCCTTGAAGCCATCAACAAATAATATCTTCTGTTCCGGTGATAAATCTAAAAAGTTGTTTATTATATCGTCACCAATGTCGTTCTTTTGGTTACATTGTTGAGCACACCTTTTTGGTGACTTGTGTGCTGGAGCACATGGTCTACACATTTGATTGTTTTCCGTTAGGTTATCAATTAATGATATCTTTTCTTCGTTCGATAAGTCTAAAAAGTTGTTTACTATATCGTCACCAATATCGTTATTTTGGTGACATTGTTGAGCACACCTTTTTGGTGACTTGTTTGCTGGTGGACTTCCTCGACACATTTGATTGTTGTCGCTTTCATTAAAGCTATCAACAAATAATATCTTTTCTTCATTCGATAAGTCTAAAAAGTTGTTTACTATACGGTCACCAATATCGTTATTGGGGTTACATTCTTGAGCACACCTTTTGGGTGACTTGTTTGCTGGTGCATTTCCTCTACACCTTTGATTGTTTTCGGTTTCATTAAAGCTATCAATAAATGATATCTTTTCTTCCTGTGATAAGTCTAAATATTGTTTGACTATCGTATCTACATCTTTGCTTATTTTAGACTGTTCTGAACTATTCTCTTTAGAACTTTGTAAGCATTCGACAAATAATTTTTTATCTGTTATCTTTAATCTTTGAAATTGTTTGATAAGTTCTTCAATGTTTGAACTAAGGTTTGATTGTGTATTATCAAAATTTTCTGATACACACTGAGTATTAGTGTCATCTGGATCCTCTAAGCTTTGGACAAAAGAATTTTGTTCTTCTGGTGATAGTTCTCGGAACTGCCATATAATTGATTTAACAGCGGGATCTAATCTAAGTTCCTTATCGCCATCGTTATTATCCGAATCTTCTATAAAACTTTCAACAAAAATATTTTTTTCTGCCTCCGAAAGATCTAGGTATTGATTAACAATTGCTTTAATTGTCTTGTCTAATTGAGCATTTTGTGGAAGAATTTGTGTTGCATTTCCGCATTTGTTCGCTGATTGCTCTGGTGATGCACATATGTTATAAGTTTCCCCCGTTACATTCCTTGTTTGATTAATTTTTGTTCCACATGCATTTCCTGGATCAAAATCGCTATAATTTGTATTCTCTTTTACAAATGTACCATCATTTATTTTGTTTATAAAATTTTCTAAACTTTTTGATATTTTAGAATGTGCTTTAAAAGTTTTACTGCATATAGATGCACCTTCATCATCATATTGCATCGACCCTTGATTTTTGCATATTGATTGTGTATTTTGTGAGCTTGCACATTTTGGTCGACACCTGTTTGGATGACGTGAACGACCCCATGAATATGATGATTCATTTGAACCATATCCGGATTGGGTGTTGCGTGAAAAATCATCTGGTGACTCGGCTGTATAAGAATTCTCTTCAGAAGATTTACTATAAGCGTAAAAATAAAATCAATCAAACATTCCAATGTATCGACAATTTATTTATTAGACTTACTTTTCAGGGTCTTCAGGGACAACAGTGTCATTTAAAGTTTTTCGATTGGTGTTATATAGCAAATCGGCTAATTGCGATGGATAATCATTCAACAATTTAATATTGAATGCCATTGCCATCGTGAGCACGTTGCTAGCAAAACCTATGCTTAATTGGTTGCGACGAGTTGGATTCATTTTGTTTTGTATGTTTTTAATTTTATAAATAATTTAGAAAATTCACAAAAAATTTTTAACAATTTTATTGCAAAACTGAACAAAAAACAAATTCTTGATTATCAAAATCAATGGTCAACTGATATAAAATCTAATACTGACTACAAAATGAATGAATATGACGGCAGTAAGGTAGGCCAAACGATTGTATCTGACAACATTTTTCAATGTTTTGAAGTAAGATTGTTATTTGACAGTCAAAATCGACTGAACGCGTATACGGTTATTGGTAAATAACAATGTCTTTCATGTCATTTTTGTTCTCCAACTTTGGAATAGGCATTCAGTTTCCTCAACATACGAAAAATTTATAAGTTAGGAATCACTTCCGTATGGTGAAGTATCCAAACTAAATATTATTGCAAAATTGCCATGGTTAATTACTTGCAGATCTGAATTTTGATACATCAAGCTTGAATATGAATTGGCAAATTATATAATAAAATAAACCCTGGTAATATAATTATAGAATTAACCAATAATTTATTTAACCAAAAATTCCAAAAATTTTATATAAACATTCCTAATATAGTAGATTAATAAATCTACTTGACCCAATACTTATAAACGCATGCATTTAATGCAGCAACAACAACATAATTTTGATATATATACACACATAATTAATTGATGGAAGTTTTCGAAAACCCTGGCAAACATTATCAAATTCGCTATACAGTAGACAATTTTTGGGCTAGTTATCGTAATTCAAATTGAGGATACTAACAACGTCTCGATCTGCATGGTACGTCAGGCGCTTGGCAACAGCTATCATCTTCTGCTGTAAAATATTGCGTAGCTTCTGTTGATTGAGGTGCGCATCTATTTCTTGCTTGTGGTGCTCGAAGCCTACTTGATGGGCCTACTGATATCCTTTGATTTGGAGCAGCACATGGGGGATGTCGATATCCAGGAATTGGTTTAGGCAATCTTGAAGTAGATTCGCAAGGTGTTGCACATGGATCAGATCTTTGACAACATGGTTCAGTTGCTGGTTTTGGTTTACATGGTCCAACTGCTCTCTTTGCAGTTTTTGCAGCTTGTATTGATTTTAACGCAGCTTTAGCAATAGCTGCTGCTGCTCGTTGTGTAGCTTCAGCTGTCTTAGCAGCTTCTTTTTCTGCTTTCTTTTCAGCAGCTTTTGCTCTTTGGGCAGCAACTTCAGTTTGTTTTCGTTTAAGAAGATTTTCACGGGCAGTAGCTGCTTGACGACAATAACAATTGGTGTGACCATGATGTGTTGCAACTTTCTTTTCCTCATCTCTAGCTTTAACAGCTGAAACAGTTGATGGAGATGACTGTGAAAAACTGATCATTGAGATTGCGGCTACCACCGACTGTGAACTACTGGGTCTTGCTCCTAGCCGTGGTATTCTACTTATTTTGCTTGCTAATACAGCAACGCTAAAAAAATTTTAAATCAAGAATTAGTATTATTTATATTAATAGTCATTTAATATTTAAACCTTGTGCTAGTCTGAGTTGATGTTGCACCTTCATCTTCTTGGTTACACTCTTCTTCGTTACACTCTTCTTCGTTACACTCCTCTTGGTTACACTCTTCTTGGTTACACTCTTCTTGGTTACACTCTTCTTCGTTACACTCTTCTTCGAGGGCACACTCATCTTGTTGAGCACACACATCTTGTTGAGCACACACATCTTGTTGAGCACACACATCTTGTTGAGCACACACATCTTGTTGAGCACACACATCTTGTTGAGCACACACATCTTGTTGGGCACACACATCTTCTTCGGCACACACATCTTCTTCGGCACACACATCTTCTTCGGCACACACATCTTCTGCGGCACACACATCTTCTTCGGCACACACATCTTCTTCGGCACACACATCTGCTTCGACACATTCTTGGTCACAAACATTTTCTTGAACGAATTCGTTTTCCGGTTCTATACACATCTCGCCTTCGGTTGTTGTAGAAGATGAAGATGACGACGACGACGACGACGAAGTGGTGCTACTACTACAAACGTCTTCTTGTGGAAGTTGTGGAGCACATATACCTTGTTTAGCTGCATCTAAGTTGCGTAAAGCAGCATTAATCGATTGTAGATAATTGATGGAAACACCTTGAATCGATTTATCATCTTTCCCTTTAGGTTCATATTTTGAACCATATGTGTTAACATAATTACAAGGTATCGCCTGGGTGTAGCTATATAAACATAAATATAAGTGTTCCAGTTAAAATCTCGGAAATTTATTTATTATAATCTTATTAACTTACAATGCGTCTGACCCTACTGAATTGACTTCACTTTCATTTCCACGATCTCGGTAAACTGATCGAACTGCCTCCGTAATGGTTGCAAGAATTGAATCGATATCTGTCGTGCGTCCAAACATAGCAGATGTACGATTCATTACGTATGCAAGTGATAATAATGTAGAAGCAACCCTTACTTTGAATCCTGTAATTTGGTCCATTTTGGATTTTGTGTGTATATATACAAATATATTGATCTAAACACAATAAAATAAATAAAAAAATTAACTTAAATAATTTAAAATACACAAAAAATTTATCGTTAAAATTTATGAAAATGTCCTAAAAGCAAATGAAAGTTTATAAATCATGGCTCAATTGATTAGATTGGAACTGAGTGCTAGGTTTGTATTTTTATATAATATATTTTTTTTTTTTTTATGTTTTATTCTATGCTATCTCTTTTGGGGCTCAAGGCTCTCCCAGCTCTTTCGCGGTTCGCTTAATAACGTCCTACTTTACGCCTTAACGGCCAAATCGAGGACGTACGGCTATAGGTCCGATTTTCGTAGAACCATCTGCGCATTGCATAGCTCCATGCCAGCCTATAGTACTGACATGGAAGATGGGTCGGCCCATGAGTTCTGCACTCCAACAGGGGGTCATAGATGTGTTCATTAACACCACCGATCGTAATCAGATGGTGAAAAATCCTTTTTGCGTCCTGCCTCTATCGGGATACGAACCCGGTACCTCCCGCTCCAACTGCCACAGCTTTAACCACTGAGATTTTTATATTTCATTCATTAATTTACAACCACGTTTTTAAGTCAGTGTTTAACACATTTTATACTATGTAGATTGTTGTATGTAGGACCATCTTGTCGTTATTCTGGTGAAAATTTAGCTAAAATTAATGACAGCGTCCATCAACGTGCTCACGGAATGATATCACTCGACGTCGATATGACAAATCCTATGCTTCCACATTTTGAACTGATTGTCTGTGGGAGTTTTGCTCGGTGGAATGAAATGATTTGACTGGCTGAAATCAAAATACTCGACGCTCAAATCAAAATACTCGACGTCACAATGACACACATTCTCAACTGTTGAATAAACTGTTAAAAAGGAACTGCTAAAGAGTAAGGAGTTAGTAGTCATTGGAGTCTTCAGTAGTATGTAATTGTTTTTGTAAAATAACGTAATTAGCAATAAAAGTTATGACCTCTAGCAGTATTATCGCCTTGGCCGTCAATTTCTATACGTCTATTGTTATCTAGACATCTATTGTTTAAGGCCACGTGGCTTATTTTTCATATTGTGACCGTGATATTTTGAGGTCGTCTATAATTACGTACGTGAACGTGTATTGGTCGCGTGGCTATCGTGACACACAATAATTTTTCATTTCATATCTTTATAGTATAAGCAAAGAGAATAAATATAAAGAGGAATATCTTATATGAACCGCGGTTGCCCGTTGCATACAAACTAAAAATGTTTCTGAGTTATTTGGTGATGGCAAACGAAACGAAATAGGATAAACATATATTTTTTATTTCGTTTTCTCTTTCGAACGACAGCAAAAAAATTTGACTATTTCAAAACTTCACTTACTATTTCATATTATAATTGAATTGTAAAATGGAATAGATATATTTTCATATAATTATCTATCTATTTTTATCTTATTTCGTTTGCCATCACCAAACAACTCAGAAATATGTTAAATATTTTAGTTTGTATGCAACCGCGGTTCATATAAGATATTCCTCTTTATATTTATTCTCTTTGGTATTAGAACAATTTTTGTAGGTTGCTTGTTATTTTAAGATCGCGGTTGCCATATTTGTTTTGGCTCGAAGACTTTTTTTACTATTGTGATCGTTGCTTATGTGTCATAGATTTAGTGGCGTTATCATGGGGTGGAAGTTCTTATTAATATTGTGACGAATCACAACGACCTGTGATAGTTAAAACGAGTTCAAAATTATAGCAGTAGTTTAGGGATTACCCTGAAACCAAATTTGAGACACATTTACTCGTAATCGCTTTTAACTTTAAACTTTCCAAACATTTAATCACTCAGTTAACGTTTGATTGAACATTATTGATGGCCTGCTCGATACTGCTTTCGGTGTTTCGATCTGGTGTTAGCAGTGTGCAGTTTAGAAGTTTACAGGTTGAAGAGAGCTGGCGATTTTTTGCTACCAGGAAGTGAAATACTAATGGCATCGTCTAGTCTATAGTCTCTGCCATTCAAAATAATTTTCCTGTCACTCATAAAATCTTTCAACATGGTGAAATATAATTTAAAAGGAACTACATAATCAAACGCACGCTTTACATCTTAAAATGCCACAATTCCTTTCAAATTGCCTCTTCACTTTCCAAACCAACTTCTCATAACATTCAATTGCAGAATTTTCCTTACGAAAACTATAGGTTGTTTAGTAGCCACAATTTATTTTCCCTTACAATAATTTCTTTCCCTTACAATAAACAAATAATAGTCGATTTGGCGCAAACAATTATCTTACACTATCTTACAATCACTCTCTCATTTAATCTTTGTTTATAATTATGATAGACTCTAGTGAAACCTGAAGACACTTACACGAGTACAAGCCAGGAAGCTTTAGATGTATTAATGAAAACTCATTTTCTTGAAAGTGAGAATTCCAATGTACTAGATGAAAATAATATCCCACATCAACTTTCGAGTTTCAGAGATTGGAGCTTGGTGGCGAAGGTGGTGACAAAAGATAGAATCCGGTTCTTTCTCAAATTTTAAAACACCAGGCCCATAGGGAATATTCTCGAGTCGACTATCCATACGGGATATTCTCGAGTCTCCTACTGGAAGGAAATTATCCTAGACCACCTTGTACACATCTTCATAGTCACTTTGGCCCGGGGATACATTCCAAGATCATGGAGAAAAGTCAAGGTAGTGTTCATCCCGAAGGATTGTAAAGGTACTTAAGGGACAATTAATAATTTCCCATATATTCCAAACAACACACATACCAGAAAGTCAGATCTGTTGAAACAGCACTCAATGAAGGCGTTTGCCGGATTAAGAAATCGCTGCACAACAAGGAATTTGACTTGGCAGCATTTCTGGACAATTAAGGCGCGTTATAATTAAAAACGCTTCTTTCGGTGCAATGATCTCTGCAGCCAAAAGTCATGGCATGGAGACCACACATGTTCGATGGTTTAGCGCCATGCTAATAGGTCAAGGAGAATTACTGCAGACTTAGGTAGTGATACGACGACGATGACCGCCTGAAAGAGATATCCTCAGGGTGGGATTCTGTCTCCGCTCTTGTGGTGTCTTGTGGTCAACTCAGTCCTACTAGCTGATGATATCACCATAATACTGATAGATTAATATACGGATGTTATTTATAATCACATCCAAACTGCTTTCAACATAGTTGTAATCTGGTGTAGAGAATAGGCTCTTTCAGTTAACCCTAGGAAAACTAAGATGGTCCTTTGCACTAGACGCAGGACTTTGAGAAACTTTAGTCTTCCAAAAATTTGGGTTCATACGATCCCGCTCTCTTCGGAAGTCAAGTATCAGGAGATATGATTAGATCGGAAGATTACTTGGCAAAAACATCTCGTTTGCTGAACTTATTTGGTGGCCTAGAACAATGAGCGGAGTTGGAGTGAGACCTCTAAACCGCCTTGAAACACTTGTTTGTCTGGGTATTGTAGCAGCTTTGCATACCACTCCTAATGCAACTCTTGAGATGGCTATAGGTTTGCTACTACTTGATCTTTGGATCATTAGGTGTACATTGTAAACAGCCAATGAAAATACCTAGCCCTTCTGGGAATTGTCAAACATGGTGGAAAGTGGACCGGCACACAACTGCCCACATGTCCTAGAACACTATGGTGACGAAGCACAGCGTTGGGAAATTATTTTTGGTAACTTTTTACCGGATTGTACTGTATAATAGTTCATCCTTCCCCTCTAGGGACGATATGATGATCTTTTCTAACGGATCAGTATGCTGCAATCTAGCTGGTGCCGGATTATACAAACAAAATCCAGAGGTCAAATTATCTATTATATATAAGGAGATGAACTGCAGTCGTATCTGCATCCTTTCTGACAGTCAGGCTGTTCTCAAGGCGATTGGTTCCAATACTGTTTTATCAAAACTTAATTTGGACTTCATTGGAAACCCAGTCACATGGTTATCAAAAGAAAAACATTGGCTGACAAATAAGACCATTCTGGTGCGGCTTCCACTTTTGTGGGACCTGAGTTAACTACTTAAACGATAAATTGACTATCACTTCGGTGATCTGCATCAAAAGAGGTTGGGTAGCCTCATCTTCTGTCGACTATCCACAATCTTCTTCGGATCAATAAACTAGTAAAGATCCCAGTCCTTCTTAAACTGTGATAGGCTCACTTTAAGGATCTTGCTAAGCATTCTCATGGCGCATTGCTCCCTGAATAATCTTATGTTCGGAATAAACCGTGTGGAGGAGCCGAAGAAGAAACTGTTGAGTACTTCTTGTGCTCCTATTCTTCATACTCTTCTCATGGACCTTGAGGATACCGGAAATTTTGCATTTTATTAGAAGAACAAACAGATTTCGGGACTGAGAGTGTACGCCTGGGAAGCGATATCACAATGAGCGAATTGAGCCTGAGTGACTGGGAAAAAAAGAGAATGATTATTTTGAATCGTTTTTTTGGTTTAGCATAAAACAAACTGAATTTTTAGTGACCAAGTAGGCAACTAATTTTCAAAATAACAACCTTCAAGGAAAATTTCGATTGTTGCTGAGAAAAAATCAAATCTCAATTGTATGATAGATTAAAGTAAAAAATTAAATATTTTTGTGGATCATGCAAAAGTGTATTTGAAGTATTAATCGTAGTAGGCCATGTGTTTCAATTGTCTACACTGCAATAAATTGTGACATTTTAAATACTGCAAGTTGATATAGTGTTAACGTAAATTAATATTTACTACCAAATTTTACTATAAAATATAATCAAGCTCGTATTTTTAATAATACCACGTAATTATATAAAATTACATCAATCTTTCTTGTTTTTAAACAATTATATTGGTTATCATCGTGGTACGTATACCACAATTATTCATTTGTGTATGTCTGAGCCGAGTGAATTTTGTACGACAAAAAAAACTATCGCTGTTTGATAAGCCGCATTCGAATACATAAATATTGTAATATCTATTGAAAGTTCTGTTTATAATAGATAAAATATTTATTCAAGTTTTTCAAAATATATGATACAATTATTTAAGTCTTACAATAAATATTTTATATACTTACATTGAATTTCGTTGGAACAGCAAGCTATTTCAATGTGTTCCCGGTTAAACGTGGATCAAAGTGTGAACATTATATGGTGTTAAGTGAATTACTATTTTTGTGTGTGTGTATCCTATAAATCTAATTTATATTCAGTATAATTAGGCGTGTGTTATATCGGTTAAGGAGCTAAATTATTGAATTTATAAAATTTTAAAGTTTAATTTTTTTATCGTGCTAGAAGTTTCGTGTTAGAAAGCTTTTTCATTTTTATTCTTATTCGTTTATTTAATTTTAATAGTTTTTATGCGTTTTAACGGTTTTGAATATAAAAGCTCGTTGCACAAATACAAAGATAACGATATCTTGCCTACGTGGTTGAGTAAATTTGATATATAAACCAAATTTAAGAATCATTTATCATTATTAAGTATGCACATTATAGGATGACTCTTAAGTAAGTAAAATAAATTTGAGAGTTGTTGGAGGAACAACAAATTATATTACAGTAACTTTCTCAAATAATAGTTTTCTTGATTATAAATTTATTTAACACAGGACCAATAATAAGGTTAACACTTAAATTTTTTTAAAATTTTACAAGATAATACTGCAATTTGACATATTAGTGTGCTGACCAGTTGAATATTTGTCGCTGGTAGTGGAAATAAATACGAGATAGTCTACCTCATAGTGTTGAATATTTTTTCTATCCTGTCGAAGTTAAGAAGCAGGGTTGGTGTTAAACTGGTTTCACATACTACACTACTAAACAAGCATTGTATCCATTTTCATAAGTCACTCGCTCTCACAAATTAACTGCAGACTGCTTATTTGAAAACGCGGGTTACAACTTTAGGATATGGCTAAGGGCTAAACTTAGTGAACCTGCGAGGGAGCTTAGAAACGTTTACCTTCTTAATGTTCTGTGTTTTTTTCACTTTAAAATTTACTTCTATTTTTAGTTTTTTTATCAAAAGGTGTTAATAACTACTTCCATTTTTTAAGGTCTCAAAATCATTTTTATTTTAAGGTTTTACAAGTCATTGTTAGTCCGTATCGTGTCAACTATCTGACTCCATCGGTTTTGATTACGAACCAGCTCTACCCGTGGAGACATTGTCAACTAACGAAAGGCGTCTCTTTCTTTAAAGATTGTTGAATCATTCGGTTCAGATCAGCTCAAAGCAGCATGCTAGTGTGCAAGTGTACTCACAGTTATTTGATTTCATGCACGATAAAGAACTCAGTATGTACGCCAATAATAATTCTTCTCTCGAATGTTAGCCTTCTTTCGTACTCATCCGCCAAGGTCAGATTCTCACATCTATACAGAACAACGGGGTTGATTATCAAAACGATACAATTTCAGCTTATCCGCATTTGCAAGATATTATGATTTCAGAAGTGGACTTAGAGGACATAAAGCCTGATTACCAACGGCAACGTAAACCTTGATATTCTCTCCCACTCATATCGTGAGAAATGAGAGACCAAGATACTTGAATCACATTCATAGTTGGATTACCACCACTGAAATCAATTTGTCTTGGTCTTTAAGACCAGAGAACAGATATTTGGTTTTGGACTCATTGATTTAAAACCAACAGAAACTGAACAGTGTTCTAGTGGATCAAATATCTCTTTCACTTCATTGCCAATCCAATAACACAGATATCAACTGCATATACCTGAAGAAGATTGGTTTGTCGAAATATTATATTGTCTTGAGCGCATCTTTTTGTCGCACATCAGACCTAATTGCAAAAGCTCTCGATAACCTGTTTTCAACGTTAACACCTCATTGAGGCTGAGTTATTGCCATTTTACACAGATGTACATATTTGTTTGGTGGCTTAATAGCCCCTGGTACTATTGTGGTGGTATTCTATGGGTTTGATATTTCGTTCGAAATATTTACGAAAAATGAATGCTCCCACCCACAGGGCGACATAATCTTTATGTATTCTTGTTGCTATATTACACTTTCTAAACTTTTGCATTTTACGGGGTTCAATTTACTGTTTATAATAATTATTTATTTTGTTACAATTAAAATTTTTGTTACACTTCTGAAAAATATAATTTAGAAATTATTATGTGAAACGATCACATTGCAATGCTCTGAAAACTTATTGTTTTAAGGTTTTTGTGTAAAATGTTGCTTTTTAAAAATAAATCAGACTGTATTGAGTTGGTGAAGAATTTTTAACCAATATTTTAGCAATCAAAATTATTCAAGTTGAACCAGTAATACGAGGGGAGTAACAAAAGTAAGCTTCCTCTTTTTTATAATTTTCTTAAGCCTATATAGATCCATTTCTCAAAACAGTCTTCAAAATGTTGCTTAGCTTATCACGTTCACCATTAACCGCATCAATCATCTCCACATTAGTGTTACAGACCTTTCCTCTCCAATTTGGTTTAAAATTTTGAAAATAACCAGAAATCACAAGGTGCTAGATCTGGAGAATATGGTGCTGGTCATATTTCTTCGATGCCAGAGATCACAATAAATTTACTCGTTCAGCATTGTGAGCTGGCGAGTTGTCATGATCTAAAAAGTAGCGCAGCAATCCTCTTCCTTTCGGTTTTCCAACAAATTTTTGACAAAATTTTGGTGAGCAGTCTTTGGTATATCATTTTGCAGTTACTGTCTTACTGATTACTGGAGTAATAGAGGTACAATTTTCGATAGGGTGAAGTAAACTGACATCATTACTTTTGTCGCTGCTTAGTTTTACAATTGGGTTCCATACCATGGACTGCTGTTTGGTTTCAGAATCATACTTATATAACCAAGATTAGAACTCACGATTGGCACGACTATATATTCTTGACTTTCATGTTATCATTATTCTTCATATCAGGAACAACTGTGTTCTTCAATAAATCACCGGCTTTAGTTATTGAAAAGATAACGATTTGCTGTAATTAAATTTGTTTTAATAAATTAGTTGGTTGATATGAAAGAAATATAGGGTGTATCCAAAATGCCAACCCAAATGTGTAATTTCGACCGTACAAAATATATACATATGTGTTACCGCATTATTCAATCACGTGACAGTATGTGGTTGAATTTTGTTAAATATTTAATGTGGATAAGAGTATATTTATACGTATTTTAATGTCATGGCATCATTATAATAGGGCAGGCAATCAAAATCGATTTTTAATTCGAAAAATACCAAAAGTGTTACAGGTTTTAGTTTTTTTTATACACGTAAATATAAATGTAGTAGCTTGTAGTATTAATAAGCTTATAAGTTTAAGGATGTATAGCAATAAAGTTTGTTTCGGAATTTTGTGACTAATATATTGTGTTTAATGTGTATTTGTTGTATTCATATTTGTAATTTTTAGATCATCATATTTTTGTCGAACGGTGTACAAATTACTATTTGGTACTTAATTTTCACACCTAGCAATCATCTAAATTATCACTAATTATATATACGCTTTATTATGTTCGTGAACCTGAACTTCCGTTTTCATGTTAACATATCCAATATCTTTATACAAGTACATACGAGTGTAGTATAAATACGAGGTTATATGAATACTCGTACATATAAGTACATACTTGTATGTAGAGAAATTAGATGAACATTTTGATAAGTAAATTACACAAACTTCATTTTTTATCTACAACATTATACATATGTACATATGTATATGCATTGTAGTGTTCATGTGTGCTTAAAAGTATTAACCTGGTTATAATATGAAATAGATTAGTTAATAGTTTTATCACTTTCGGAATTTATTTCAAGCGAGGATAACAATAAACATCTGAGACTTTACAAACAGTTTTGTATGTTAATGTTTGGTCAACGGCGAGAATCGAACTCGATGTGAAATTCTCTTTACCATTAAGCTACAACCGACGACTAAATTTATAGCAAAAGCATTCAATTTTGTTTATGTGTTGTTGTCTGTAGCTGCACACCCTGTAAATACGCTCTTAGCTGGTCTATACACTATTTTGTATAAGCGATGTGTTATGATCCTTAACGACCTCAAATATTTTCAAGATAGATCAATCTTAGTGAAGACTATTTTTAATTAGTTGTTACGGCTCTATACGATTCATATCAGTATTATTGACGCTTCAAACGTTGATCAATATTTAAACGACTAGAGTTGAGTCATACCTATTATTCTATTTATTTCCCACAATAAGTTGTGAAAGATAAGCCGCTTATCAATGGAGGGACTAAGTCACTAATCTTGTGCACAAAGTTTATTCACTATTTCACTTTTTTGTACGGTTTTTGGCAGAGAAAGTAGTGTGCTTCCTCGGTCATTATTCTTCGGGGATCTTGGGTTCGATTCCCGATGGTGGTTACCAAAAACCGCGATAGCCCCCTTAAATAATTTTTTTGTTTTTATTTCATTTTTAAAGGCTAGTACTCAGATCGATTTCGCTTGAAATTTCCATACGATTTTACCAGAGTGAACTCAGAAATGAAATGCACCAAAGATGGCGCGCATAAACTCTTTACATTTGTTTAACGCGAAAATAATGATTCGAACCATTTTTTTCACGTGAAATTTGAACATTTGAATTCTCCAAAAACAATTCATTTCTATTTAAAATGAAAATAAAGAAATTTTTGGAGACCGCGGTAAAATTTCATTTCACTTTGATCTGAGTACTAGCCTAAATTCCAGACTGGTTAAAATATAACTTGTCCGATACTGCGATTTAGCACTGCTTATATACACAAATCGGATGGATTATCAATATTTGTATTCTGCTTATAACAGACAATGAGCCACTTCATTACCGCTTAAGACGTGGAGAAAATAACATTTCACTCAAACTGAAATATATCATTAACCTATTACTAAGATCTAAACACATTCCTTTTGGAAAAATTGTGTCTACACTGTGGTCCCAAATTACTATAATTGTAGACCTTTTTCTTTGAACCTTTTTTAAATTTTTTTTTGTAGAGTTTCTACACATCTGACACTGAATTAGCATGCATGAAATACGCATCAGGCTAGTCGTCGGGAAAGGACTAATCAATTCGATTTTTTTTTCATAAAATTAGGAATCTACATATATATTGATGAATCTGACAGTCTCTAATTGAATTTACCACAAAAACTTTGGTAGAGTTTTCATCAATTGGTTCATTTTGATAAAGGGAATATGGTGCTGGTCGTATTTCTTCAATGCCAGAGATCGCAATAAAATTACTCGTTCAGCATTGTGAGCTGAAGCGCTGTCAGGATGTAAAAAGTAGCACCGCAAATTTTCTTTCTTCCAGTTTTCCAACATTGTTTTGAAAAGTCTGACCGTTTCCCAGGGAAATAGCAGCACCAATTGTTGGTCGGATGAAGTAAACTGAAATCGTAACTTTCTTGCTCCTGTTGAGTTCCATAATATGGATTGCTGTTTGGTTTGCGGATTCCAATTTATATTATTTTGCCATGGTAGTGGAATTGAGTTTTGAAATCGAGTCAGAGATGTGAAAGTTGTGTTGTCGACGAATTTATAGCATGTTGCTCTGTTGCGTTTGAACTACCTCACTACCTCAATCATTTCATTACAGGCCATTGTTGGCTCATATTGTGCCAATAATTTGACAAAAATGATTAAAATGATTGAGGTAGTGAGACATATTTAATGGACATTTCTGAGGAAAATTTCTTACTTAGAAGGACAGCTTAACGAATTTTTGTAGGCAGATGATACGTAAATGTTACTCAGCAATCAGCGCAATTCACGGTTCCTTTAAAGTATTTATCAATTGTACTATATACTTTAATACTTCAATCTGCCATTCACAACCCCTGGGACTGCAAAAATGTTCATTCAATTCTTATATATGAGAAATAAGTTAAAGTCATGCAAATATTAAACAAAATTATTGTTGATTCCATTAATTCTTAATTTTGTCAACCTTATTTGATTAGTATGAAGCTATGCTCGAAGAAAGAATGAAAAGTGTTCTGGTTATGTCTCAACTTTACAAAAGTGATCGCTTAAAATTTGACCGTATAGAAGTTACTGTTGTATATTATTTTTAGAAGAATTAAATTTCTGTGAAACGATAAACTGAAAGAAGCTACGGTATGACCATAAAAACATAACAGTAACTCTGTCAGAGTGCTGTCTCAAAGTTGAAGACACATTATCGAGAACTTGTATAATTAATTCAAGGGGCCTAATATGAAATTTTTCGATTTCGTTTTTTTTCGCTATCGAAAAAATTCGCCCTATTATAAGGCTTAAAAATAAAAATTCGAGGCGAATTTTTTCGAACGCACATGTTATCGAATAAATTCGCCCTATTATGAAACTAAAATGATAAAATGGCAGCGAATTTTTCCGGACGCACCGAAAAAATTCGACTGCTATTTAGTTGGCGAATTTTATGTACAACTGATCGCCTTTATCAAACTTAGTAAATAATTATTAAAATATTTATTTTAAATTATTTTTAAAAAGAATAAGGTGTTCAAATAATAATAATAAATAATAAAAATAATTATTGAGTATAATTTAAAGAAATTACTCCGATATTGGCGTTAAAATTTCGATGTATGTTTTATTCTTAATTATTTATGTTTAAATTGATGATTTTATGCTATCGCGACTTATCGAATTTTTTCGATTATCGAAAAAATTCGATTCGAAGCGGATTTGACGTAATATGAAAGTTGTTTCATATTACGTCAAATCCGCTTCGAATCGAATTTTTTCGATATCGAGAAAAATCGAAATCGAATAATTTCATATTAGGCCCCCTGGTGTTTGCAAATAATATCTGTCTGATTAGATTAAGTGGCTATTATAAAATAATCCGATATTGTATTTTGACATTCGATTTTAAGATTTCGTTTCGTCGTTTTTGTTTCATAATAGCAAAATCCGTTTACGGATCCGATAGTACGGTTCCTACTATTCCTTGATCAAAGCGAAGACGACTTTAGTTTTATCACTTCGAAATGTAAAGCCTCCCTATCATGTTATAGGTGTTTGTAGAAGTGCCTTACATTCGAGTCAGTCACTTTCGGGATTATGTATGTCTGGTTTAAGAGACCAGGACGCATTTTTTCAGTAGTAATCATACTTTTAAGGAAGTGAAATTATTCAAGTATCTTGGATTTCTCATTACGCATCATAAAAGAGTTCTAGAGTATATCAAGATCCACTTTACTACTGCCATTCGGACTTTATAACCTCTATAAAGTTGATCAGACTCGTTGTGATGCATGGTTGTGAGAGTTAGACTTTAACGGATGAATCATGTGAAGAATCACGTGTGATATATGGCTCAAAATACTACATTGATGGCACGTGTATAGTAATGTGTATAAAAGGGAGAGCTAATTACAGGCTTTCGGCAGGCAAGAAATTCGCTTTACCTATAATTAGTACCTTCTGAGCTGACTGTTTACAACAGTATGAATAGTTGATTCAAATTATTGGCACAATATGGGACGGCAATGGCTTCTAAGGAAATGAGTATTTCATATAATGTAGAAACAAACTCATTAGCAAATCCCTTATATTTCCTATCAAATCGAGTCAATCTTTCTTCTATATTCCTTATGATATTTGTCTTAATCGAACAAACATTATAATACATCTAGTTCCTAGGAAACTAGATGCATTATAGTGTTGGTTTTACTAATCTTTAATAAAATTATGAGTAACTCATAACCGCGATAATAAATGGATAAAATATATTTTTACTTTACATGCATATAAATTAAAAAATACTCTTTAGTCTTCTTAAAGATGTTTACAAACAAAACCAAAAAATACATGAGTAAAGTTTTATAAATATTTTAAATATTATAGTTTTATATTTCAACTAGATAATACATCATAAGCTTAATTCTTATAATTGTTGTTAATTGTGTTTTTTTTTTTTTGTAATTTGTATCATTATAGAATTATCAATAGGTCTAGAAAAAATGTAACATACGAGTAGATGATGCCAAACGACAAATATTTTGGAAGCAAATAGAAGGCGCTATGAGATTACCAAAACTTTCTCTTAAACGGTGTTTTATTTTTACAATAGGATTTGCCGTATTACTATTATTTGTGTTTAGTACAAGGTAAGTGCTTGATAATTAATTTAGTTTTTGAAGTGTATATTATGAATTAGAATGATACGGGCTCAATTGATAATACGTTTAATGAGCGTAACAGTTCTTGATAACAGTTCAAATATTTTGTTTTTAGTAATTAGTTAATTGTAAACCATTCATTCATGTAAATAAGACATCATCACAGGTATGTTGTTGTCTCGTATGTCGTGATAGTAGTTATATATTTAGTGTCTAATGAACTAATATATCGCGATAGTAAATTTGTTGAGCTATTATACTTAAATATACATTTGTAAATTAGAATGTGTAGTAATTATTTCATTTATAATTTTTTTTCATTATACACATAAATAATTGTTAATTTAGTTAAATAATTTAAACGACATTTTATTGTCTAATTAAGTTGATCGTTATGATTGCATATACGTTATGTAAAACTAGGCAATTAACAACATTGATAAGACTTGAATATAAATTATAAGTAAGTTAGAAAGATAAAGATTAAAGAATTTATATTGGTTCTAAGTCGAAATTTAAAAACAGATTATACAAGGAAGGAGTGAGAAGTCTGGAAAAAATAGGAGTTTGTTGCATCGATGATCTCCTCATTATAGCCGAATCGCTTTCCCTCGAGCCATTTCTTCAAGTTCGGAAATAGATAATAGTCGCGGGCTGCTTAATCTGGAAAATACGGCGGATGTGGATGCAATTCATGGCGTAATTCATGGTTTTTGGCCATGGCAACTACACACTTGATGGAAGAGAATTTTTTTCTTCGCCAAATGTGCTCGTTTTTATATCAAAACGTCGTTGAAACGGGCCAATAAGTTGCAGTAATATTCGTCGTTGACTGTTTTTACCTTTTGAGGGTAATCGATGTGGATTATGCTGCATGCAATCCAAAAACTGTGGCCATAACCTTGTTGGCCAAAAAATCTTTCTTCGGTGTAGATCCGCCAGTAGAAATCCACTGCTTAGAATGTTCTGTGGTCTCTGGTGTATTTTTTTACGATTTTTACAGACCATTCTTGGCCCGTACCGTGTCAATAATCTGACTCCATCGGTTTCGATCACGAGCTAGCTCTTCATACTGTTGCAAGCAACCAGAAGATGCCAGGTCACTCTCTACGCCGTGGAGCTATCGTCGCCGACAGTCACCTCTACCAAAAATGACAACGGGTCTGATCAACACTCTGTACAGTTTCAGCTTATCCGCATTTGCAAGATATTTTGATTTCAGCAGTGGACGTAGAGAATACTTTGAAGAAAGAAAGAATATTGGATTGTCGGAATAAGATATTGTCCTGAGGTGTTGTACTTTTACGAAGGATGTATTCCAACATGAGATTTTAAAGTATTGGGGACAACGCATCTCCTTGTCGAACACCGGAATTGATTGCAAAAGTTCTCGATAGCCTGTTTTCAACTTTAACACAGCATTGTGACTGCGTTACTGTCATTTTACACAGATGTACATATTTTTTCGGTATATTCCTAAATATTCAAGCGCATACCATAGTCTCTCTCGATTGATCGAGTCATAGGCTTGCTTGAAATCTAGGAATAACTTGTGTACATCGCGAGTTGTTTCGTAGTACTTGGAAAGAATCACCCGCAGCGAAAAAACTTGATCAGTGACTGACCGATTCGGACGAAATCATCCTTCCCAGACACTGTTCACATCATCAGATTGGTAATTGGATTGCATAATGCTATTGCTGACAAGATATTTCCGTTGCGTTTCTTCATTTATTAGACCTTCACAGGAGAATCGCGTTGTATATTCCCCTGTCCTCCCTGACTTGTACGAAAATTTCCATCGTAGCTTTGCAGCAACCATAAAATGGTCACTGCTTACGAATTTTGTTGACGACCGATACGATCTCACGTCTTGGACAACCCGAGCCCGCTCTTTTGAAATCAACACATGGTCAATTTGGCTTCGAAATGTTTTACGTGGATGTGTCCATGTTTCTAAGTGGATGTTTTTATGAGGAATGTACTTGCTACTTGGAGATCATGTGCGATCGCAAAGTACATCCTTCTTTCCTCATTCTCGGTCACAGTTTCGTGTCAGGAGTACGGACCTATATTATTGCATAAGTGGGTCTGATTTCTGTCAGCTCTAGCATTAAAGTCACCAATCACCAATTTGACATCGTGCTCCGGTATAGAACCCATCAGATTATCCAGATTATTGTAAAATGAGTCTTTATCCTGGGATTGGCTTACATCAGTGTGCGCATGGATACAGACAATTGACAGGCTTATCTCATGTGCAAGCGAAGCTTACACATTCGATTATCGACTGCTTGCTAGACCAAGACAGCCTTTTTTACCTGTGGCCCAATGAGAAATCCAACCCCAAGATTTCCGAGGTCATCTCCACTGTGAAGCAACGTATAGCCTTGGGACACATGGTCTCCACTTTTAGGCCATCGAGTTTCAGCCGATACTCTTTCATACATGTGATAAGGCCGTCCAACGCGCCAGATTTTCTTAATGACTGCACGTTCCTCGTGCCAATCCTTAATCTCGTATCCGGGTACTTAGGCGGGGGTTCCTTTTTTTTGTTGTTTTGGTGGTATCCGATTTTTTTATTTTTGTTGACATTTTTAACAGTTTCACTTTTTTTACGGATGCGAGTCGTCAGCCCAGCGATCCAACCAGATTTAGTCGCCTCCTATGACAAGCTCTGGATACTGTGGTGGTATTCTATGGGTCTCATGTTTCGTTTGAGATATTTACGAAACATGGATGGCCCCCACTCACAGGGCCTAACTTGCCAATAAGTTGCAGACTTGCAGTAATATTCGCCGTTGACTGTTCTTACCTTTTGAGGGTAACCGATGTGGATTATGCTGCATGCAATCCAAAAACTGTGGCCATATCCTTGTTCGCCGATAAATCTTTCTTCGGTGCAGATCCGCCAGTAGAAATCCACTGCTTAGAATGTTCTGTGGTCTCTGGTGTATCTGTGTTATTTCGCTTGAACGTCGCCAAACCTGCCTCTGAAGTTGTTACACGTGTGTGTTTTTGGTCAATTGTAAGCAAACGCGGCACCTAAAGTATGCGGATAGCTTTTTCATATTCAAATGTTTGTGTTATATATTCCGCACACAGTCATCTGAGGTGTCTTTTATCTCAGCTATCTCGAGCACTTTGACTCTCCGGTCTTGTAATACCGTATCATGGATTTTGCCATCCATTTCTGGTGTGGTGACTTCATTTGGGCTTCCCGAATTTTCAGCATCAGTAGCGCTTGTACGACCGCAACGAAAATCAGTAAACCACTTGTGAATCATTTTTATCGATACAATATAATCTTACAATATGTCATGTTTTGGTATTTCAAATACTTAAATGAAGACGCCCAAAACACAGTTGGCGGAAACATGAACAAATATATTCTGATATCTAAACAAAGATAATATTGTAACTCTACAGAATTTTAATGTCGACCTTGCAAAACTGATACGATGTAATATAATATTTTACTTATTCAAATTAATTGTGTCTCTGTCAAAGTAATCCGTTTCCACTAGAATATACTTATCCAAATTTTTTTTCCAATATTCGAAACAATTATTATACTCAGTTGCCGGTGTAGCACTCAAAGCGGATGTCTTGCTTTTATTGACTCTAAAAGATTTCAATCAAGAAAATAGGAAAAAGTTACACGGATCTGAGGAATACGTAATTGAGGATCGGGTATTTGATATTGATATTTTTATCTGTATAGTTATGGTTGATGGTCTTCTTGAACGCGAGGTAGTTTTTTGACTGCTTCACGACCAAATAATTTACACCACTTAAAATCATTCATCACCGTAACATTTTGGAACAAGAAATTTTGACAACAATTTTTCGATTTTTTCCCAATTAAGGATAGTACTCAGATCAAAGTGAAATGAAATATTACTGGGATCTCCAAAAATTTATTTATATTCACGTGAATTAGAAATGAATTTTTTTGGAGAATTCGAATGTTCAAACAGTTCAAATGTTCAATTTTCACATGAAAAAATGGTTCGAATCAATGGATCGTGCCATCTTTGGTACATTGAGAGAACTATAGTTTTTGCGCTAATGAACTGAGTACTGCTTAGAGAAAACAGAAATGAAATTTTTGTTCACTGTGGTAAAATCGAAGGAAATTTCACGCGAAATCGATCTGAGTACTAGCCTTTAGTAGAGACGTGATATAAAAACAAGCAAACTAATCAGTTGAAAATTATTTTTACTTACTCGGGGTGTTTCACCAAATCAGGATGCAAACTGTAATGCATCATCTTACTGTCCCATCGTTCACAACAGTACAAAAAGCTGGATGAAGTTCTGGAATGTGAATATTATATGTCCTTTAATCTGGTATAGGCTAGTACTCAGTTCGTCCATACGATTTTACCAAAGTGAACGCAGAAATGAAAAATTTAATTTCTGTTTGCACTAAGCAGTACTCAGCTCATTAGCGCAAAAACTATAGTTATCTCAATGCACCAAAGATGGCGCGCATAAACTATACAAATTTATTTTACGAGAAAATAATGATTCGAACCATTTTTTTTCATGTGAAGTTTGAACATTTGAATTCTCCAAAAAAAATTATTTCTATTTCACGTGAAAATAAATAAATGATTAAAGACCGCAGTAAAATTTAATTTCACTTTGAACTGAGTACTAGCCTTTAATTTTAGACTATTTAAATTATTTGTTTTGTTTATTATTTATTTATTAGTTTTGTTTTTAGTTATTTATTTTATTTATAATAAATTATTATTTTTAATTTAAACACTTTATACATTAATATATTAACTAAAATTAAAACCTTCATTATATTATAATAATATAAGCAACACGAAGACTGTTCAAGAACTGCTTGCCTTCATCACATCTAAAACCATCAAGGCTTTAATTATTGAACCAACTGTGGCCTTTGAAGATAGAAACGAAGCCAACACTTTGGATGAGTATGTATAAGGTTTTTCTCGCACGACGATTTGCAACTTAAGAGTATTTAACAACTGAACATATACAATGAACATTTATATTTGTCGAGTAAATAAAATTTTATAAACTAGTTCGATTAAGTTAAAATATGAACAAAAACTGTAGCAAATCGTTCTGAAGTAGCTATAGAACTATTTACAATGTCTTAAGCCAAAAAAGCCATTTTTTACTTTAACGTTTTTATTCTTATATAGATTTAATTTTATTCTTATTGAGAAGAATAAACAGCTCGATTAAAAATGGCGTATTATTATGGCTCTGTATTTAGATGGCTCTGGTATTGTGTGTGGCAGACAATGTAGTTTTTGAAATAATTGTATGAACATTTTCGATTATAATTTGTTATTTTCATTTTTCAAAGCTCAGTCAAGAGTCAAAACTGAGGAAGTTAGATTAGTTAATATTTTATAAGAGGAATTAAATCCAAATGAAAATTTGGTTGACTGGTTTGATAAAATTTTGTTCCATATCTAACCAATAGCGATATTAATCTTTATCGGATTACAATTTGTGGCATATGATTAAACATATCTATGACATCTGGATAAAAATTGATAAGCCGATTCAATGTAGCGATATGCAACGAAGAAATGTTCTGATATAAAGAGTACATAAGTAGCGTAAAGCAGGACTTTACAGTTGATCAATAACCTTTTTAAATCAAATATTATCTTTCGTAAGATTATAACAGGGTTTATGATAGAAAGATGAATATTTACAAATATTTACGTTTAGATTAAGAAGATTTGATTGGCACCATGGCAATATACATGTTCAATACGCTCTTATAGTTTATTGGCCTCCCGTTTATTGGCCTGAGTTTTGAAACTCAGAAGGTAATAATTTTGCTTTAATGTATAATTTATTATCAATTTCTATATATTGGAAATGGTTTGGAAACTAAAAAAATTTATATAAATATTATAACAGTCGCTTTCCAATCGACCAACTGCTAGTAGTTCGGTTCTTATCTTTGCTAAATAAACCATAGTTAATTGAGCAAGGACAAGAACCGAACTACTAGCAGTTCACTTGCTAGAATGTGAATGTATTTACACATTTTTATGGCATTTCTCTGGCAATACATGAATACTTGATGATAAAAAGCCGCTTCTTTGGATAGGAAACATTCATACAACCAACTTTGCATTTCTATGGAACTGGCCAAGTGTAACCCTGCTAAGCAATGCGCTATCGAACGGAACAAGTGATAATCCGAGAGGGGCTAAATTTGGCGAATAAGGTGGGTGCGGTAGCGGATCCTGAACGATGGCATGGATTGTCCGGCTGCAATATCACTCGTCTGTGTCTCATTCTGTCCGTTTTTCTAGTAATGCATGGTTTTTATGAGTTTTGTCAGTATCGTTGCTTATTAATAGTTTCGCCAGGTTTCAGCAGCTCATAGTAAACGATTTTTTTGTGCTCCCACCAATCGCATTGCCCTTTTTTCCGAAGTGATTTGGCCATGCTGTTGATGTTCGTTAGATGAAAGTCACGACTTTTAACGAATTCTCATCTTTTATAAGTATAAGCTTTTTCTTTAAAGCCGCAAAAGCAAAACTTCGTAATTGGTTTTTAGATTTCCAGCTGTCTCAGATGCAGTATTTATTTTACCTTATTTTGAATTTCTACCATATCACGTAAAATTATTGCCAGTTATGTTCAAGCTTTCGCAAATTAATCTTGTGTTTGCGTATTGTCTTTATTCATTAACGCTTCCATCTCGGTGTATTCAAATGTTTTTGGTCTTCCAGAGTGCTTCTCATTCTCAATATCGAAATCGCCACTTTTGAAGCGTTTAAACCAATCTTTAAAGATGGTGCATGTACGCCGTAGGTCTCATCAACCAAAAGAGGTGCTTCAGCATTTTTGTTTAAGTTGAAGTATTTAAACAAAGCTTCTATAAGCAGATACGATAATGCTGTTTGTTTCGCACAAAACTCGACATTTTTGTTCTTTTGAAAAAATTTTCCACGTTATGAACAGAATACAACTTCTAACATAAATGTCAACTATAGCACCATCTATGTATGAAACCTGGAAATTTAGTTGCTTTAGTATTTAAATTCGTCTTTATGTCTTTAATGTTTTGGGTACAATCGCTTAGTAAGAAGGTCTGTTAATACCTATTTTATCTTAAGGCGGATTCTGTGTTGCGTTCCTACCTTCCTTCTTTCGTTCTGAATATTTCTAGAGCAGTTCATTTTCGTCTCTTTCATTTAAATATCATGCTATCTCTTTCTCGCCATGTTCGATCCGTCCAAAAGATAAAGTTAAACCAACAATTGTTGACCGTTAATGCTATTTCACTTTAGTGATAAGTTCGTTGCTCCTTTTGAGTAGAAATTGTAAAATTTATTTGTTTGTAAATTACCGGTTGATAAATCAGCTAAAAATTATAGTAAACCATACCACAACTATTTATTGTTGTTACTCTTTAATCGTTAAACTAAATTTTCACAGCTCAACTACTCCACAAAAATATATTAGCGACAAAATAATTTTTGTTTTTTGTATAAAAAGAAATAACCGGAAAACTTTAATTAAAATTAATGGTTTCATAAACAACTAAAAAATAATAACTAAAAATTAAGCATATCCATACTGTTATAACCACTCAGAAGTACCAATTAAACATTTAAAGAAATTATTATATATTTAAAAATTATTTATTTTAATAATTGCTATTGCAATAATTTTTTATTTTTTTCTATTATTTTTAGGGAGAGTATTTTTGGGAGTTCACCAAAACAAGTACAACAAAATAGTTTTTTTAATAAATTAGATAGTGATGATGGTACAAAGAAACCAGTATTTATATCAATAAAAGAAAATCTTCCAAATAATAACAATGCAATACAAAATGTGAGTACAGATTTGAATCTAATAACAATTAATCATTAATCTGATCGTCTGATAAATTTTCTTTTATTTTAGGACATACGGACAACTCAGAATGACATAGAATCCGATGACCGAAACTCACTTAACCAAGTAGATGTAAATGTGAATGGTAAACCATGGTACTTTTCAAATGGTATACGACTGCCGAAAGAAACCCGAATAAGTCGTAAAACAAAGAAACGCCTAGCTCGGCTGTTCCCATGGGAAGATCCTCAGACGGATAGAATAACAAATCAATTAATGTATATACCACCTAACTATGATAAGATAGTAGCCGACCATAAATACAAAACGATTTTGTTGTACAATGGTCTAGGACCGTGGAATGTAAAAGCAGGTCGTGAACTATTTACCTCACAAAAATGTCCTGTATCGACTTGTTTAATAACAGCTAATCGTGATACCGCCACAACAGCTGATTTAATTGTATTCAAAGATCATTATATACCTCCGGCAGTATGGCGGCAGCCTAATCAAATCTATATGTTATATCTACTAGAATGTCCATTCCATACACAACATATGAAATATCCGAATGTATTCAATTGGACGGCAACTTATCGTATGGATAGCGATGTTGTGGCACCGTACGAGAAATGGGAATACTATGATCCTAAGGTGAAACAAATGGAGCAAGAGAAAAATTATGCCTTAAATAAAACGAAAAAAGTGGCATGGTTTGTGTCTAATTGTGGGGCGCGAAATGGTCGACTACAATATGCACATGAATTGCAGAAATATATTCAAGTAAGATAATCGAATATATTTTAATAAGAATCAGCAATATAATATTTATTTATTTTGTTATAGGTTGATATATATGGCAATTGTGGTAATTACAAATGTTCCCGCAGCACATCGGATCGTTGTTTCGAATTGCTAGATCATGATTATAAATTTTATTTAGCATTTGAAAATTCTAATTGTAAAGATTATATAACCGAAAAATTTTTTATAAACGCACTTAATCGTAATATACTACCGATTGTGATGGGTGCACGGCCCGAAGATTATGAGCGTAGTGCACCATATAAATCCTATATTCATGTAGACGAATTTAGTTCACCTAAAGAATTGGCACAGTATTTAAATATATTAGATAAGAATGATGAGCTATATAATTCATATTTTAAATGGAAGGGCACAGGTGAATTAATTAATACATATTTTTGGTGTCGTCTCTGTGCCATGCTACACGACGAAGATACAATGCAATTATCAAAGTATTATGAAGATGTTAATGAATGGTGGCGAGGAGCTGGTGTTTGTACAAATGGATCATGGCGTAATTATCAAGCTCGTAGCGATACAATTAAAGATGATTAATATACTTAATAATATTGTTAGCGCAAATAATTAGTTGAATTCTTAATTAATATGTAAATTACACGGACAATTTTTTTTTTATTTCTTTTTATGTCAGTTTTTTTGTAATTTTTAATTAGTATTTAAGAGATGGGTAAAAAAAATCATACAGAAAAGTATCATAATGTTATAATTTTTAATTTAAATTTATTTGAAGACCATAAGATGTATTATTACATACATATATAATTGAATAATATTCCCATACGTACATTCATAGATGTATATATAGATACTTTGATTGTAGAGAGCTTTTAATTAATGATATACAAATAAATTTATATATAGATTATTATAAAAAAAATTAAATTTTATGTAATCAAAGTATCTATTTAATTAATTTAAAAAAACTAGTCATAATTTAATTAATTTAAATGAAAATGAAAAAAGCACACAAGTTAAAGACACAAAATAAACTTTTATTTGACTGAAAAATATAAATGATAAAATATTGTTTTTATATTTTGAAGACTGAATCAGGCCAAAATACCAAGTATTCAAATTAATAATACGTGTCGAAAACGCCAAGCACAATAAAATTGACTTAAGCCAACGAAATCAACTATAACCTTCCATTTACCATGCCATATTTTAAGTGATTATTTACGGATACAATCTTAAGTCGGTAACTTTACCAGATTAATAACTTCACAAATGAGCCTGCTGGTTTAATATTTGTAACTAAATACTGATATGCTCACATTTTTTACCGCTCTTGGTGATGAGTGATCATAAACCATTTGAAAATTTGTTTAAAAATATAACTCACACTCTCTGGCTTACTTAATAAAAGCCGTCTATTATTATTACATATAAAGTAAAGGTGCACCCATCATAATCGGTAATATTGTATATTACGATTAAGTGTGTTTATAAATTATTTATTCTTCAAAGCTTGTACCTACGTCTCAAAAGCTTTTTGCAGTTTGCCTATGCCATCTTTCAATTGCTTATGTTGATTTATACCAGACAATATTAATTATCATTACACATTTAGTTCAACAACATTAGAATTGTTAAAGTCATCGAATAGTATAAAGATGCCGACACAATCTACACAGAATGAGGAAAGATTCTATTGATCATTGCAAAACTTAAAAAAAAATGTATTAACATTTGGCATTGCTAAAACTGCTTTGTGTTTTTTTTTTAATTCCTATCTTATAATAGAGTACAACTTATAAAGATTGGTAAATAAAAGCCAAGAACTATAAAGTTTTCTGAAAGCTTTCAGCGTTCCACTACCACTTTGCAATGCTTTCTTCTGATTTCTCTCAGCTCCAACATCTCTGGTTACAAAGTTACATGATTCCTTGTTGCCAGTTGCTTTATCGAATTTAAACATTCCCAAACGAGGGCTATTATTAAATAACTCATAATACTATAAGGGAAATCGTATCAATTTTTATAGTAAATGCCAACGACAGCATGATTTCGTTAAATATAAGTTTCGGAGAAGATTACTAGATGGCATACCAAAACGTTACGAGAACAATGGACGGCACGCGAAGCAAATTTTTAATGAAATGACATAATTTAAAAAAAAAACAAATTTTGTTTTATTTATTTATTATTTATAAATATTACCCAATTTACATCAAATTATACCAATCTCGGTTATAATATTAATTTTTTTTTTAAATTTTGTTTTCGTTAATAATTCGTTGAATATAAAAAGCTGCAGTTAAAAAATGTAAACATTTCGTTCAACTACTACTAGTGCCATCTTTTAATCTTTTCCGGAATTATATCATGTTGGCACATAATATCGACGCAATTTCCGTTATAGTTATTGTAAGTTATTTGGCTATTATGAAATATTCGATGTAGTGGATACACGACTACTATTAGAAGACGAAAATTAGATTGTTATCGAATTTTGTCATTTTGGGTTATCGAAACATAACAATTTTAAGTGAATTACAAAACTCAAAACTGCTAACTTCATGCTATCATTTGACCAAATCGATCCAACAATTTCATAATATGAAAATCCACAGCGGATCGGATTTTTCGATATTGAAAAAATCCGAAATGGGATTATTTCATAACAGTCCTCCGCAGCTTTTTCCCGTAGTTGTTTCTCCGAGTACCTTTAAGGCTTCATGGCTGTGATATAACATAAATTCTTGCATTATTAAGGCGTTTGGTTAGATCGCTTCATCGCTACAATTTCTTCTTAAATTCTAGTAGCGTTCACCCCCAGGGAATTCGATATTACTAGGTAGTATGAAAAAGGCTTCTATCAATAGAAAAACCATAGACTCCTGTTCGAATGAGCTTTCTCTGATCCATTCCTCCCGATCAGGAGATATAAATAGGTTTGTGGAATTTTATTTTGGTCTTGAAATTCGATCCGAAAGCGGATTTTGGTATTATGAAACAAAAACGACAAAACGAAATCCAAAAATCGAATCTCCAAACCCGACTACCATGTAGTAGACGAATTTCATAATGTTATCGAATTAGTGTTTTTTGAATACTCAACAGTTTAAGGACCAAGATTTCATCTGATAAGTCATTAGTCAATTAAACCACAACAAAATAAAATTTAACAAGTTTAAGTGAAATACGAAACACATTATTGCTAACTTCATGTTTACATTTGACAAACTCGACCAAACAATTTCATGATTGGAAAATTAGTGGCGGATCGGAATTATCGATATCGGGAAAAATCCGATAACGAATTATTTCATAACAGTCTTCCGCAGCTTTGTCTCGTTGCTGTTTCTAAGAGTGCATGGCAGCGATATAACGTAAATTCTTGCATTAAGGCCTTTGTTTGGTTAAACTTGATCGCATAAATTTCTGATTAAATTATGGTATCATTCACCCCAAGGGATTTGGATGTAACCAGGTAGTATCAAAACGCTTCTATCAATAGGCGAACCATAGACTCCTGTTCGAATGAGAGTTCATCGATCCTTTTAATCCCGATAATGAAATATCATATCAATAGGGTTTGTGGAATTTATTTGGTGATCCGGGGGGGGGGCTATTATGAAAAATTCGATATTGGATCTGAGAAAATCCTATATCGAAAAATCCGCTATTATGAAACTAAACAGAAAAAACGAAAGCGGATTTATAACTGCTAACTCATAACTGCTAACTTCATGCTAAAATTTGATAAAATCGATCCAACAATTTCATAATAGGAAAATCCGCAGCGGATCAGATTTCTCGATATCGCTTTTGGTTAGACTGCTTCATCGCATGAATTTCGGCTTAAACTATGGTAGCGTTCACCACCAGAGATTTGGATATAACCAGGTAATATCAAAAGGATTCTATCAATAGACAAACCATTGACTCCTGTTCGAATGAAGGTTCTTCGATCCATTCATCCCAATCAAGGGATATTACAGTTAGCGACTTAAAAGTACGACTACTAGCTGCTGTTATTGGCTTGTAACGATATATTGCGTTAGGTGATGAAGTATGGCTGTATAAATTTACCCATAACTGATAGTAATTGGAGCGATTTCTGGAACGAGCTAGTTGGAACAATAAATAAGCATAAAAAACACGAATAAATGTACTTGAAGGTTTATATTTAATTCAAAACAAAATGTTCACAATTAATAGTTCGAATTACTTGACAGTACACGCCTTTAATTTATAGACTAAATCCTTAAGCTGGGCAACATCTGTATTCAACAAAATGTTCGAAAATAATTTACGTTTGAGAGCAATCGATTCAACCTTCTTCGAAAAATCATGTGCCCGTCTAATTATTTGATTTGGCATGCCAGCCAATTTAGCTGCATTAAATCCATACGATTTGGGACACGCCCCATCGCTGTATTTGTAAAGGAATGTAACAGTTTCTTGTGTCGGATCTTCATCATCTTCATTCTCGACCATACACGCCATATGACCTAAGCTGATGCGTTTATCTTCATGGAAATTATCAACTAAACTATGGTAGTGAGTAGAAAATAAGCAACGACATTTTAAATCGGCTAAAAAGTCGACAACCGCCGCTGCGATTGCAGTTCCATCATATGTCGCCGTGCCACGGCCCAATTCGTCGAGCAATACTAAACTATTGATGGTGGCATGTTTTAATATTGCAGACGTCTCATTTAGTTCGACTAAAAATGTGCTGTGTCCGGCCATAATATCATCTTGGGCACCCAATCGAGTGAATATACGATCGACTAGTGACATACGGCATCGTTCTGCAGGGATTCGTGAACCGATTTGAACCATGATAGCAATTAAACCAACTTGTCGCATTAACGTACTTTTACCACCCATATTAGGGCCAGTTAAAAGAGCCAGTGGTGCAGATTCATCTCCTAATAATATTCCGTTTGGTATAAAGTCCGTTGCATTCATACACGGATGAAATCCATCTTCAATCTCGAAAATAGGTTTACCATTTACTGGATCAACAATTTCTGGTAAACAAGAATTACCTTGATTTCTAGCGTATTCGGCTAGCGATGCGAGTACATCTAGAGTAGCAACGAGTTCGTAGCATTGCCGCCAGAGTTCAAAATTATTTGAAAACTTTTCAAAAATTCGACGAGCTAAATCTTTTAAAACCAAATTTCTACGTTCCTCGGTTGAGAGCATACGCTTCAAAAATTCCTTGGTTTCATCTGTGTAATACCTTTTTGATCCTTTTTTCTGTCCTTCTAAGCTATAACGACTGTTCGCCTTTTTAGCATTTGAATCCGGAACCTCAATTTGAAAACGTTTTTTATCGTTGCCGAAATAATTTAAACGACAACCAAAAAATTTTTCTTGCTCTTTTAAATACTCCTTGAGCTCGACGTGAATCTCTTCGATCTCTTCTTCGATTGAATCAAATTCGGAATCTACTCCTTTTTCGGGTGCTATTATTCCTTCTTTTTTTGCTTCTTCGTGATTAAAAGCGGTTTCAAAAAATTTTAATACATTAACCACATCAGGGAATATTCCATCGTCGGGTAGTTGTGTGATTCGTTTGAGAAACTCAGAATTGCAATTTTTAAATATTTTTGGAATTTGCGAACACGATTTAAAGCCATTCAATGTCGCAATAAAATCGTTAATTTTCTTTTTGCTGTAAGTTTTTTCTTCGAAAAATATTGCTCGCCCATCGGGATGATTTTTAAGTCGGGATTTATTTCCAAATGTATGGGTTTGGGCAACTAATCGTTCAAGATCGGGTAAATTGCCGAGCAATGCACGAATTTCCTGCAATAGCTCATTATTTTCATAAAGTTCTGTTACGGCTTCCTGCCGATTACGAATTTCATCGACAACACAACTTGGTGAGCAAATCCAGTAGTGCAATAACCTTTTGCCAAATTTAGTGCAACAGTAATCGAGTGTGTTTTGCAGTGAGAATTCATCTCCTGTTAATTTTAAATTTGAAATTGTGATCGAATCGATAACCATGTGTTTGTTCATGAGTTTATGGTTTTTTATTTCATACGATTCAACATCGACAATATCGGGAGGATTATAGAGATGGTAACGCGCCATTGCCAGAATTTGTTGATCCAAATAACATTTTTGAAGATACCATATACAACCACCGAGGGCACGAAGTGCAAGAGTGAAATGTTCGACTGGTGATAACCCTAGATGATCCGCTAGATAAAAAAGACAGTAACCGTCAAAACCAGCTTACAGAATATCTAAAAATTTACTTACATTCATCTTGCATCAACTTAATAACTTTAGGCCATCCATCAGTGCCTGCTGAATAATAATTTTCAGCCAAAAACTTTAATGTTTTTCCGGCTGTCCATAGTTCCGATTCATTTGCAAGAGGTTCACGAATTGAATTACTCAGCATTGTTTTAAAAATTTGCATTGTTCTTGGAGAGTTACCATTCCGTTCGTGTAGAACCTTAAAATCGATACAATATACATTTGATCAATACTAAATTTAAATATAATTGAATAATAAAGCCTTACCAGTACAGGAGTATTATGAGCTAAAAGAGTTAACAATCTGGAACACTGAATATCATCATCAAATTCGCCCAAATTAAAATCTCCAATAGACGTGTCTATAAAACAAATCCCATATCTACTTTTACTATTCGTGTGTGTTTCCACAATGGAGAGCAGAAAATTAGGTTGATGCTTCACTGTGATGTGTACCTGCTGTCCAAATACTTGAGTCCCTTTATTAGTTACTTGACAAATCTCGCGATTAACAACCCGATCAAATTTCGTGCAATGTTTCATTGTTTTGCAACGTTCCGACATCATATCCGGTGTTTCTGTTTGTTCAACACGCGCAACTTTATAACCGCGTTCAACCAGCGTAGTTGACATACGTTCGTATGCACTTTCAGGAAATCCAGAATGAGCAAAATCACCTTTCATATACGTGAAGCCTAACTCTTTAACACCGACCTCAGCGTCCCAATGATATAATTCATAAAACTTTCCCACTTTAAAAAATAGCACGCAATCGTAGTGACTCGATTTAAGAACCCACCATTGGCGTACACCGGGAGTTAATTTATTGAGATAACTTTCTGGTACGTATAGTGTTCGTGGATTATAATCGGGATGATCTGGTCGACGTCCTTTCTTATCTTTAATGTTTTCTGGCTTTAGGAAATCTAGTTTCATATGAGGCCATACAGTAGGCTCGTCGATTACTACGTTAACATCAGTATCCGATATTTCAGTATCAACTTGTTCAGTTTTTATAGTTTTGAGTTTGGTTTCCAGTGAAGTTTTATTTGGTGTCTCTTCTTTTTCAACTTTAATTTTTTTGATTGATTTTGGAGTATCGTTCAGCTTAAGTTTGTGCTTTATTGGAGTGGGTGATTCGGTACCAGAAGTATTTCCGTTGTTATTTGTGTCTGCCGCATCATCATCATTATCCGAATCGGTAAGTATGATGCGACGTCTTTTCTTTTTTTGTATAATGGCATCTTCATCATCTGAATATTCGCGGGGAGTTTCATCCAATTTCGATCGTTTTTCTGTTGATGTATACGAGTAGAAACATTTAATTATTATTTTTAGATTCAAATTTATGGTACTGCACTATAGGTTACGTGGCTGCTACAGCACACTTACGAGGGGTTTTGTTCGTCTTTGTCAGGAGGTAAGTCTCTTTGAGCGTTTCAAGTCTAGTTTTGGCCAGACTTGCCTTGCAACTACAGATAAGGTGTTCGTCCACCTTTCATTCACTGAGGCTAATGCCTCCTTGTTAAGCATAGTCTTGATGGCCTTAATAGGCCTCCCCAACTTTGCCTTTTACGGTAGCAGTTAGAGAGTTGTGCCATGCTTTGCTAGTTCATCCGTCCTGCAGTTCCCCGTGACTTCCGAGTTGCGGGGGAAACAGACTATCTGAATGCTAAAATTTTCACTCATCTCATTTAGTCAATTGGCAACCCAACGCCACTCTAGACGTCAGAGAGTGCACCAGATCGTGATCGTAATTTGGCTTCATAGATAGAGATCGTCAGCCAACCCAGATATTTATACCTTATCGAGGTACCGGTTTCGTCCGATAGGGGAACCTTTTCGAGTGCGGATATAGGCTGGGATGGAGCTATGCAATGTCAAGGTTCTACATAAATCTAGCTAACAGCCGTACGATATGGATTAGGTCAATTAATGCCGTAAGGTAGGACGTAAATAAGAGAACCGAAGAGTTTTAGTGCCTTGAGCCCCTAAAAGCGATTGCAATGTGTAACATCAAGAACAAGATTAGGATTTCAGCGTAAATAATGGAATCAAAACCACCAGTACAAAGATGATCAACGTGAGGGAATACGAACAAGAAGCTGCAAGCAACATGGATCAACAATAAGCAACCATCGTATTCTTTATCAGACATTGGCTTTCAGATGGCAGAACTACAAAGCAAATCGAGAATTTATCAAAGAAATGGATCATACTAGAAATGGAGCTCACCATAAAGGAATGCACCGTGATCGATACAAGTATGAGGCAATTGGAGCGGGATGAACTGAGTTCGAATCCCGATAGTGGCAGGATGTAAGTCTTTTTGCCATCTGATTACGATCGGTGGAGTGAATGAGCACACCTTGTTGGAGTTCAGAATTCATGGTCCAACCCATCTTCCAAGTCAGTACTATAGGCTGACATGGTGCTATGGTTCTACGTAAATTTAGCTAATAATCGTACGATGGCCGAGTAGGCTGCAATGGCGTAAGGTAGAACGTTAATACGTGAACTGTGATAGTTTAGAGTGCCTTGAGTACCTAAAAGAGATTGCAAAGTGTAACATCAACAAAATCAGGACAAATGGAATCAGCACATCGTTGATTGACGTTAGGAAACCACACTAGAAATAGAACTCAACATAAAGACACAAGCAAGTTTAATCCATGCGAAAACCTAAACTGTTGATAAAACTAGTGATTGATACATTTAACAGAACGCTTGAAAACTAAATTATCATACGACTTCTGGCAGAATACAGCCCAAAAGACAAACTTTACTAAAAATTTTAAAGCCGTAAACTTGGCCCATCAATCAACCTATTTCAGTTACAATACTTGCAGACATAATACGGGAAATATAATATTAGAGAATATAATAATCTTACCTGCTTTAATCCCGGAATTCTTTGGTGTTCCTAATTCGGACTTCACAGAACTACTTGCTTCACTAGATTGCTTCGGCGTTGCTGGTGATTTAGCAAAATACTTAAATAGGGTATTGCCCTGAGCTGGGCTGCCTTTTTTAAACATTCTACAATTTTTTTTATAATTGTCTTGCAGAAAACAAAATTGCTAATGACACAGTCACACAATAGAGTATAGACAGACAACAGATTTGACAAACAATTCGCGCGATTTTTGAACAAAAACAAAATAATATTCATTGATATCATAGAACTCAATATACAAATGGAAGAGTGGTAAATAAAAATGATATAAATTTATAAATTATAATTATTATCTTTATATTATTATTATTATAAATGAAGCTCATTATGTTTTTAGTTTAACAATTATAAAAATATATTAGGTTATAAATAAATAATAAATATTTCATATTCACCTCATATTTATTCCTATCGTTGAGCATTTGAACTGTATTGTGGTGAATTTTGGAGGCGAACATAAAAAATATAATCGAAGAAATTTATGACAGAACGATTGTCAGATTGTAATGTAGAGCAAGTAGAGGTCTTGTTGTTTATTATTTTTTAATTTTATTTTTAATGTTTATATAAATAAAATAAAAATAAATATATATAAATATTTATTAGTTTAGAGTGAGAGTGTGTGATATAAGTTTTTTTTGAGTAAAAAATAATTTTAATTGAATTTATTTGTGATACAATATAAATATATAATTGTGTTGTGATTGTTACATATAAAGAGTCAACCAATAATAAAAATATATTTCTATTAAAAATAATTTTATCTAGAAAAATATACGTAAGCTTTGGTGTTGTGTGTTGTGAAAATGAATGGTTTGACTATAAGTGATTTGTGCTGTTTGTTTTGTTGTCCACCATGTCCCGGACGGATTGCATCTAAATTGGCATTTCTACCACCCGAACCATCGTATGAACTCAAACCAGACGATACATCGAATACAAAATTCACAATCAAGCTGTTCGAACATGCCGAATGGCAGTATACCGATATAGAAAAGGAATGTTTCGAAGCTTTCTATTCACGTTCGTCCAGAGGAAATAAAATTGCATGTTTATTTATAAGATGCAGTTCAAATGCAAGGTAAGACTTTTTATTGTTTTTGTGTTTTCACCTTTTTGAAATAGAAATAAGTAATGTAAATGTTTTTTTTGTTTTGTTTTACTTATTTATATTTTCTTTGTTCTTATCGCTCTCTGTTAATTTTATTTCCTTGAAAACTTTTTGCCTTGTGTATTGTCTTGTTGTCTATTAGTACATTTATTTGAACAACATAACTATTTTCATCACTTCCCCAAACGTTAAAAATACCACCCGTTATTTTACCCGTTAATTGTGGCCACAGGTAAAATATCTGTTATCGATAATCCATTCTTATATGCATCTCCATAGAAATCTATAAAGCAACACAATTGTATTTCATTCGGGTCAAAATCCCTACCCAGCTGCGAGGTAACTATTTAGAATGCAGTTCTTCAAACTCATATACAGTAGAAACAGTAATAACCAACTTTCTTTGATGACGATTATGCGTCGTCATGCGGATGTTTTGTGGAAGGGATTTTTTGTTTGATACTGCACTAGTGTAGGTATATCGATTTTTAAATAAGGCCGTGAAAAACAATTCTTAGCGGCAATGAGAGTTCGTGCATTGTGTATATAATGGTGTAATCATGATTTCTAGAACAAAACAGTTATTTCGAATTTGCACACTTATGAGCCAATCCTGACTTTATCGAAATAATAAGGGTATTTGTCTATAAAGTTATAATTTACAAGATCTCTTATAATCAACACTTAAGAAATAAAATTTCACGTGCCAAAATTTGAGCTTAACCATTATTGAAACACCATTTTGCTTTTGGCTAACAACAACAGTCTTTCGTGTATAACATGTGGGTTCAAAACATAATTTATTATTCACGTTTAGTTCCACATAAATTTGTCTCACCTCAAAATTATTCTTTAAAAAAAATCATGTTTCAGGATAAAATATTAAGCATGCATAAAGGTAAGATGAACTGTCCCTCTTCAGCATCCTTTGATTTTTTTTTGTTATCAAACCTCAAACCTTATGTTTAAGTTTGTACTTATGTAAATTCGTTTTGTGAACGGAATGTCACATATAATAATAGATTTAAAGGTCATAATTCACCATTACCGAGCAAGTTCTTCATGGTTGTAAATAACAGATACCACCTTGTTCTCTTACCCTTCCACGACTGTTCCGCCTAACTCCAAGCGATCATTTCACCAGTTCCCAGTCACTTGTATTTAATACCTAATCTTGTAATTAGGTTATAGTTCGAGTGAATGTGTTAACGCTAGATCTTTAGATTTCAGAATTGGTTGAAACCTTGAATTTTTTATCCACGCTATAATAAGTAATGTGAGATCTAACGTTTTTGCATATAACTACCCCGCCAAATGCGTCGAAAGCCCTACTAAAGTTCATTGCGTTTTCTAAATAAAAATCACAGATTTAATAAATAATAATTTTAAACTTTTGATTGATTTTGAAACCAACGGAAACTATATCCTGTTCCAGTGTATCATGCAAATGGTAACGAATATCAGTTATAATTTTTTTGAAAATCATAACGCGAAAAGTTTAACTTTTCGACAACAATTTTTTTAAAAAGAGTTAAGCGTTCACTTTCTTTTGGTCTGCTACAACTTCGTTTAGCTAATAATATTTTTGCCAAATCTCCCAACTCTATGTAAATGTTTTCAAATCAAAGTTTTCAGCACCTCCTAAACAAGATACCCTTTCTCAAACTGGTAACTGTTAATGAGTATTAATAAAAAAGTATTAATACAAACTTGTTATTTCAAGACTGGTCATAGATTTTTTGTAACTTTTCTTAATCTTATGATAAAGTGGTCAGAACTTAAACCAAAGAAGTCTGAAGTTCAATAAGACTAATAATTTTGATATTTAATGATTTGAATTGTAATTCAATTACCCTTGACCTCGCTTGGACTTTAATTTAGCCAAAACGATCACAAAAATAATATATTGAAAGTATTCTATCATTCACCTTAAAGCAAGTTACATTCTCGTGTTTACATTCTATTTAATTACATTTTAATTTCGTCTACGGTTTTACAATTTTACATTTTCTTTATGAATTTCGAATAATTTTAGACTAACCTACGCACATTTCTCGAGTGTACCTATATATAATACTCTCCACACACACTATATACATAAACACAATACTTACTAATTTTATTATTAATTCGTTGCTAACATACTAAAAAAGTATATAAAATTAGAAAAACCAAAAAATAAAAAAATAATAAAATTGTTGACATATTAAAAGTGTGTTATGTCTGGCAAATACTATTTTAGTTGCGTGCCTTTTGGTTTTGCCGCGCTATATAATTAATAAATCTGAGTATGTACGAGGGTAGAAACAAAAGTTTGCTTAGTTGACCAGAAAAAACAGTCTTCAAAATGCTTGCTTATCAAGTTTAACTGTTACAGACATTCACCCCCAAGTTTCTGGTACATTTTTGGAAATAACCAGAAATCACAAGGTGCTAAATCTGGGGAATATGGTGCTGGTTGTATTTCTTCGCTGTCAGAGATCGCAATAAAGTTACTCGGTATTTCAGGATTGTGAGCTGGCGCGTTGTCATGATGTTAAAATGTTAACTTTTGGTAAGCAGTCTTACACCATTTTTACAGTCTTGTCACCATTTTTCAGAAGAATAGCGGCTACAATTTTTGATCGGGTAAAATAAACTGATGTCACTGTTGACGTCACTGCTGTTTGGTTTCCTGATCGTACTTATAGAACCAAGATTCGTTACCACAAAAGACGTCACTAAAATTGGTAGACTGTCTATTTTCAAATTTATTAAGCTAAATGCACTGGAGCCTTTTTTTGGGGCTCAATTAAAATTCGTGGAACCCATCGATCAGTTTTCTTCGTGTATGGGGATAATTATTCCCGATACAGTCATAATTTTTTCACCAGCAATAAGTTTCTGTGCCGTCAATCGTGAATCTTCGTCAACTTTCGGCTTCACCAGAGCCAAATTAACGTCATTAGTGGAATATTTTGGGCGACCTTCTCGATTTTAACCAATCGTTCTAAATTTTTGAGAGAAGTCTCATAAAACAACCAATTGCAAATTATTTGGTAGTTTTAGTTTTTTAAAAAAAATATTTAAAAGTCGTCTAATAAGCGGACTTTCGTTACTCCTCTCGTATAACAGAAACATTTGTTAGATTTTTTTTATAATCAAATCATAAACACGAATTTTTATTTATACTTTTCAAACTTTAATAGTTTGACGTTAATTCCATTTCGGACTTGTGAAGTCTGGCATTCTTTACCAGTTGTACAGTATTATAGTTTAGACAAACTATACACTTAATAAATTAAAATTAATTATTTAACTGTGGGAAGAATTCAATTTTTATTAAGTATAACACCTTTTCTTTTTGTTAATATAAGATTTCGAGTTAACACAGTTTGTCGTGATAAAAGATCGTTTAGAATATGTTTAGAAGATTCGTAATCCTTTCTTGTATAACCAAAGAGGTGAGGTAATGAGATTTTTGAATAGAAAATATCTAAATTTCTTATGTAGTTATACAAATTCATTAATCAATAATGAAATTAATCAATACATTGACTGTAACGATAACACAAATTGGTTTGCCCTGAATACTAGAAAACACATTTATGTATACATATGCATATGCGATAAAGTTCATTAGCTTAAGGTGACAAAACTGGTAGTCCCATAATTAATTCGCATGTCTAAATAAAAATATAATTTCTTTGAAATTTGTTGTTTGTTTTTGGGTTGGTTCGAAAAACTTGGTTTTATCTAACATTTCTATTATTTACTTTTCTATAAACTTAAGTCATACTAATTTCATGTAGGATTTAAGGTAACACGATTATTTTTGGAAGTGGTGACAAATCAAACTTTATTTGAACAATCGTAATATATAGTGCTTGTCTGATCTAATATTGATTTAATGTTTTACGATAGTGAAATCTTATATCTAGTGGGGTAGGTTGAAAATTAGTTACTCAAGTAGATTTTTCAATTTTAGCTTTAACTAATACTTACTATACTCTGACTGAGTTTCAATCACAGCGAACTTTACATTCCGAAAAGTGGCTCTCCTTGACCAATATGACCAAGCCAGAGTAATCATTGTTCTTTGAATCGTAATTGATCAGACGTGATTATGCCTCTACTTCTCTAAAACTGGAGATCAGAGATAGTTGGTTTTAAATATATCTCTTTCACAATGTTGGCACTTAACCCAATTAGATAGATAGCATATACATGCTTGAATTTGATTAGGTTGTCGGTATAAAATGTAAAATTAGATTAAAAATAATTAGGGTAGCACAAAAGTTTCGCCAGCTTGTGCTTAGCTTTGACTTAACCAAATCGTTATTGGAAGTCACCGATAATTTCTCTGCCAGAAGTGTGATTCTTCGCCACTTTTAAAGATTGGATATAAAGCCAATCTTTGATTTCTAAATTAATTCCAGATGACAAGATGACTCTCCTCATTAAATCTTATATTTGTTTGATGTACTTGTATTTTATAAATGTAACGATGATAACATTTGGCTTATATAAATTATATCGGCCATACACATCGATAAATTAATATGGTTTTTATAGGCTACATGCTTTAAACACTTAATAAAATTCTTTGGTTGATTCTGTGGTTTGTGACATGAACCTAATTATATTTAAAATCGTTCCTTATGATTATGTTTACGTGCCTGGATCACTTATATCGTTTAATTTTTATTATTCTGCAGACATTATTCCGTCTCTGTGTAACTGATCATCACATAACTTCCATTTTATTATTTGCAGTCAATAAAACTTCTTCGTCATCTGGAATTCACTTAAGCTTGACGATCAAGTCAGAATGAGTGGTACATATACGGAGTTATTTCATATGGACAATCGGGGTGTAGTCTTAGGGTGTACATGATCTTATTTTCCGGTATATCGACTAGTAGCATGAATATTCTTAATATTCAATTGGATCTTAGATTACTGCAGAAGTTTTATAAACTTCTAGACGATTCAGTCGCTGATCCAAATATTTTTGGATCGACTGTGGATTGACTGTGTATTGTACTATGCTGTAGAAACCATTATCACACAAAATCATTCAATTTTGCTTAATAGAAGTAAATTCACTTTTTTGTTTTCTTGGAAATATTATTTGGAAATATTGTATTTGTATAGTACATTTTTGGAATAAATGATATACGAAGCTTAGCATATTTCAAAACTATACGGTCCTAGGTTTTGCTTCGTCTATAAAAAATACTAATTTATGACCCATCTTGAAATTCTAACCTGATAGTATTCAAATCTTATATGCAACCTATCTTGATGTCAACTTTTAAAGAAATGCTTATAAACATTTGATTTATACAGCAAAGTATCCATTAATTGAAAATAAAATTGCAGGTCATGAACACCTACCAAGCAACCCTACCCAACCTTAAAGATGTTACCATAGAAATCTTGTTAGCTAAAATGTGAGAAATAAAGAATGTAGGCGGACTTAAGTTTTCTACAATCATGTTTCCACATTTTGTTGACTTATGAACGCCACTGGTTTTTTTTAATCTTCAGAATGTATATAAAATATAAACTTTCGAAATCTTAATTTTCTCCAATGGTGGGTGATTTGTTGAATATAGCTTATCCCGAATCTTATATAGTCAAATTTCCATAGAGATAAATTTTGCTAGGAAAATATAATCGAAAAAGTAAAAACATTAATATCACTTACAAAAATACAAAATTTGGTTGATGACACATCTTGTGTTTTCCAAAATTAAATTGCAAAATAAGCAACAAAAATAAGAATTCTTTCGAAATTAGAATTTTACGCGTTTTTTCTTATCTAACCATCTTACATATTTCTTTGTGCGATGGTGACGTTTTTGGTATTTTGATAAGAGGTGTTAAGTGGTACATGCCCGTGACCTTCTTTTGTTTTAGGTATATATATGTATAGTAAAAACCGCGATAATATATTTTTATACGCGAAATTAAATGTTGATACAACAAATTAAGATTTTTGTTGTGTGTTTTTCAACTGGGGGACGAATATAAAACATAAAATGTTAGTGCGGAAGTAGTTTGCGAGATTAAGTTTGAATTATCATAAATTAGCTGACTTATAGTTTAACAGTATGTATGTTAACTTTCAATCGATGCTCGCAATACTGATTTCTGAACACATTTCACGTAATCGTAAAGTGAACGAAAAAGTGGATGCTAACTTTAGACTTAATTGTCTTTAATTTATTTGTAACCTTACAAATAATACAATCGACGGTTACCCGTATCATTTGTTGGTGGTCAATTTTGTTTATTTAGTATATGTGGTGACCTTTTTATAACCAAAATGTAAATATGTCATACATAATGATTAAATATTGAAATAAAAAATAAATAGAAAATTGTATGATTAGGTTACGAAAGTAAGCTAATTGAAGGAAAAACATATATACTAAAGGGTGGTCCAATAAGAGCTTCCGGAAGTTTTTTTGTAATAAAATGCTTTTATCTTGAAATTTGGTCAATAAAGCATTTTTAAAGAAAAGCGGTCCAATGATGCCACCTGCCCATAAATCGCACCAAACAGTGCATTTTTCAAGATAGATTGGAAGCTCTTGAATCTCTTCTGGCTCTTAATCATTCTTAATACCACAACTTTGTTTGTTGACCTATTCATTCAACCAAAAATGAGCTTCATCGCAGAACATGATTTTCTGATAAAAAATGGTTTATTTTGGAGTTGTTCCAACGCCCATAAAACAAATCGATGACGCCTAAGTGTGCCATACACATATGAGAGACCCAGAGCTTGAGAGCGGCAGCGAATTGGTTGATTGTAGTCTTCACGTACACTGAGTGAGCTACAGCAGAATTATTCACATTAGAAAGACTTGTACGCACTCTAGTCGAATGATGAATATCCAATAGTGAAAAAGCGATTCAACATTTTTATTATTTCGCGAATAGTCCGTTCAGTTGGACGATAATGAACACCACAAAAATGGTCGAAGAGCATGAAAACGATTCGTAAAGGTTCGTGAGAATCCCAATTGGTGTAAAAAATTGGAGTTTATAAAAGTACCTCCTATTGGATCACTCTTTATTTATAAATATACATTTTCATGTTACGATGTTTGTTTGCTAATTTTCCGATTATTACGTTTATGAATTAAATGGATTGTATCGATTTTATGTTATATAACTATGTACAGAGTTTTTTTTTTTTATATATATATATATTTTATTCTATGCTATCTTTTTTGGGGCTCAATCTACGTCCTACTTTACGCCTTAACGGCCAAATCGAGGACGTACGGCTATAGGTCCGATTTTCGTAGAACCATCTGCGCATTGCATAGCTCCATGCCAGCCTATAGTACTGACATGGAAGATGGGTCGGCCCATGAGTTCTGCACTCCAACAGGGATGGTGAAAAATCCCTTTCGTATCCTGCCCCTATCGGGATTCGAACCCGGTACCTCCCGCTCCAACTGCCACAGCTTTAACCACTGAGCCACCTGGGCGGTATATGTACAGAGTTATTGACTAAAATTATGAACGAAGAAACTGTTCAGCCATCTCTTCATGAGTTTTTGTGTAGTTCCGTATTTAAAAACTGCTATACGTACTTACTCTGTAGTATCTTGCCAAAATGTAAGTATATCTTTAATTGTTGACAAATTTGATTGAAAGTCATCCTATATGGTAGTACATATACCTTTGTTATAAAATCGACCCGTTTAGGATATTTTTTCCGAATATATATATATATATATATATATATATATATATATATATATATATATATATATATATATATATATATATATATATATATATATATATATATATATTCGGAAATATTATATATATTATATATTCCGAATATATTATATATATATAATAGTATTTCTTTTCGACATTATTCGATTGGAATGCGCCGAAACGAAGCAAAATATACATTTTTCAAGATGGGTTTGTCTACATCAGCGAATCACTTATCAAGTTTTTTCGTTATAGGAGATTCTGATCGAGTCAATTCGAAACCTTATAAAACCAAGCCTATTCGAAATCTGTAGAATCCACTGAACTAGTTTTATTTATAACAGTTTGCTGATTCGTATTCGAAACCGATAAAACTAGACAGTTGGCACGGTATCGATATTGGGTTTTAAAACGTTTATTGAAATACAATAAACAAAATGTTTACTGGGAACAGGTTTAATTTAAAATATTTACTGAGAGCAGCTCTATGTAAACGATCACATTCGATTCTTCTTACTCTTCGAAATCAAGATCCTTAACCAATGGCACCATATTTGCTAAATCTCATGAATTAAACTAACGTTGAACACATTCAAATCAAATTATTTTTCAAACATGGTCCATTTTGGTCGGAACCCATTTATTCTTCGATTTTCAATGTTAACTAGTTAACTAGTTTCTATGGTGTTTTTTGAATTAGCAACGTTCTTTCCATCTATTTGTGTTTAATTTGGTTTGCTGTTCCATCATGAATAAACTTCGTGAACGTATGATCAACATTTACTCTTATTATATCTGATCGACTTATTGTAATACACATCGTCAATGACTTCTTGCAGTGTACGCTGTAGCTACTGTGGAGCGTATCCAGGTCACAAAAGATATTGGTTTATACGTGTGTCATACGTACGATAAATGTGTCGAAAACAAGTTTTCTCTTTTCAGCAATGAGCTAGTTTAGCTCCTAATGGTGATCTGTATGTTTCATCTTACAAAATTTAAAGTTTCCGACCATATTGCGCATTTGTGTAAGTGAAAAGTACTGGGCAGAATTTTCATCTAATTACGAATGGTGATATATAAGTATCAGCTGAATATAAAAATATCAGCTGAAGTTTAAAATTCATTAGTTAGATATGGACAGTTCCTAGCTATTTATTAGTTCCTTAACTTCTTATTTGATTCTATCGCAATTAGTGAGATATTGTGTTGCCAGTAGTAAAAGTACTTTTTCCATGGTACTACTGTCAATGTTTTCTATAAAAACTCCTCAATTTCATAGACTACTGTAAGATGATAGTGGATTTAAATTGAACAATAACTTCTGATGGACCTCATCAGTTGTTAAAGCTGTGCCTATAAGGAGTGGGAGGTGCAGTGTTCTAATACCAGTTGGAGCGGGAAGCAAAAGAGTTCAGAATTAATGGACTGACTCATTTGCCATTTCAGTACGTAGGCTGACATAGAACTACGTAAATCGGACCTACTGCAATTTGACTATAATGACGTAAAGTAGGACATAAATTGCCAACTGCGAAAGAGTTGGGAGTGTCTTGAGTTGCAAAAAAGTTTACAAAGATACAAAACAAACAAACAAATTGAATTCTGTTCGTAATACAAATATCGATCTTTTTCAAATAGTTATTTATTTTCATTTAGTTTTTATACAACAATATAAATATTATCTTGTATGCTTCTTAAATTTTCTATAAAAACAAATCATGCTTGTTTTTTTGCTTATTTTATAATTTAAATTTATAGAGTATTTTCTTATTCACAGCATTTGGTAGTTTTTTTCGTCTTTAATCAGTTATTTTAATTATTTACGTAATCTATAAAAAATATATAATTTTTAAGATTATTGAAACTCTGCGAATCAAACGTATTGTAATTTTGTGTTTGTGTGAGGATAAGATAAAATGTTCTTTTTATAAGAAAATTATCTTTTTTTGTTCAAATTGATAAAAATATTTATACATAATAAAGGCGTTGTTGAAAAATTTCTAATTTTGTACAATATACACAATATTTTCTTAGTAATTTAATGTGGTATGCTAAAAATTGTTTAGAAAATTGATATAAATTTCTGATTAGAAAAAGTGTTTTCTGTGTGTGGCAACAACGTCTTAGTTACTCCTCTTCTACATAAAATATTAAATTTATAGACAATTTGTTAAGCTTTTTGTTGTTTCATTGGTTATTGAAATAATTTGTTTAGTATATAGTATATAAAAATTAATGTTTAGTTTTAATTATGAAATCATTCGTAAAATTATTTTATGTAAGACGTGATTAACATAATACCAACGAATGATAAGATTAAAATAACCTGACTCTCTTGTGACATATAAGTTTATGAATTACGTCACTTTGCTGACCAGACGTTTTCCTTTGAGGAGGGTTCTTCTTTCCATGGCCCTGTCTTCTAAACATATTTCCTCATTTTTCTCCTAGGTCGCGCAGTTAACGACTCCATAGAACTAATTAATGGATTAATTTGCAGATGGTTCTACGTAAATCGAACTTATAGCTGTACACGCTCGAATTGTCTGTAATGTACGACATAAATTAGCAAAGCGAGAAAGAGTTGCCCAGGAGGTGTCTAGGACCCTACGAAGTTTGCAAAGACTAGATTTTTCTTGTAGTCTTTTCTAAAATATAAAAATACATGGTGAATATCACGAGATGTTCATAGTACTTAAAAATAATTAGCTGTACTGTTGTACTGACCGAATCAAGGCCGATTTTGAGAAGATCGACAGTCGAATATAGTCGAAAAGATCGTATTAAGCCGAATATTCGAATATAATTAATGTTATAAACTCCCGATCTACGATTAGTCAATGTCTCTTGCATGATGTTTTGCTAAGATAAATCTTAAATGGACAACTCAGTGGTCCGTATTTGACACTATCGATTTACAGTTGGTGCCTTATATTAAATATGATAGAACCTTAATATCCTAGTCCCAACTGGAAGTTCATCCAATTTAGTGTAATGTGATAACTCGTTTAAAGAAACCTTTCCAAATAGAGTATTTTTACAACGGACTGTTGTAAGTTGTTTGCAAATTGGCCATGGGGAATTTCTGATTTACGTATAAAATAAACAAACTCAAGATGTCATCTTTATATAATTCTTTATTAATGATCGTGTGCCAAAGCTCTGGAATTAACAAAAATCCACATAAAATTGCTACTAAGTTTCCTCTGCACCGAACTAAACCTTCATAACTAAAAATATATACAATTCGAGTACCATACGGCATTCGAACCCTGGGTTTCGCATCTCAAATCGAATTTCCCATATTTCTAAATCACAAAATAATTCCAATGAGAAACAAACTTAAGTAGTTCTATCGAGTGTTTAGAAATAGCCTCATTATGAATACTTCCCCGTTTCTTACACGGAGATAAATAACTATCAAGACAGTATCTTATAAAATTAACGTTGAAAACGTCAAGAAATAATGGTACATACTTTTATTTGTCATAGTGGTACCACTCATTTTATTTATGTTTCTCGCTCTAAAAATGTATTACGGAAAAATATGAATTTAACAGCGTCAGTCATAAGTATTTAACAGTGTTTACAAATTTCGAGCTCGAAAATTTAAACGTCAAAATCATATGAAACAACACGAATATTTTACATATGAAATAAACAAATACAATTTGTGATTTATTTAGTTTCCAAACCGTCAATCAAATTTAAATTTGTTTAAAACAACGTTTTAAATAAATTTAAATTTGATTTTCGAAAATTCGAAGTTTCAAGAAAAATGGAGAACATTTTTTAAATACTTTGTCTTTGGTCCTATTACTTTTAATGATACTCGTATTGCCTCCATCCATATTTATTTACCTCAGTGAGAAATAATAGTCGCTTTATAATCGACAAACCGCTAGTACTAACTAGTGAAACGCTCGTAGTTCGGTTCTTATTTCTGCTAAATAACCCATATTAAATTTAGCAAAAACCGAAGTACTAGCTATTCACTAGCGGGTACCAGTGGTTGGTCGATTGGAAATCAACTAATGGTAGAGATTTTAATTAATCTGGTGCAACTCATTTTATTAATTAATAAAATGTTTTACTGAAAAATTTATAAATTTAACAGTGTCAGTTATAAGTATCTAACAGTGTTTTCAAATTTCGAGCTCGAAAATGTAAACGTCGAAAAGCAAAAGTAAACAAACAGGTTGATGAACACATAATTTTTATTATTATTTATTATTTAATCTTTAGATATAAATTAAATATGTAATTACAATTTGTGATATATTTAACTACATTTTTAATTAAATTTAAACTCGATTTTCGAAAATTCGAAGTTGCAAGAAATATTATGGAAATGGTCTTTCTCTGTTACACACTAGATACTATTTTATTTCCATTAGATTTAAAAATTCCCTTCTTATGTTATTTACCTCATTTGTTTCTTACCTGTTTGTACGAAGAGGCGACAGATAAGAAAGTGATGATGCATAATGAAGCTATCACGAAACAGTCTTTGACGATAGTCGCATAAGCGAACTTAACCTAACAAAACGCTATCATAAGTAGGATCTAGTTCTCCAATCCGAGATGAGTTTGACGAATTCGAATCTAACTCTCTTCTATATTTCTGGTTTTGATTGAGGTACAAACATTTCTAAATTCAGGAAGGGCTATGGACTATTTAATAACTGACTTTTCCTATAAGCCGTTAGAAGGGTGTTTTCTCATTGGATACGGCCGTGTTCGATTAAGATAAATTAACTCATTTAGTAATTATATCTGAATTACTCAAGTGAAGATACCGATCCTACTTTTAAGTTCAATTAAAAATTGAGCAACTGAAATATTGAAGAGATATTTTGTTCGTTTACTTAATGACTTCAGACGGTGAAACTCGTTTTGTTTTTCATTTATGTTAGATAATATAAATAAATACAATATAAGTTGAAATATATTTACTACTTATAAATTTATATTTATATACCAGTTGATGAAACGACCAGTTGTCACAAAAACCTCTATAAAACGGAAAAATTTATAGCAACTCATTAAAATTATTTTATGCAACCCTATTGTACAATTTCACACAAAAAACTCAAAAAAAACAAAAAACAAAATGTAACGGGGATTTTTGATTTGCTGTTTTCACTGTTCAGTCAAAACACAACTTCCATTACTTGATCTAACTCCTTAGTGTGTTGTTTACAAAAGTTACATAAATAAAATCCCAATTTAATTATTTTAGATAACTTTTAAAACAGTAAAGTTGTATACTCTTTGCTTAGCTAGTGAAATAGTTGAATTGTCAAAAATATTAGAAAATCGAAAAACAAAAAAAAACGCAAATTTTGACATGCAACAGGATCGTGATGGGGAATCATCCAGCTCGAGAATTAAATCACAACCATGTACACGCCCAAATAAAAGAAATTTTGAAAGTGATATTTTAGAATTTGCTCGAAATAAATTAGCCAAAGGTGCCAATTCAGAACATTATACATGTCGTAATATTGGTGATTCCAAGTGGTGGTGGTGCCTGGAGTATCTAAACGATATACACAATGCGTTACGAGAAAAGGAACAAAACCTAAAGAAGTTCTATTTAAAGTCGCCTCAAATAAATTATCGTAGTCGTCTGGTCGAATTTATGGTATCGATTGGTGAATACAAGGAATTGAATCGTACAACAGTGCATTTAAGTGTTTACTTGCTTGATGTGTTTATGGATAATCATAATATATACGAGGAGAGGCTCAAATTAGTGGCATTGGTGTGTATTTTGCTTTCAGCAATTATAGAAGAACGCGAATGTAAAGTACCTAAAATATCCGAATTGAATAGCCTAATTAGTAATAAGTACACTGTAGCTGATTTCTATAAGCTGGAGTTTATGATTTTTAAATTCATGGATTTTAATATAATCGTTCCAACTGCTGCCCACTTTATTGATATTTATTTGCCAATCGCAATTGAAGATATGAGGTGCGAGGAATCTTCTAATTTGGACGAATTAACGTCCACATTGTTTGATCGCATTATGGAGTTTGTAGATATAATTTTATTTGGTAAGTACATGGAGAAGGCCAAATTATCCTTTAATCATGCAATATTAATCTTATACATAGATACCGATCTAATGCATATACCTGCATCAAAAACTGCTTCCGCTTGTATAGCCGCAGGACGGCAGCAATTAAATTTATTGAACATTTGGAATTCGGGATTGGAAAAAGTTACTAAATATAAATTGTGGGAGATCCAAGATGTTGTACAAATCCTGATCCAAACAAAACAAAATAATTCCATCGCAAATAAGCCATCGTCATCGATATATTTAACGAGCATTACAAAAATAGAAAAATATTCAGTTAACAAACGAAAAATATTAGATTCTGGATATCAATCCGATTCCGATGATGAAATGTTGAACAGTCATCATCGTCCGACCACATAGTTGCATTTGAAAAACCATTGTCAAATTCTTCAGAACTATTTCGTCTATAAGAATTATAGGTAATGAGTAAATTTCAATAAAATTTATTTGATATTCAAATAAATTTCTGTGTGCCCTGAATTGAGATATTTTTTTAGTACAGACATTTATTGTACCATTATATTATCATAAATAAAGCAATATGTAAGCAATAAAGCGCTGTAACTGTCTTTTGCATTGAACTTGTAACACAATCGAAACAGTAAATTGGAATGCAATTTTACGCGAAACGAGGTATTCGTATCCGAAATCTAGGTTGAATAATTTCTAAAGATATGTTCGGCATGTGAACACGTGCCAAATGAAGGTACCTGTTTCAGTCTTATTCCACATTTAGTCAATTAAATCTGCAAAAAACTTTCTTACTGTTCATCTAACAGAGACCCGCCAGGTTTTACAAATGACAAGTCGTAATATTAAGCCTTCCCATTTTTTCTAGATCTGACTATCTATAGTCTTTATGCCACCGCGATTTTGAATAGGAATTGATGTCCATAGTCGACACAATGGATGATATGTCGATCAATTACCTGTCGAGTATCGTGTAACATCAATTCAGAGGTATATAACGGATTGTCGCCGGTTGTAGCTTAATGGTTAAGAGAGTTTCTCATCACGCCGCAGTTTCGAGTTCGATTCCCGCCGTTGACCAAAATTAACTTGCAACCGGATGACATAAAAAGGCGGTTGTGTGTAAAAACATTCGGGCTGACCACCTACAATGTGCACCAATCGTTAAAAATGGTTCGTATAGTCTCATTTGAGACGCTGTTTAGGCTGTTTACGACATCTAAGCCATAGATTATTATATTGGGGAAAAATTTCATGCCATTTCTCCAAATCTGAATTTTCATATACTTCGTAATAAAGCCAACTCCACGTTAACACGTCGTCGTTTGTTTCAGTTTCCCAGGCAGAAACTTTTTATTGTTTTGAAACTACTTAGAACTAGGATTTTTTAGCTGTTTTTCCAGGCCGTTATTGGCCAGCACCGTGTCAATAATCTGAATTGATTGGTTTCGATCACGAGTCAGCTCTTCATACTGTTGTAAACAATTAGAAGATGTCAGATCGCTCTCTACACCGTGGAGCCCTTGTCGTCCACAGCGACCTCTTTGCGTGCCGAAAGGCGGCTCTCCCTTTAAAGTGTCGCTATATGATTCGATTCTGATCATCACGCTGAACGTGGCCGAGCTAGCGTAGTCGCTCTCCTTTGACTTCATGCACGATATCAGGAATTTTCATTCAATTCCTGATCTCGTGATTGAAAAGAACTCGGTATGTGCCATCATCGTCGCGTTTTGGGCCATATATCACACTTCTCTCGAATGTTAGAAGCCATCTTTCGTACTCATCCGACAAGGTCTAACTCTCACATCCATACAAGACAACGGGCCTGATCAAAACTTTGTACTGTTTCAGCTTATCCGTATTAACAAGATATTTTGATTTCAGAATTGGTCGAAGAGGATACAATGCCGGATTGCCAGCGGCAAGGTGAACCCTTATATCCTCTTCCACACTATTATCGTGAGTAATAAGAGATCCAAGATACTCAAATTTCATTACTCCTTCAAACGTGTGGTTACCACTACTGAAATCATTTGCGTCTTGATCTCGCAAACCAGAGATCCGATATTTTGTTTTGGACACTTTGATTTGAACATTTGATTAACATTTTTAACATTTGATTTGTTTTGCGGATTCGGTCTTCAGCTTAGCGATCTAACCAGATTCAGTCGTCTCGTACGACAAGGTCTGGATACTGTGGTTGTATTCTATGGGTGTTATGTTTCGTTCAACATATTAACCTGGATTAATCCTCATTCATAACATTAACCTGGTGATAATAGCTTACCTGCAAAGAACTCTGTGGTCTGTATGATGTTTCTGTAGGCATCATCTTCCTGCCCTATCATATATACGGTAAGAATATGCTTACAAGATAGTCTGTAAATTTCATCGATTTTTGTACGTTCCTTTTCGTTCTGAGAACCAACAGGCACAGTATTTGTAGCACGTCACTGCTAGAGAGACACTCATTCTAGAAATATGCCAACTGTTTGTTAATCGTCAAATTCTCGTAGAAGTACAGTGCTTTCATTGGGTTCCTTCCTTTCCTAAAAAGTGTTGATCTATACAAACCGTGACTGACGATTATAAATTGTATTTTTTGATTTTGTGAACGCTTGCTCAACGTAACTGAGTTTTGTAATGCCACAATCAACTTTGAAAATCTCAGTTCGTGCTTATCACGATGGTTGCAGTATTTTTCGGATTAAAAGTTGGTTAGAGATTAGCGTGATAATTTTATATGTGAGCAAGTATTTGTTTTTTATAGTTTGCCGTATGAAACGAATAAACCAGATTAGGTCGCTGGGCGAATACCCGTATCCCTCCAAAACTGTAACAGCTATAAATACCAATCTTAGTAATAGATTTCTTATTAAGTCTTAAATGAAACCGACTGTATTGGATTTCCATTGTTGTTTATGAGATTAGTCAATCTGTTAATTGTATTCGAGCTTTCCCAATAAGAATATTCACTCAGAAAAATTGACTTATCCGCTCAAAACTTCCCGAAACCAAATTATACTACAAGTAGTGGGAATATATACTCTCGTAGTTTCTTAAATATAACCTCTTACTGTCTTTTGAAAAAATCCAAACAAATCGGTTATTTTATCACTATACGGACAATTGCACCCGAATTCTTTCAGAGTAAGCGATTCCCATTTGATTTAAAATTAGAAAACGCTAAAATCAATTACCAGCAATACATTCCAGTGATGGCATATGCAGATTATATCTGTGTTGTTAGATTAGGTGGCAAGACTAGAAAGAGATACTTGATTTACTGGATCTACTTAAGGAAATATTTCTATCCTATCTCACAATTCGGAACAAATTAAATGAATTTTCTTCCATCTCGACATTGACATTAGATTTGAGTTTTCTTGAAATCAGAGGAGATCTTGACAATGGAAAATGATAAATATATTTTATGCTACTTATGTTTTTCCACTCAAATAATATTAGATTGAATAGCACAAATTCCAAACAAGGTTATAAATATATGTACGGTGGTATTAATTCTTATTATTAGCTTTATTTTTTCTGCTACATACTTGAGATTTGATGAACCGGAGAAAGGTTTTCATTCTTTTTTCATTAGATATTGCTACCATTATTATTATTATTATTACAAATTACGCTAAAATGAAATTACACGATACAAAATTATAAATTTCATGCATTATTAATTTATATCATGGTATTTATAATTTTTATTTTGTTTATGGTAAATATCAAAATAATACACCAGTACTAGCAAGTACCTAGCGGCAAGTAGTATCCGTGTAAATTTGTGGCTTGATTTATTTGACCAAGAAAAGATGTACATTATAATTATATACAATTTTGAGAGCTTCGAACTAAATACGAGGAGAGTAACAAAAGTTTGCTTAGTTGACCAGGAAAAACTCCAACTTGGATTTATTTCATAATAGATCACCAGGTTTTTAAGCTTATCAAATTCAACATTAACCGCATCGAGTATCTCCGCGTTACTGCTACCCTTAAGACCTTCCCCTCAAGTTTTAAATTTTTTTTGGAAATAACCAGAAATCAACCGGGTGCTAGATCCGAGGGATATGGTCCTGTTCGTATTTAATCAGAGTTCGCAATAAAGGTACTCGTTATTTCAGCAGCGTAAGCTGGTGAGTTGTCATGATGTAAAAATAGTGCCTCAAATTCTTTTCTTCCCGTTTTATAATTTTAAAGTTACCGTTCTGACATCATTACTTTTGTTGTTTAGCTTTTTTGGATGGATTTGCTTCTGTTGGGCCATAACATGGACTGCTGTTTGATTTCCAGATCGTACTTAGAGAACCCAGATTTGTTATAAGGATAGGATTTGCTAAAATTGCTACTGTCCATTTTCAAATTTATTTCGGAAAAAATTTGCAAAATACACTGGAGTCTCTTTTAGTCCTCATTTAAAATTCGTGGAACCCATCGAGCCGATTTCTTGGTGTATCCCAAATGATTATTTAATATTCGTGATAAGCCATGGCATTCAAGGCTCAAAAGATTGGAAAATTCATAGAACAAATAAACTTTATTCCAGATTATCAGTTTGGTTTCAGAGAAGCAATCAACTTACAAATGTCATTTAGGATACATTATTCTAGTATCTTCTTAGATGTGGCGCATGCCTTCGATAAGGTGTGGCATAGAGTTTTACTCTTCAAATTATGTAGAGATTTACCAAATCATACATAGAAAATCGCGACTTTGTGAAATATGAAGAATAATATTCCAAGCTAAAACGGATTTTGGCAGAAGTCCCACATGGTAGTATTTTGGAATCTATTCTTTGATTGCTCTACACCAGAAATTTTCCTCAATTATAAACGAAGTTATCATTGCAACATTTGTTGGTAATACTGCAGTTCTCTCAGGAAACTTTTGAGGAATCGAACTTCAAGAAGCATACGACAAAATCATAAAATGGACAAAAACGTGGCGTATCGGGCTCAATGACTCGCTCAGATGAAAAGAGCACGTTAAAAAGAAAAACGATGAACTTAATATTCAAATGTCGAAAAATGTGTTGACTGCTCGAGAAAAATTCGGATCAGCATGAGCTGTTGCTAAAGCCTATATGGACTTACGGAATAGAGCTCTCAGGCTGCACAAAAAAATCAACACCAAAATGCGATATAAGGTTACCGCTCCGTGGTACATTAAGAATGATAGTCTCCATAGGGACCTAAATTCTAGACGGTTCAAAAACAAATAAAAAACTTGCAGTTATTCATGCAGGTATGTTGGACACTTCACATGTTGTAAGACAATTGCAGAGAACCAAATCAGTTAAATCAATGGATAGAAATGGAGCTGACCAATAGACCCCTTCACATTTACGAGTGACTAAATTAAGAAAACAAAATTACTAGATGAATTGTATTCAGTTGTTATAATTAAAAGAAAAAAATTCAAGGCTAATTCATTAGCAATAATAACTTGTGTCAATCGTGCATCTTGGTCAATTTTCAACTTCACCAGAGCCACAGTAACATCATTAGTGGAAGATTATGGTCGACCTTTTTTTATCGAAGACGAGCCCCGTCTGGATCTTCGGAACAACTTGGAAATAGTCTGTATAAACGATGCATTCGTTACAAATGCAATTTGACATTTATCGCAGTAAAACAATTGCAAAAGTTTTAGTATTTTTGGTTCTTTAAAAAAAATATTTAAGATTCGTCCACTAAGCGAACTTTGGTTACTCCCTTCGTATATGTAGTGTGATAATTGTGATAGCAGAATGAGAAAATTAGTTTTTCTACTATCGGTAGGAAAATGATATAAATTTAACATCCGTTTGTAATATGTATTATATTACCATTTTATACACGACTCGTCTCTATTACGATTAAATTTGACTATACGAGTATGATGTGCCTTATGTACATCTTTCACTTTTTTATATAAACATACATATGTAGGTATATTGTATGTTTTATTAGCCTTCTGTTCTACACAACAACTACTGGGGATTTTTGTATTTGATTAAACAAACTACTCATTTCAATTACGCTTGGATATAGATAGTTTTATTATTTGTGTTACAATATTACAATTGTATACATCAATTTAAATTGAATAATAAAATTTTACATTTTGTTCGTAATATCGATGTGAGCTTACGTGTCACAATGTCATCGAGTTTATGCATATAATTTTTTTAATTGCATTTCAAACTTATAAAAGTAGTTACAGTTTATAAAATGCTTGTTTGTCAAACTTTTCGTTTAAGGTCGATTAAAAGGTTGACAAAAAATCAAAGGTTTTGCACCATACAACAATATGTACCCCAATGAAGTAGATGCAGATAAGCTGAAATTGTACAGAGTTGATCATACTGACCTCTTTTTAATGTAATGTAAATTCCGAATCTTGTGCATAAAAAGGACAACAAGCACTTTGGCCCCGATACTTTTTGCCTGGTGATTCGGAGCAAATGGAAGAATGAGTTTTTAAATTGAGAACTGCTTTAAAGCAAGCAAAGAGAAGTTTGCCTTTTTCTATCTGCTATGACGTTTACTACGTTGATATTACCATATTCGTTACATAACCACCGGTTAATTTTGTTCATACCAAACAGAAACATCAAGCTGTCCTCCTTGGTACGGTACTAACCTTTGAACATGCACTAATTTCATATCTGTGCGTGGTTCTTTAAAAACTATGTATAGATAACCTCGTTGATCTGTTTGATGATGGTATATTGGTATATCTGACTATAGGTTCGATGACTTTTTTTCGCCCTCTTCGGGTTATAAAACCACACCAGTTGTTTTTCCTGGAATTCTTTAGCACTAGCGTTAGGGCTTTGGGCGCCTTCGTCTTGTCCCTTACATGCGCAGATATCACAGCGTCGAAACCATTGATTTACGACGATCCGATATCTCACCCAATAAATATTTGCATGAATTTAGCAAGTATTTTATTAATCCTCAGGTATGACCTCCAGAACTTCGACCGTGCAGTTCTGCAATGTCTACGGTTTTGTTCTTTTGTAGCACTACTCTATTTCTGGTTTGCCATCAGTGGACTCCCATCTTCGTTTCAGCATACCGTTGTCCAAGTATAGCGAGTCATACTGAGCCCAGTAACACTTAACGGTGCTACTTTCTTCCAAAGTGGTCTACGTTCCTTCTCTTTCCGATTATTGGAATCAAGGCTAGATCTTTATGTTGTGCCTTTGGCCTCATCATGGTTCCATCCTTCGGTGAAATTGTAGGTCAGCCTGCTGGCTTCTACCATACCCTTTCCATTGACTGGCATAATGCCGAACTACACCTTGTGCTCCTCCTGGTGCACTATTTCAGTCTCCTGTCCTTACAGCGACGTCGTCAATTTCCTTGGGTGCCTCTAAGCTCTTCGGTTCCGCTTTTACCGTTCTTCTTGTATTGACCTAACTACAAGACTGAATTTCACGTGTTCTTCCTGGTAGACACTTCCACCCTCCCGTCTCCAAAGAGACCTGGCCATCTTATATTTGGGACTTTTCAATCCGCCTTACAGTGGTTAATCGTGCTCTCGCTTTTCATTTCTGCAACCCCCGCAATTGGTCGTGGTTTACTGACATCTATCTGCCCGTTGATGGCTAAATCGGCTAGTTTGCAGTTTCGTTAAAGTTGTTTCAGCTGTCAACAGCTGCAACATCTTCTGGAAATAGGTCTCTCCCATTACGAAATATTCAGCGAGCTCCTCTTCCGTTCTCGTTGAACCTCCACAGTGCTGCCAATAATTTATCTACCCAAGCATGTTTCACTTCTTTTTCGGCTAGTACCAGTTTTCTTACTCTGTCCGACCCAAACACTTCTCCGGCCTTCATCTGCAGAGCTTAACACTTATGCAGCCTACTTCTTTCTACTCAGGTAACATCTCGGTGCTCTGCATTGTAGTTTGGTTATGCCAACTAGTCGGACGATGTCAGTCTCCAACTCTCGTAATGTTTTCGTAACCCCTTGCCTCCTCGTTTTGAGCTGTATGTGATGGAGAGCCTTCTTGTGAGCATTGCCTATCGAAGCTGCAGCTATAAACCTCGTAATGCCAATATCAGGGCATTCGTTCGTTGTTGACTTTCGACTCCAGCCAATGAGATTAAGAACTGCATCCTGAATGTCTGGGGCAATGCGGTTCCATCGAAGGTGGGTCGTTTCATTTTAATGGTGCAACTGCCGTTGTTTGTAACACAACACCACCTACTTTCAGCTTGTTTATTTTAAGGTGCAAATAGTTGATTATTTTATCAATTTACGTTTCGGTGAGTTGCTGCTCTAGTTTGAACCTTCACTTCGCCGTCAGCTATTGTGGTATTAACAAATGCTGAAGTTATTTCTCCAGCCCGCCGAATTTCAAGTCTAGACCACCAAACTTTTCCTCCAATCCATCAAACTGTTTTGCTTATTGTTGTACCAGCTTGTTCGTGTAACAGCTCCTCTTTGTTGACTTCTTCTGCTTTGCCTGATTTTGCAACAGCTCGTCGTGTTGTTCTGGCTGATGTTGTTGCTGCTTTTGGTGTTGCCGAGCAAAAAGGTGAACCATTTACTGTTTTTGAGCAAATAGAAACCTGAGTACCAATTTTGTTTGAGAGCCGCCTACTGCTGTATTCTGTCGACGGAGTTCCTCCTTAACTATACTTTTTGTGGTTTGACCTCTACAATCAGATATCAAGGATTTTCACTCATTGATTTTGAGATCAATAACACCTAGATTCGTTCTTATTTAACCCATTTCTAGGATATGGTCTTCATATTTAAAAACTTGATCGGACTGCCAAAATACGAAGTTGTTTCAAAGTGTGTCACTTTTATTACTTCGACACGAGATTTGAGATGCTTATCGACTATTAGAATTAAATTTAAAAATTTTGGAACTCGACTATCTCATTAAAATTAACTCGAAGTTAGTTTTGGTTTTTTGCGCCATGTGTCCATAGTACTAAGTGAATGTCCATAGTATAAAGTCGATTTTACCAATTACCAGAAAATTAACATCATGTTCTGGTCTATTGTATATCCTATTAAATAATCTATGGCTTACACGAATGCCTTTTGCAATCGCTTTTAATATCATCTGGATCATGTTAGTTTTTGGTCAACGACGGTAATTGAATTCTATAGATTTCGGTGTGTGCTGACAAAATCTCTTAACCCCTTAAGATATACTGCCTTAAGGTACAATTGGCGATATTTTGTCCTATAACAGCAGGAGGCGTACCGTATTTGGACACAGGTATGCAAATCGTTGGAGTTTGCTTTATTATTTCTGTATAGTGTTAAATATCTTGCCCCCAACCTCTGTACATATTAAGAACTTTACTTACGATTTTCGTAACCTTAAGATTGGTTCTATTTACTGTATGTGAAGTAATAGTCAATATACTTTATATTCTTTTAAGATAAATGTGTTTTTTATACACCAAAACCTGTATGATAATTTATTTTCATGAAATTACCCAGATGAATTAAGGTTTACTTTTTAAATAAATAATTAGTTCAGAAATGTATTTTCATTAATGAAATTACTATTTTATGAATCATTTTATCTAAAAAAAAAAACTTGTTGAATGAATATGAGCAACATGTGCTACTTGACGTCGAAACTCGAATTAAACCGGGTGACTGTTAATTATTTATATATTGAAAATATTTACATAATTCATTGACTTACTCGTATTTATATTAAGAAGCTTATCATGTCGGTTTGAGTCATACTTGTTAAAAATATTGTTTTGTGGAACAAATTTTGCTTCGGATTGTCTTGATATCTTATTAAATATTTATCACCCCATTATATGTATGTACATAACATATAACATATATTCAGAGGAAATAAGATGAACAATAATTTTTTTATAATTAAAATAAAATTCATATATAGTAGCTGTATCATTCGTTGGAGATATTTATTACATACTCGCAACTATAATAAACGAGAATGTATAAATAATTAAGACTTCATTGCTTGTTTTGTTTTGTTTCGGTCGCGTCTTTCCCGCAAGTAAGATGTAAAGAATGTTGGCTATAATTTATATAAAAACAAATTGAGGATAGATTTTTGTTGTAATGCTCCACAAATATATATCTAACCTAAATATTTTGTTTTGAAGAACTTGACCCATTTGTTAGTTTTTGATGGAATATTTTATGACCTTTCTGCTTAATTGTGGCTGAATCACGGGTGGTTATGCGTTTGTTATTATTATGGGCTTGTTGTGTTAAATCACACAGTCAATTCTGACCACCGAAACGGAAGAGTACACGACCAGGAAATGTCTCATGCAGTGATTGAATCGTTTCATTATCTGTATGGCATGTGGCATCGTCTTATTCAATCCAATTATGACAAAAAGAAATGTGTTCCTGTGTCGCGATATCGAGTACCAGCAACAGTTACTGCCTGACCAGCTTCGGATGTCTTCAGTTCAAAAATTTTGTAAGCATGAAAACACAGATCTTTTCTAAGTATAGAGAGCATCTTGCAGTTTGTAACTCTTCACGATGCTGAATTGATGTTCTTGGCTTTTCACCAACACTCTCACGCACTGCTTCGATATTGACATTTGAACGGCTTGTTTTCGATGTGTTTAGCGTCTTCAACTGGCCCAGTATCCCTGAATATTTCAATTAATCTTTTCAGAGTTGACGAACTGTGTTCTTACCAGTTATAGTTACTACTTGACCAGTTACTATAGTTACTACTTTCGGATGCCTCCAGCCCATAATTTTGTAAGCATGGAGACACAAGTCTTTTAATTGTTCTTTTTCAAAGGTGCCAATTTACTGGTGACACAAAAAATGGTGTCAAATTTGCGTTTCTCCATTACCGCAGTACAAATTCCAATAGAAACCTGGTTTTAAATTAGAAATGATGAAGTTAAGTTATTGAGTAATAAAAATACGAAGTTTTGAGATTTTTCAAGAATTCTGAACTGTTGATGTATTTAATAACCCTCATACTTCCTTACAAAACTCAATTCTATTTATTCAAAACCTGCCATATCTAAACAGTAGATGATTCGGGATCAATGCTATTTATATAATTTTTGAACAAAACTAATAAAAACTTCGTCCTATTCGAAATTTTTGGATTAGTTGGTCAAAAAAAACCTTTTTTTAAGCCCCAATAAAAATCAACTATTATAAGGTTGGCCAAATTTCTTCGTAATATGCCAAAACAGTGATCTCTAATTCTTTAACCATGTTTTCCAAGAACTACTCATCATTCAGTTTTCAGCAAAAATAAAGTCTGCTATTAATATATTTGGGAGACTAATTTATTTTAAAGATATATTCACCGATGATGATTACTGACAAATACCTTTAGGTCCAATACCCAAAGCTGTGTCAGTAGAAGGGAAATGCTCCGGGTCCGTACACTATCTGTGGGTGAATGTCAAAGGATCCCTTTACTATGTATCTCATATCAGTGACGTGGATGAGCATAACTATGATACCCTGCTAGAATTCTTGAGCCTTTCCTTCTTTCTTGTCAGCACCATAGATGAGTGTGGAACAATGTATTTTGCAGAAATACTAGTTAATTTAATTTATAGTCGAACGTCCTCAACTAGGGCCTTAAAACATATTGCATATAAGCAATGGGTATAAACTTTTAAGCCACCTTGTATTTTATCAAATAATTAAGTATAATTTTTTTAGACATAAATTGGTGTAAATTATTGAAGTCAAATTTAGCTTTTATATAGGTGCAATCAGGTAAACTTAAAATTAATTAATCCGAAAGTTTTTTAATCGGATTCGTCAGTTTATTTTTTGGTCACTTAGAAATTGAGTTTGTCTCAAGAAAGATAGGAGATCGGATCACTTCAAATTCAAAGAAATTCATCTTAATTTAGCAAGTCGTTTAAAACTGTGTTTTATTTACAAAACAAGAAACGATAAAACTGGTCTTTATTTACTTGGGAATATTCTTAAACAGGATAATATAGGTTGAAAAATAAAATTGAAACAATTAAATATTAATTAACCTAATATAAGTTTAAAGCCTTAGTTGCTTCCCACTGGAAAAAACAATGGCGCTTATCAGCAATGTACTTTACTTTAAACACCTTTACACTTTATTAGTTAAAATAATACTTGTATTGCATTATCCCATGTTTATGCAATACAAGTATTATTTTCCTATTTCTATTTTAAGTTTTATTTTCCGGTTTTATCGAATTCTGTATTAATTTATTTATTTTGAAAAATTCAATTTTTACAAAAGAAAGCAAATACATGAAAAAACCAATATTTATAGTTTTCGCTATTTACTAACTGTATAACTTGGCACTGCCATCACTAAAATGCCATGGGTGAGAAAAAATAGCTTATTCCGAAACCATGTTTAAACCAAGTTGCAAACCATGGTTAGCAGTGACACATTACAAATAAATCATGGTTAACTTGAAACTGTAGTTACGAAACGTGATATGTGTCTTTAGTATTATATACCCAAATGGCTGGATTATCGATCATTCATAATATGTTCTTTCATTTTCTTAATGATTTGATGACTATTAGCATGAACTTGCCTTTGAAAAACTCATAAAAAGACATTTAATGATGTTAGATCACATTATCTTGGTGGCCAATTAACAGTTCTTCTTCAAGAAATTATTCGATCACCAAATTTCTCTTTTAGTAGATTAATTATTTCTGTTGCTGTATCACATGTTGCACCATTTTGTTAAAACCACATATCATCCATATAATCGTTCGTAATTGCTAACGTTCGATAACGAGCACCATTCACAGTAACAGCGTGTCCAGTTTCATTTTCGAAGAAGTATGAACCAAACAATCAATCAGACTAAAAACCACACCAAACATTTACTTTTAGTGGTTTTTCTGCAGTTTCCTTCAAATCATATCCATCAATTTCAAAATGTGCCTTACTTTGTTAAACACACTTTGTTAAAAAATCATCATTTTCTTATTTTGCTGCAAGAGTCCAATTAACAAATGCACGACGTAATCCATGATTAGTTGGCAATTATTGTTGTGTTTACTGTATTTTGTAAGTCTTTAGGATAAGATCCTTATGCAAAAGGTTAAATAAAATGCTTTGTTAGGCATTAATAATTGCTATGAACGATGCTATTGAACATCCTTTAGTTAAAATTTATTTTATTTATTTATAAGACTTTTGTAGCATTTACTTCTTCAAAACAAACTAAAAGTAGAATTCGATATTTTTTCAAAATTCTTAGTCTTACGCGATACTAAATCTGTTTTTATCCTTGCAATCTGTTTTAGGTCCAAGGCACTCCCAACTGTTGGGAGTGCCTTGAACCCAAAACAGTCTAATTTATTGGTCTAATTTAGCATGCCAGCTTATAGTGCTGACACGGAAAATGGGGCGGCCCATGAATTCTGCACTCCAACAGGGAGTCATATCAGGGTGCAAACGGGATTTTCACCAACGAATCGTAACCACTGGTGAAAAGTTTTGCATCCTGTCTCTATCGGGATTCTAACTTAGTAGCTCCCACTCCAAATGCCACCCCTGCGCCATTTGGTCTGACAAAGTCGTAACAAAAAAAATGAAGTACATATATTTACATTGAAAACTCAAACATTTCTTGGTCACTTTCTTTTTATTTCTACTTAAAGCTTCTGCTAAATAAATACAAAGCCTACAGTCTTAAATTTAAATTAACAAAAAACTTCCACACAATTATTATCCCAAGTATTTTATAATAAAATCATGTTCAATTCACATACAAAATCAAACCACGCCAAGTCAATTCGCCCACAATACAACAAGTCGACGTAAATGTCTTATATTTTTTCCACGTAATTTCTAATTGTATTCATTCATATTCCCAGCCAGCATTCATAATATCCAACCTATAGTCGTTTAAATTGAATTTGTATTAACTTTTAAGCTAAATGTAGTGAATAATTAGATTTATGAACATGATTAAATACAGGTAAACACTAGCTCGGTATATGGTATTGCATACATTTATTACATAACAAAGATGAATGGTAAAACATAAATACTTTACATAGCAAAATAAGGCTGCATAAATGGAAATTGCAAAAAGTTTTTTTTATATATATTTTTCCAGTAAATGAAAAAGTACTCGTATAATTAGATTTTCTTTGAATAAGTTCATTTCGTACATGAACCAAACACTGTAGACCAAACATAGGGAATGGAAATCAATACAATAATTATAAAGGTATTAGAAGGGGCATAGTAGTGAATAGGCTGATAGGCAAACATAATCCGATACGATTAAATCTGTTTACATAGTAGCAAAACAACGATTTAAGTTGTTTAGATTGTTATTTTCGCAACTACACGTATTTACTCGTACGTAATATCCTGTTGAGATTTATCTTTAAGAAAAAACAAGTGGGCGATTTTATTTATCCTTTTTCGTTTGCGTCAAACTTCGGATTGGTTTTGATTTTACGATATGTTTGAGTTATTTGAGACTTTTGCTTATTAAAATTTGTTTATTGATTATACATATGTAAGATTAAACTTTGGTCAAAACCTTTATTGTCTCCGTAGTCTTAATGTTGTTAAGAAATTATAAACGTTTGTATACAAAATACGAAGGGAGTAAGAAAAGTTCGCTTAGTTGGCGACACAAGTGATACACAAAGAAATCTGCTAGATGGATTTCACGAATTTAATTAAATAAATTCGAAAATGAGCAATCTAGCAACTTCAGTAGAGGGTCAGAATGTAACTGAAAATGGTATATTGCGCAGACTGTTTACCAAAAATTTTCAAAATGTTTGTTGAAAAACCCGAAGAAAGAGGATTTGTAGTGCCACGTTTTATATCATGACAACGCGCCAGCTGAAATAACAAGTAACTTTATTACGAAATACGAACAGCATCATATAATTTTCAAAAATTAAAACAAATTTGAGAAGAACACGCGGAGATAATAGATTCGGTTAATGTTGAACTTTATAAGTTTAAAAGAGATATTATGAAGATTGTTTTGAGAAGTGAATAGGCTTACGAAATGCATTAAATCAATGGCAATTATGTAAAAAAAAAAACAAAGAAGTTTCGGAACCTACCCTTATTTCAAATTGGACAAATTACCCTTATTGGACAAATTAGGTGACCCATCAATTCGATTGTTTGAGTGCTCAAATACTTTCTTTTTTGCTGTGATGTGAGCGAGCTCGCTTTTTTGTGATGCAAAATGATTTGTCCTTTTGGGGTTATTTTTTCTCAATTTAAATTGACTGTCTGTTGATTTTTTTAGAACTACAGTAGACAGTGACACATGAGCAGTTTTCGTGGAGAATCACCGAGTTCATGTTTATCTAAAAAATAAATAAAAAACTTTCTTTTCTAGTGTACAGTTTTATTCTTTATTCTTCAAAAACTCAACTGACTCCTCGTTTTATCTTTATTCTTGCTTCATTTTTTTCCACTGAACTCTTACAACAAAAAAATAATTCGCCATAGATGGCACCACAATACAAATAAAAGAAAATGTGAAAAAGAAATATAAATTTATATAATATTTTGTTACAAACTCTCCTTCTGAATGACGTCTCGTCCCGAGTGGAATTCAGAACGTTTATTTTCTATACTTAGATGGGAGAACTGACACTCGACCAGAAGACGTTATGTTTTCTTCTGTGTTCCGAATCTTTTTATCGACTTCTTTAGTTGAAAATTCCAAAGAGAATTCTCCATTATACCCAAGAAAGCCACGTACATCGATGCAGCGTGGTCAGCTGCATCGATGTACGTGGCTTTCTTGGGTATAATGGAGAATTCTCTTTGGAATTTTCGCGCACATGATAAGACATTGAAACATGGAAAACGCCTACGAATTCATTATTACGGCTCTCCAGTTCATATAAAACATTTAATTTTTTCTGTTTTATTCGGTAGGGTCCGTCAGGTCTGGGAGTAAACTTAGTCATAATTCCCCTTTGAGATGATTCAATATTTGTGTTTTTCTTTGCTTTATCCTGTGCAGTTTCACTATATTGTCGCGTGCTTGTTTAAGTATGGAATCTACTTTAAGTAAGTGCGGAGTAATTTGCGGAACAAAATTAGAATTTTGAATGACTGCTATAAAATCGTGTGTTATATCTATTATAGTCCGCAGTTCACGACCGAAAGTTTAAAATGCTGGTGTATAACCGGTAGTATCATAACGAGCCGAGTTAATGGCAAATCGAATAGATGAAATGTAATCTGGCCATGAGCTGTGATTATCTCGTACTAAGATAGATATTTGGGTTTTTAAATCACGATTTCGTCTTTCGACGGCATTAGCTCTGCATGGTAGAATGGTACCAGATTCTGCTTGATGTCCATTGATTATGGTATATTCTATTCTCAATCAATCTTAAGTACAATGTGTTCGCTAGTACGATTTACATCTTTATTTGGTTTTCATTTCGTTATAGATAAATTTTGACATTTAATATTGTTGTTCTCGTGTTTATATAGTCGTTGTGAATTTATTATGGAGATCGATAATCAAACACGTTTTGTACGTAAAATGTTTTTATCAAAATCAACCCTTTGTTACGACTGGGGAAAACTATAATGTGTAACATTTTGGAAGATGTTTGCTCTAAAAACCTAAATTTTTAGCTTTAAGTAAATGATTTTCATTGTGGTGTTCTTAACCCACAACACATGCGATAATGAAGGTAACGGTACCGGTAATAAATGTTACCATATAAGATGATTGATATGTTTTCGTTGTCACAATAGGATTGTGCACGTGCTTTGGGCTTGTTTCATCAAAGCCACTCTGAAATTATTCTTAATATCATTCTTAATAAATAATATAAATATAAATCTCAAAATTTGAAAATAATTGGTATTCTACGAGAGCGGGTTAAAAACGAAGCAAGAAATAATATTTTCGGCCAAAAAAAATTTATTTTTCAACGTAGTCACCTTCTAGCTCGATAGACTTAGTCTTACGTTTTTTCCAATCTTTCGATCTCTTCCGAATAATTCGATTTCTCCAACCCTTCAAAATAGGCGTGTGTTGCATCGATAGTCTACTTATTAGAGCCGAAATACGCAGAGCTTTTTCGTAATGTACGAAAACAGTAAATACCTGACTAAATCTGGAAAATATGGCGGATGTTTAATTCAAAGCGTAATTCATTCATGTCTTGACACGATCCAATAAGTTGCAGTTATATTCGATGTTGACTGTGCATCCTTAAAAAACTGTGGCCTTGACCTTGTTGTCCGATAAAATCGCCTTAGCCTTCTTTTGCGCAGATTCGCCAGTCGAATTCCACTGTTAAGACAGTTCTTTGGTCTCTGTGTATTAACAGTGATGGATCCATGTTTCATCCACCGTTATGAAACGACGTCAACACTCTTTTTTATTTCGCTTGAATATCGTTAATCACGTTTGTGGTTTTGGGCGATTGTGGCACCCAACACGCGGAAAACTTTTTTATATTCAATTCGTGTAATCTATTGTGCAAAATGAATCACATTAAAACAAAAAAGTGAAGTAAACTTTGTCGGTCACTTAGTTTCTGAAAGAGGAACACAACCTCTACTAGATAAAGTAAGAGCTATTATGGAATTTCCAGAGTCTTCCAAAGTAAGGGGCTTACGGAGATTTTTAGCCATGTCCAATTTTTACAGAAGATTTATTCCAAATGCTGCAAAATTGCAAACTCCATTACTTGCATATGTTAAAGGCAATAAGAAAAATGACAAATCAATAATAAATTGGACACCAGAAACACGGAAAGCATTTGAGGATTGTAAACAATCTTTAGCTGATGCTGCGATTTTAGCACATCCATCATCGGAAAGTGTCATTGCATTAATGGTCGATGCATCAGATTACGCGATGGGTGCTGTAGTTCAACAGTTGTTGAATAACGAGTGGCAACCTCTAAGTTTCTATTCAAAAAAACTTTCACTAGCACAGACAAAATATAGCGCGTATGATAGAGAACTATTAGCTGTATACTCTGCTATTAAATATTTCCAGTATATGTTAGAAGGGCGAAATTTCATCATATATACTGATCATAAACCGCTAACCTTCGCCTTTCGTCAAAAACCGGAGAAAGCATCTCCAAGACAATTAAGGCATCTAGACTACATAAGCCAATTCTCTACAGATATACGCCACATTGCAGGGAAGGAGAATATTATAGCAGATACAATGTCACGCATAGAAACCATTTCAATTCCTAGTTTTCTCGACCTAGATAATCTTGGTAAAAAACAACAAGAAGTTAGTGAATTAAAGAACCTAATAAAAAATCATGACGGTAGTAACCCTTTGCGATTAAAGTCAATTATTTTTCCAACTAGTAATACTCTAATATTTTGCGACATTATAGACAATCAAATTCGACCTTATGTTCCACAAGAACTCCGAAAATCAATTTTTGATCATTTTCATAAGTTAGCTCATCCAGGGATCAAGGCATCGACAGAACTCGTACGTACTAGATATGTTTGGCCGTCAATTAAGAAAGACTGTGCAGTTTGGGCCCGTTGTTGTATTCAATGCCAAAAATCTAAGGTATCCCGTCATACACAAAGTCTGATTGGTAAGTACGAACTACCAAAAGACCGTTTCGATCATATTAATGTCGACATTATTGGGCCATTACCGTCATCACAGGGTTATACTTACTGCGTTACTTGCATTGATAGTTTTACTAGATGGACTGAGGCAATACCAGTAGCAGACATTACTGCGGACACCGTTTCGGTGTTCCCAGCTATATAACAACTGACCAAGGACGTCAATTCGAGTCAATAATATTTACCGAGTTGGGAAAAATATTAGGAATCAAACGAAGTAGATCGTCACCTTACCATCCTTCAGCCAATGGTATTATCGAACGCTGGCATCGCGACCTAAAAGCTGCACTCAAGTGTAGCTGTGAAAAAAACGAAAAATGGGTTGAATACCTACCAACAATTCTTTTAGGAATGCGCGCAGCTTTAAAACCAGATATAGGAGCAACTACCTCCGAGTTAGTATACGGCACTACTATTAGATTACCTGGAGAGTTCTTAAATCCAACAACAAATCCAATTCGCGAAACTGACTTCGTTGCGCAGTTAAGAAACAATATGAATAGCTTACAACCAAGACAAATATCTCATCACAACAAATCTGTTATTTTTGTGCATGATACCTTAAATAAATGCACACATGTATTTGTAAGGACTGACGCTGTCCGAACTCCTTTTCAAACGCCATATGAAGGACCATATTTAGTTTTGGAGCGTAGTGAAAAAATTTTAAAATTCGAATAAAAAGTAGGGATGTCAATATTTCAATTGACAGGTTAAAACGTGCCTTTTTATTAGAAAACTCTGATGATCCTTGCTCCAATTAACGAGAACAAATAGTTCCCAGTAATGGTCATACTGAGGAATATTTTTCTGCTAAGGCACTTCCAAGCACTACGGTTGATTTTAAGACAAAAGCAACCAAATCAGGAAGGAAAGTCCAATTTCCGGAACGCCTTCGAGATTATGTTTTATAGAATAAATTTTCGTTAAACACTAGAGGGGGAGTACTATGGGAACGATGATCAATTCCCATTATTTGTTAAAAAGTAGAATTGTCAAAAAAGTACATTTACTTTTAAATCGTAAATAACTACTTGTGATTTACTACTTTTAAATCGTATTGCTTTTCAATCACATACGTGTGCGCTGACCGCAAGAAAAGAAATTATTTAATCAAGTTATCGCGTAACACGATTTATGTTTTTAGTTTTTCACTAAGTTTCACACGAGTCGTACACAACACGAAAATAACATTTAATAAAATAATAAAATATCATTATTAAAATTATAATTATTGTTAAAACTTATTAAAATTATAATTATTGTTAAAACTTATTGTTAATAAATATAAATTGAAATATAAATAAAACAAATATTTTATGTGGTTCGCCAGGAGTCAGCCCCACGTTGATCTGAGATTCAACCTATACTTTCTCAACTATCTCGCGCACTTTCAATCTGCGGCCTTGCAATTGCCTATCATGGATTTTGTCAACTTTTGAAAACCACTTCGTCAGTAAACCACTTGTGAATCATTTTAATCGATGGTAGAGAGTCCCGTAATATTTATCAAGCTTTGTTTTGGTTTGCGTAATTGTTTTTCCTGACTGAAAATCTTAATTTGGTCTAGTCATTAGTCTATCTACAGATGGTATTGACACACAACATCTGAGATTTACGATTGTGGCTCCCTCTATTGCAATTTTACCACACTTCTCACTCTGCCCTCTATTAATCAGTTTGAGGTTTGAATGGAAACTGTTATTTACAAAACAATCAAACTTATCATGGCAAATTATTTAGAATAGAATGAACGCGGACACTAAAAATACGAAATTCACTGCCATCTATGATTATTTTATTGTAACTTTACAAATACTTTTAATTAAGTCAATTAAGTATGGGTTCGAACAGGCTTTAAGTTTTGAACTTAAATTGAGTATAACAATACAAAGATTTGTTTTTAAAGATGCCTTATTCTTTTAATGGTACCTCTGGGTTGTAGCCCTTTTTTTAATTTTACTATTCAAAAATTAAACATGCAAATATCTCTGACACTGCAGCGATGTGTGAGGCATATTTTCATCACGTGCAAGAATTACAAAATAGTATGTGATTCACATATATAGTCATTTAGAATCGATGGAGTGACCATGTCAGTTTTGAAGTAGTACCTTTCTGGATCATTAGGGTGTTTATGAGTAGAGCTAACCCTTATAACATTATTTTTGGTTGCACCTTTAGATATATTGCAAGTCAATAACGTAATTCTGTCCACGATGTAACCTAAAACGTATGTTTTCAATTATACAATGAAACACAAGTTTTATCAATTCGATGATTCAAATATTTGAAACATGTTTAATTTATGTTAAGTATTTTTTACGACACAAATTATGTTAAGAATTCCGTCAATTTCCTTCTTCAACAATTTAATTGGTAATATCAAAATACATATGTATAATGTATTGTCAACCAGTCATGACATAGAGTGTGTACGTTTATTTTCGTTATTAAAGAAGATAATTTATAGTTTAAAAAATCTACTTATATAAATATAGATCGTTGCTGGTGGTAATTGTATATGATGGCATTGCTCAAAAAACATTTGTCTTATGTACACTTATATTTACTATTCATATCATGTGTGCATCTTTCGTACTTGTTCGATTCTATTTCAGTAATGATAATTTACACTATATATACTCTTGGTATTGATGATTAAATTACACGTTTCCCATTAAACTTTCATTTTAAATGACCAAACACATTAGCATATAGCGCTAATGTCAATTTGAACAAATTACACGACAAAACTGTTGATGACATGAGCAAGAGGAATTAAATTAGGTTTTTGGCGATTAATGATTTGTTATACTATTATATGGCGGATGTCATATTGAAAATGATTTGATTGCACATAAAATAATCTAATATCGTTTCGTTATTAACTATTTATGTGTGCTGATATGATAACTTATTTGTTTTATCACTTATCGGTTAATGATGCATAGATAGAACCGACGCAACGGGGTTGACGCAAGTTTTATTGTTAGCATTATATTGTGTAAATTATTGCATTTTGTAATAAATTTGTAATGTACGCGAAGGAATGTTATATGAACGCTTTTGCATACGTTCAAACCATTTATCGAGACACTTTTGCCAGTCCCAAGATGGTAGCTTCAATAACAGGATTTTTGAACGCTTCAATGGCTTCTTCAGGCGTTAAAAATCGTTGTCTACGCATCTTATCTTCAACAGAATTAAGTCATTTGATCAACCGCTGCACATTATTGTGGGGTGGTTCTTTCTCATTTTGTTGAGAGTCACAGTAGCCACATTAGCGGTTTTGGGCTGAAACACGCTATCATTTGCTTCTCAACGCTCTTAGCTCGCCCAATTTCTTTTGTTTTTTCTTCGAATTGCAAGACTCAAACAGTCAATTGCCCGATCCATGTGCACCTCCAACGAATTTTTAAAGCATTTGGCGGCACAAAATTGACACGAACTTTTTGTTTTACGATAAGTCATGTGTGATACAGCATCGGTGTTTTTTGGACGACCTTCACGAGGTTCGTTTTTCAGTGAACGTTTTTTGCGTTTAAATTCATTGTACAAATTATAAACACTAGCCAAGGATATAGTGCTTCATCGACAAAAGTTGCATGTACAAGTATAATTTCCAATCATCATAAAACCTCGTAAATTTTGTACTAAATAAATTATGCACAAACAATATGCACTTCCTCAACATCCCATTCTGAGAACACAAGCTTCATAAGCATGAGTGAGCCCTAAAGATAAATACCAAGAAAAGAAAACGTCATCTTACGATTTAAGATGGCTCGTTTTAAAAAAGTTGATCTAACTTACTATTGCTATAAATTTAGCCATCTTTAGAGAAAATGTGAAACCAACGATGGTGATATGAGGATCCTATGTATATAGAAAACGGTAAAGGACCAAAAACAGACCATCGAGAAATTATCTGTAAACGATATTGGATCATATCGAGCAAAATGCCTGTTTTCCAAATTACGACGAATACCATCGCTGTTGTTCAATAAAGCAGGAGTCGTACCAGGAGACTTTCTAAATCCAGATTAAAATTATTGTACTCTATACCTTACATTCGTCTAAATCTCTTTTTAAACTAATATCTTAAAAGCCTTGGAAATGGAGCTTAAAATACAAACAGTTATGGGCTAACTCTTGTTCAAAAAAGAAAGGGACGTTAAGATAAAATTAATGATGTGTAATAAGAATATTTGAAAATGGATTAGAACACTTCAGATATAAAATCAACAGTATAGAAGTAATCAAAGTTCGATTCGAGCTTATAACATAAGAATTTATAATATAAGCTCCTTATACCTAGATGTCGAACTAGGTTATTACGCCAAAAAATCTTTAGCGCAGAAAAGAAGAATCTAACCTTTCTATAGAGACCATAAATTGTTATGATAGGATCTGGTTCTGAAAAACACCTGGTTGAAAACAGAAATAGAATTAAGTCTGTGCAAAATAGTAAGTCACCTGAGATGAATTATCATACTCGTATAGGTGAGATAGGTCGCCGGATGTAGCTTAATGGTTAAGAGAATTTCTCATCACGCCGCGGTCTCGAGTTCGATTCCCGCCGTTGACCAAATTAACATGCAATCGGATGACATAAAAACGCGTTTGTGTGTAAAAACATTCGTTGGGCTGACCACCTACAATGTGCACCATTCGTTAACACTGGTTCGTAAGGTCTCAATTGAGGCGCGGTAAGGGCCGTTTACGGCCTCTAAGCGATAGATTATTATTTTTTATAGGTGAGATAGCTTAATAAGAGTTCAATATCAGGGATTTTTTAAAGTACACCTCTTGTTATTGGTGGGTTATATGCAGTTCCTACACTTATTGCCAAAAATACTAGCAAATAAGAATTCTAAATCGGAAACTAACATTCGAGAGATAGAAGTAGTAAACATATACGTACCACAATAGCCAAATCGAGAGTACTATCTAGAGCTGAGTTTTAGATATTTTTTTTCGGTTTTAACAGGCCATTGTTGGCCCGTACCGTGTCAACAATCTGACTCCAACCGTTTCGATCACGAGCCAGATCTTCATTCTGTTGCAAGCAACCTGAAGATGCCAGATCGCTTTCTACGCCGTGAAGCCATCGTCGCCGACAGCTACCTCTTCCGCTACCGAATGGCGGTTCTCCCTTTAAAGATCGCTGCATCATTCGTTTCGGATCAGCACGCAGAACGTGACCGAGCCAGCGTATTCGCTGTCCTTTGATTTCATGCACGATATCAGGAATTTGCATTAAATTCCTGATCTCGTGATTGAATAGATCTCGGTATGTGCCATCAACGTCGCGTTTTTGGCCATATATCACACGCATGGTTCTTCTCTCGAATGTTAGAAGCCATCTTTCGTACTCATCCGTCAAGGTCCAACTCTCACATTCATACATGACAACGGGTCTGATCAACACTCTGTACAGTTTCAGCTTATCCGTATTTGCAAGATATTTTGATTTCAGCAGTGGATATAGAGGATACAAAGCCCGATTGCCAGCAGCAAGGCGAACCTTGATATCCTCTCCCACACTATTATCGTGAGTGATGAGAGATCCAAGATACTTGAATCTCATTACTTCTTCAAACGTGTGGTTACCACTACTGAAATCACTTGCGTCTTGGGCTCGAAAACCAGAGATCAGATATTTGGTTTTGGACTCATTGATTTTGAGACCAACGGAAGCTCAAAACTGTTCCAGTGGATCAAGTATCTCTTTCACTCCGTTGCCATTTAATCCAATCACACAGATATCATCTGCATACGCAAGAAGTTGATTGGATTGTCGGAATAAGATATTGTCCTGAGGTGTTTCACTTTTACGAAGGATGTATTCCAACATGAGATTAAAAAGTATCGGGGACAGCGCATCTCCTTGTCGAACACCAGAAGTAATTGCAAAAATTCTCGATAGCCTGTTCTCAACGTTGACAATGCATTGTGACTGCGTTACTGTCATTTTACACAGATGTACATATTTTTTTAGTATTCCTAAATATTCAAGGGCATACCATAGCCTCTCTCGATTGATCGAGTCATAGGCTTGCTTGAAATCTAGGAATACCTGGTGTACATCGCGAGATGTTTCGTAGTACTTGGAAAGAATCATCCGCAGCGAAAATACTTGATCAGTGACTGACCGATTTGGACGGAAACCTCCTTGGTAGTCACCGACAATTTCCTCCGCTAGAGGAGTAATTCTTCCCAAGATTATGTATGACAGTAACTTATATGCTTTGCAAAGGAGAGCTATACCGCGATAATTCTCGCACTGTAAGCGATCACCCTTTTTGAAAATTGGACATAACGCGGCCACTTTCCATCCGACAGGCATAACTTCATTTCGCCATACCAATCGAATAAGGTCAAAAAGACAGTTCCACAAAGTTAGCCCTCCGAATATCAAGAGCTCTGAATTAATGCAATCAACTGCTGGTGAATGATTTTTCTTTAGTCTCTACATGGCCGTTGTGAATTCCTCATAGGATGGATCCTCAATGAACATCTCCGCGGTCTGTATTTGAGGGTATTCAAATACAGCTTGTGACACATGTGGAACATTAAGTAGGTCAGAAAAATGTTCACGCCATGTATCGAGTACCGCATCGACGTTAACACAGAGGTTTCCATCCTGATCCCGAATGGTAGTTGACCGAGATCTTAAGGTATGCTGCAATTCAGTGATTCCTTTAAAGAAACCACGCGAATTGTGCTCATTGCTGGGTTGTTTTACTCTTAAGACCTTAGCCTTCCACCATTCTCGCTTCTTCAGTCTACAAATGCGTTTAGCTGTCCTCCTAGCAAGAACTGTTTTTTCTTGCAATTGTAAACCGAGTCTGCGCTTCATTGTGGGCTATATTGCGTTGCTCAAAACGACACTCCTCATCAAACCAATCATTTTTGGGCTTAGTTTTCACTATACCGAGAGTGTGCTGGGTAGCATCGACAACCGAGGTTTTCAATACTTCCCAGACACTGTTCACATCATCAGATTGATAATTGGATCGTAAAATGCTATTGCTGACAAGATCTTGATATTTTCGTTGCGTTTCTTCATTTATCAGACCTTCACAGGAGAATCGCGTTTTATATTCTTCTGTCCTCCTTGATTTGTACGAAAATCTCCATCGTAGCTTTGCAGTGACCATATAATGGTCACTGCCTACAATTTTGTTGACGACCGATACGATCTCACGTCTTAGACAACCCGAGCCCGCCCTTTTGAAATCAACACATGGTCAATTTGGCATGTTTTATGTGGATGTGTCCATGTTTCCAAATGGATGTTTTTTGTGGGAAAAGAATGTATTTGCCACTTTGAGATCATGTGCGATCGCAAAGTACATCATTCTTTCCCCATTTTCGCTCGCAGTTTCGTGTCGGAAGTACGAACATATGTTATTACATAAGTCGGTCTGATTTCTGCCAGCTCTAGCATTAAAGTCATCAATTTCCAATCTGACATCGTGCTCAGGTATAGAGCCCATGAGATTATCCAGATTATTGTAAAATGAGTCTTTATCTTGGGGTTGGCTTACATCAGTGGGCGCATGTACACAAACAATTGAGATATTGAGATATTAGAGGGCGAAAATGTTTCAAAAGAGCAAAGACTGATATTTAGTAAGAGGCTTTTCAAAATTGAAACTTGCTACATTAAGAGATATTAGGTTCAAATACATATCATGAAAAAATGACAATAATTACAAATGTTTAATCAAATAAACGTTAAGCTCACTTATACCATCGTATATTTCGCAGTTGCCACCCAAATCGCGGACATATGGCCATTTACGTATAGTCCATCTGGCTAATGCAAAAATACTTTTGGTATCACTTTACAGTCATCACTTTAAACATCGCCTCAACTCATGATATAAATAAGGGTTAAATATATTTATTCCCAATACGATTATTTCCTTAATGTAGGTACCATCTGCCTGTGTCCCTACATTTAATAATTAGATATACGAATAAAGAATAAGATTGTCCATCAAGTTACTATAGATTAGGTCAAAAAAAGGTTACAAAGAACTAAATAAGTATGCTATACTCATCAATCTTTTTGATTTGTTCGTTAGTATATAAGGAAGTCCCACTTTCTTAATATAGGCAGACAGTATAAGCTCGTAGTTTTTGCGGTGATTGTTTTTCTTATTTAAATTTACTGTGTAGCACAAAAAAAAACATTTTCTCATAATGAGGAAAAATGAGGTCACATAAAGAAGATGTAATATTTAATCTTAACAAACACTATCATTATGTGGCTGAGTTTCGCAACCCAAGAATTTTCTATACAGTAGAGTCAAATGCTCGGAATAAGGCAGGGCCCTATCGTATATTTAGTTACTAAGTACATACTTCAATAACCATTTAATGTAGGTTATTATTGCAACAAACTCTATTATAATGAATTATTTTGCTTCATTGAACTGCGACATCGAATTCGCGTCACAAAATGGAACTGTTTTGGGTTTCTTAATTAACCTGCGTTTAAAATTAAATATAAACAATTTTTTTTTTTAAATTAATTCAACATATGTAAATTAAACATTCACGTATTTCAATAATCAAGGTTATTTCCGGATCTTATCGGCTTACGATATAGCACATTAGTATTCAAATTTAGAAACGAATATGGAAGAAAACTATTTACAAGTAGTTTATAGTGTAAATTTCTTGTATTGTTTATAACCAGCTTACCAATTTAGAAATAGAATCACTGCCACACGAAAAATGTGTTTCGATTAATTTGTTATAGAATTTTTCGATAAATATTTGAATTTTGATCAGGATATTAGAGATAAATATGTACAGTTTAAAATTAGAAAATGATTTGCACATTCATTCAATTACATATCTCATTCGACCACAATACCGCATGTTAATTCACTTCCTCATGTATTATCGAAAACGAAAATGTTTCTAATGCGAATAACACAACTTTCATCTCCTATAAAGGTTGAAAAAGCGATCCATGTCAGAATCAAAAATATGGCGGTAAATATCTCTAATTCGCTAGAACTATTCCGACCCGTCTAGTATAGTATATGGTCATCCTGATGGCACAGTTTCGCGTGTAGATTACACGATGCATGTTACACGGTATTTTTCATGTAAAACACGAGTAATTTACATAAGACTATTTTCTACATTCTATATGTAAAAAGTGTAAAAATATTTTGATGTAAATAAATAGACGCGCCATCTCTTATCAAATGTAATTGTAGCTAAAGCGCTATCTGTTAAAAAAACCATTACTATTTTACGAATAGAATTTGTGAAATAATTAACTATGTACAAGTATATTTTTCGACTATATACTGAATGTCAAAATGTCACAATAATCGGTTATTAATAGATTAATTCCGTTAAAAATTACCCTAATTTGGCGCAGTTGATTTTTAACATTTTTCTCCCAATCCCAACTGTGCATGACTGAACACAGTTGGAATTTAACATGTAAAGACCATTTTTACATTTTTTATCTAAATTATGTAAAAACATCGTAAATTACATTAAATGTAAAGTATGTGTAAAAAAGAAGACAACAATATCGCAGTGCCATCTATTTAAAAATTTTAACAATTGTTAAAAATCAATCAATTCTTTTTCATTAGAGAAAAATCCGACAGATCAGTCTATAAATTTTGTCAAAAAAGCTCAGGTTCTTATTGTCCTCGATTATTTTGAGAATATGCCTAAAGGAAAATTTAGACAAAGTATATGAGCGCGTAGTCTATACTCCGTTGAGCTTAGTAAAGAACAGTGTATGGGGACCTTTAAGGAATTGTCGGGTACTAAATGACGTAACCATTCCAGATCGATATACAGTATCACATCTCCAGTACTTTACATATCAATTTTCTGGTAACTGAATATTTACTTCTTTACATTTAGTACGACCATACCATCAGTCTAGTGACTTTTGGATTCAGGAATGCAGCAAAATCTTTAAAGCAAACAATGAATAAATAATTAGACTATATGTTAATATTAGCTGCATTGAAGTATTCGGTTTGTTCATTTACAATAATTAACATGAATAAATGTGTATTTGCAAAATCTGTTAGTTTCTTGTCCACATTATTAGTTACAAGAGGATTTTTTTTACCATCACCCGATCCAGTTATGGTGGTTTTTAACGAAATTGACTTCTATATAATTCTAATCTAGTCAAAAATATTGGACACAACTATTTATTTCACAAATTCATAAACAAGTAAGAAAACTTTTTAACAGATAGTGTTTTTACAATAGTTACAATTAGATTTGGTAAGAGATGGCGCGTCAGTCACAAAAACACTTTATTTTTATACAACCAAAAAATAGCCTTATGTAAATAACACGTTTTACAGATTGTGTAATTTACACGTCCAACTGTGGATTCAATAACGACACTCATTAAAATTGAAACTGCGATCTATCGGCTGGGTAAACAATTTAACTACTATTTTGACATCATGACGCTATTATTTCTAACAGGGTATACTTAACCTCGAAATATTATCTATTGATATAGGGTAGACCATTAATAATACTATATCGTTATCGTAATTGATTAAAAATAAAAATTCTATTTTAACAAATGGCAATTGTTAATTTCTAAATATAGAGTGCACTGCTAATTATTACTATTTTAAATAAAATGATATCAATTTTACTTAAGATTTGATCTGACGTTTCAAGTATTTGTTATGAAATAGTTGGAATACGGTTACACAGGTATAATCTAATTGAATTGCTATTTGGATAACTAAACCATTTCTAATTATTACTAATTATCAGTAGTGGTAATAAAACATTTGAAAAAGTGATGAAGTCTCTTGGATCACTCATTATCCGATCATAGTGTGGGAGAGAATATGAAGGTTCGCCTTGCAGCTGGTAATCGGGTTCTTTATCCGAGTGTTGATTAGATTCGTTGTCATGTTGCTGTGAGACTTGAACGTTGTCTAATGTGCTTCTAATATTTGAGAGATCATGCTCATATCGCAACGTAGATGGTACGCTAAAATAGTAAAATGTTGTTTAGTTTATTAGAGGATGGTAGAAGTTTGCAGTTCGGAGGCGAGTCTAGGAGACTGATAACATTTGCTCCTACTGAGGTTACTTTACTATTTTAATTTATAGCAGTATAATCATAATGGTAGTTTGTTAAGGGGCTATAGTTGTGCCTTAAATGAGATAATGTAGCAACCCTGTTATTTCTTCTTTTGAAGAAAGTTGTCGTATATAATTAATATTTAAGTGTTTTTAAATTATTTTTAAATTTATGCTCAATCTGTTAACTGATACAAATTGAGTTAATTTTTGTGATTAACATGTAGATATTAATTACAATCATTTAGGTTATTTAAATCTCGTCTGTTATACTTATAACACACTTGTTTTTGTAATATCAATATTTTATCAACGAACGTGTCCACAATTAGTGTTTGTAATCTTATTGTTATTGTATTATCATTATTATCAGCATTTTATCTTACACTATAATATATAAGTGTACTTTAATAAAATATTATTTAATTTTAAAATATTATTTTAATATTAGAATATGGAGGAGTGTCGTCTGCAAACTCGGTTTACAATCACAAGGAGAAATAAAGCGGTCTTGAGGACAGCTAAACGAATTTTTAGACAGAAAAAGCGCGAACAGTGGAAGGCTTTAAGAGTAAAAGAACTCAACAATGAGTGCAATCCTCGTGGTTTCTTTAAAGGTGTCACTGGATTGCACCATACCCCTAAGATCTCGGTCAACCGCCATTCGGGACCAGGATTGAAACCACTGTGTTAACGTCGATAAATGGTGTGAATATTTTGCTGTGTACGTGGCCGCGTTATGCCAAATATTTAAGGAATAAATGACAATGACATACTTGATCTACTAAAACAGTTTTCAGTTTCCGTTGATCTCATAATCGAATCCAACAACAAATATCTCTGAGTAAAGACATTAAAACATCATTGATTTCAGTAGTGGTAATAACAAGGAGTGGTGAGATTCAAGTATTTTGGATCTCTCAATACTCACAATAATAGTGTGAGAGAAGATATAAAAGTTTAACTTGTCGGTGACACTCGGGCTTCATATCCTCTACGTTGACTTATGAAATCAAAATGTCTTGCAAATGCGGATAAGCTTGAAATTGTAGTTTTGATACCAGTTGTTATGTATGAATGTGAGAGTTAGAATTCGATGGATGAATACGAGAGATGGCTTCTAACATTAACCGAGATAATAGCGGCAACGATGGCTTCACGGCGAAGAGGCTGAACTGGCATCTCATAATTGTTTATAAGGTGAAGACCTGGTTCGTATAATCGAGACCGATGGAGTCAGATTGTTAACACTGTACGGGCTGAATCACATTAAAAAATAAAAATTGATAAACAATATGTTAGTTATGTTTGAAACATTTAAATAAGAACTCAGCTTAATAAATGTTTGGTCAATACAAGTGGGCGAAAGATTTAATCAAACCAAAAGAAATTGATGTTCAAAACAATAATTTTTCACCACGCTTTTCACTATTGCTACATTTAACTAATTTTTTGTATTCTCCCCATTAAAGTTGTTATTTTTTATAATTCTAATTTTATGCTTCAACAAACAAACCACATTAAACAGATTTTCGTGACTTCCTACAGAAAATCTACCCGCATTAATAAGAAAAATCAATTTATTAAATTTTTTTCTATGTACATTTACGAGAGGAGTAAGAAAAGTTTGATTGGTCAAAAAACAGGAACTCTTAAATATTTTTTTGAAAAACCAAAAACCCCAAATCCTTTGTAATTGTTTTTCAGAACAGACGCAAAATAGATGAGGATGGATCTGACAAGATTCCATCACCAACGCAAATAGAAGTTCGCTATCTGATTCTCTTTGGTCTTTAGTGTTAACTAAGGCCACTAAAAATATTAAAGGAATGCTAAATTGCATATGGGACGATTGCACCGTCCTTACCGACTTTTTCCAAGTGATTTCGAAGGTTCAAAAAAGGGACATTTTTCATTGGTGAACTAGTTCCGAGCAGGTCGACCAAAATCTTCCACTGATGACGTTACTGTAGCTCAGGTCCAAAGTTAGCGAAGATCCCACGATTAACCCAGTTGGCCTTTAATGCCATGGCGGTATCGTGAATAATTAATAATCATGTTGGATACACGAAGAAATCTGCTCGATTGGTGGCACGAATTTAAAATGAGACCCAAAAAAGGCTCAAGTGCATTTTTCCCAGATCTAGCACCTTGTGATTTCTGGTTACTTCCATAAATTAAAACAAATTTATGGAGAACAGTAATGGAGGTAAAAAATACGGTTAGTGCTGTAATTGATAAGCTTAAAAAGCAAGATTTTGAGGACTGCTTTGAGAAGTGGATCAATGCATTTCATTGATAAAAAGAGAATTTTTTTTCTGGTCAATTAAGTAAACTTTTGTTAGTCCTCTCGTACATACATATAAATATAAACTAAAATATCTAAGTTGCTAGCTATACCTCTTGGAAAATCGAAAACCTACCTCCTACACTTTCTGTACACGTTCTGTTTATAGAAAGAAAATGTATAAAACCTTCAAAACATTAAACTTTTATCAATTATTTTCTATACCAAGCGGAAATGCCCAATTAATTATCGAGGAACATCAAAAACCTAATTTGTTTTAAACAAATGTACATATTTTATTAATTTAATTGTATAATAACAAAACGTAAGTTTTATGTAATCAAACTTTCTTATCAATACGACGATGCATTACTTTAGGTTTTATAGAATTTGGTTTTGTTCATGCATAAATTGTGTTGAATGATGTCAGTTTACAAAAAAACAACTTTCTTGGAATATGCATTATGAATTACTAAGCTATATTTATCTATGACTCTTCCTATTGGTGTTTCATAGTGTCTAGTGAGATGATATAAACCACCACTTACATGAAATTTAGATCAGCGTTACGATATCAGCAAAAGTCTTTTGCCAAATTTCGTTGAAGACGAACTATTCCCTGTTTATGTCCTTATTCCTATTGTACCAGGGTGCAATATCGATATTCGTTAGTATACCTCATTCTGAAATTTTTGTATGGTTTCTATGTTGCTATGTTTGGCACAACTCCAACGTTGCGTACCATAAATCAATAATCCTAAACAATGCATACAGGGGTCAAAGAAAAACAATATCGTATATATTTCGATCGCTGCTTCCTCTATATAGGCCTACATTTGAACATCAAAATGTATGATTACTTTTTCCAATAAAAGTCAATGACTTCAATTTCAGCTCGAATGTTGTCTTTAAGTTGTTGAATAACCCCATAATCAAGTAGTGTCCATTCCAGACTTCTTGGTAGCCAATAAACTTGACAATTTGTTAAAATTATGCAATCGGCAAATGTTGTTGACAACAAATGCATTACTTCAAGACTTGTGTGGCAAGTTTTGTGTTGCTCCGTTTTGTCGAAACCATGGGCGTGCCACGCAATTCATTCAATTTGAACCACAAAAATTGGGCATTGAATATGTTACGATAACATTCTTCATTCCCTGTAAGCGCATTTTAAGGTAGTTTTCAGAAAAAGCCCAAGTAGATACCAGCCCATGAACCACATCAAACAGTAACTCTTGAAGGATGAAGTTCTGCTTCATGTATAACATGAAAAGAAGAAAACTCTCCGCTCCCCAAATTTGACCATGTTGCTTATTGACGTTCCCATTAAGATGAAAATGAGCCTAATCGCTAAAGAAGATTTTTAATGTAAAAACTTCATTTTACTCAACCGTCAAAAAAACAAAACGACGATTTGGTCCTCAATTTCTAAGTTTGTTTAATTTTGTAAGGATGCATAGAAGATCAACTTGCAAAACGCGTCGTAATGTGGTTCGTGGAATGTTAAGTTAATGCCTGGTTGATGTTCTTGGTTCATTGCGAATACTTTCATTAACATCTGCCACTGAATTTGAAGTAGGAAGTGGATGACTATGTTGATACGGACAACGATCTTCCACTGAACCAGTTTCTTCAAAACGATCGGCCTTGTCGAACAACAATCACTATTATTTTTATAATAAAATTGGACAATTCGCTGTTGTGTTCTTAGCGACTCCATATGATGATAAATGGCATATCTTCGACTTTTCATGTATTATAGAGCGTGGTGTGGTCATTTCATTACTCCATAATCTTTGTGTATTTAAGACCAAGTTTTCGTTTTTCTTGTTGACATATGCTTTCCATTTTGTCGTGTGCTCACAGTTTTTTTCCTCGTTATTTAGGCCCAATGGAAGAGAAGCACAACAAGTGCTCACCAGTTTCTTCTTCCCCTTCTGCACTGTTCATTACTTGCATTATTCCGAATGTTTTTTGGAGCATGAGATTATTAAGGCAATAATGTCCCTTGAGAATATCTAACAATATCCTTAGAGTACACCTATCATAACTCAAGAAGGATCTTTGCTTATTTATTGTTCCCAAGAAGATTTTGGATAGTCGACAAGAGATTGAGTTGTCCCATCTCTTCTGGTGTAGATCATCACAGTGATAGTCCATATCTCTCTTAATAGGTAATAACGTCACCACTAGAGTGGGCTCAGGTCTCACAAAAGTGAAATTAAATGAAACAGTGTTAGAGTGTTAAATTGCTTTTAGAGCAGCCTGGCTGTGAGGAAGGATGCATATATCATAGTATCTGAAATTCATCTCGTTTGCATAAAGTTTAGCCCTCAAAATTGCAACAAAATCCAGCCATATGTGTTTGATATATTTTTTCAAGGTGTTCATTAAATTATTAATTTTATCTTCAATTGTTCTAGCCCATTATCTACTTCCAAATAGAATAATAAGTTCTACTATCATTAGTTAATTTTCTAACGTAAAGTGTTTTCCAATAAGAGGTATCATTTTGAATAGGTTTCATGGTGAAGATTTTGTCACAGTTCGTAAAACTAAATCACTTTTTGGTGTTAAGCACGTTTTGGACCTACAATAGACGTACAATTGGTGTACCAATTTGAGCTGTTGGGACAAGTTAGTGATGTGAATAATTGAAACTGTATGCGTCGTTCAAGAACAACTGAGAATATTGCTGCTGTTAGCTCGTAGTGTTGATGAATACGAAGGTTGGTTGATTCCTCGTCGATTTTTACATTACACCGTATTTAGCCTAAAGACTTAGGATTAAAGGTTTTTAAAGTTCAGTCTTTACCCGTTCAATCACCATAAACGTCGCATCTTCATTGATTTGGTCCTTCAAATGTATCAAAATTATTCAGGTTTTCATCGAAAAATCATCTAGAATTATTGTTGAAAAGCATATCTATCCTTAACGTGTCACTGTTTGGTTCGTTTTTTGGGCTGGCGGTGTGATTCACGTGTTACGATGAATGGATTGCAGAATGGATACGATGGATGGATTGAAGATCCATATCCTTTATCCTCTTCGTTGGCTTCTTAGGAAGTCTTTAATTTCCTTAGGATAGTTCTGTTTCCTTCTTATTTCAGGAGTGCTTTCCCAAGTTGATTTTTCTATTTGCTCTTCAGTTTTTAGTGGAACGATTAAGTCGATTTGTTCGTCTAAATTTGAGTATTTCTATTGTGTATCCAAACGATAACATCAGAAATATGTGGATTAAATAAACATTCTAAAAATACGCACAATGAAAACCTAATTGAAAGTAATTATATGTAAATTAAGTATTTTTTTACCGTCAATATAATTAACTTCTAGGTAATAGAAAACTAATTTAAGTAATTTTTTGCCTGTTGTACATGATTATACTGTGTGTATTGTGCACTATAATGTGAATAGATTTTTTTTTGGGCTAAGGAAAAAAAAATTTTGATCTTCCAATAGATTAAGTATAGGTATATAAGATTACGTCTATACTGTTTGTATAGACGAGTATAAATCAGATATACTTATAAATTAGATTTTCATTTCATACTCCTCTTGAAGAAATTAAATAAGAATTATAGCAATGGGATCAAAAGTATGCTGATATCCAGTAATCGTTCATTTGGTACAATTAACAAATTTTATAATTGAATACTAATGAGTTTCCACATTAAAATGCTTTATTTGAAACAACTTAAAAATTTTACTCTTCACAGCGTGAAAAAATTATTTGTTTAACATATGTTTCACATTTTTATCTACACTTGAAAAAATGAGAAGAAGTTGAGTCCAATTTCGTATTGATTTATACTCGACTCTAATCTATAGAATTCATATTTTTCTTTATACACTTGGGTGCAAAAATATCGTATAAACAGAAAATTTTCACCTATAAATATAAGTACGACGTACTTCTCGAGTACTTCCTTAATGTACCGTTGAGAAGTTTTGTTCGACAGCCAGTATTGGCTAGGGTGATGAATACAAGATCGGTCTCTGTCTCTAGTGATATGCCTCCCCAGAACATGCACGATCCACCGTCATACGAGACACATTCTTCACTGCAACATTGTTCATATCGATCTCCTTGTCTTCTGAATACTCTTCCGCGTCCATCGGTGTCATATAAATACATCCCGCACTCGTGAGACTCTTCTCCATTCTTGTGCTGTCCCATTCAAAAGCTCTCGACCGAACTCACGAAGGGCGTGTCGGTGGGTTACTATCAATTTCGGCCCGTTTGCTGGTCTATGTGCAGTCAGATTAACTTCTCGAAGTCGTCTCCTATCTGACCACCGTCTGAATTTGACATCACGAACTTCTTGAAACCGCCGTCCCAGTTGAACCGCATTCATACGACGATTACGCAACGAAGTGTTACGAGATTCGCCGTCTGAAGCCACCCGTTTTCTGATATCTCTGCCACATTTGGCGAACGATCAAATTTAGTTGTACAGCCACTCTCTTAGGTACTGCCCATCATAAATTAGTGCAAACACTCGTGCGGCTACCTCTGATGTAGTATCCATTTCTTGACTACGGTTTAAGACGAAATTAATAGAAAATCTTTCAGTGTAAGCGTCAATATATGAATGATCAAAATTCCGAGCGATATATTTCATGGCATACTATTGTATTGGTCTGTATGTATTTGACATTAAACCACTTGTTTGGTATGATACAAGTACAAAAAGGTACCGCTGGATAGATATAATAGACTTTGAATGTGCATTAAAAGAATTAAACAAATATTGGATGTTTTTTGATATTTTTGAACTGTTGTGGAAAAATTGAACAATGTGCAATTGTTTTGCACCGAAGTGTATTTACTTATTTGGCCAAATTTAACAAAATTTTATGAAACTACCCATCAATTAGCTTTAAAAAACAATTTTTTTTTATTTATATTTTATATTACGACTGAGTCTTGTACCCATTTAGTAATTTACTTTGCATAATAATGTATTTGATAAGTCAGTTTGAATTAAGTGTAAGTCCTCCTCAGATTTTTCGCCACTGTAGGTCGGTCTACTTGACCTCATGGTCGCGACAAGTCCAGCCGTTTGATTCTTTACATTCTTCTTGTTGGAGTCGAAGTCAACATACATCCGTTAATTAATTTCATCCGTGACAAGCTCGATCTTAAAATCGTGAAGAGGTTTTCTTGGCACAAGCTCGGAGTAGAATGCTATACAGGTTTCAGAATTTGTTTGTATAACAGCAGCTTGTTGTGGATCGCTAGCTCAGATTGTCTTTCTAAGAGCCAATGCATTTAACTGAATTTTATGTTTAGTTTTCCAATTTTTATGGGTGCCTTCCATCTAAGTTAAGCATCTGAAGGTATGCTGAGAAATTAATGCATCTGTAATTGACTAGTGAAGTCATTGATGTTCTTTGCTGTTGCAAGTATGACCGTGTCAACGGCAAAATTTGCCTTATGTAATTGGTAGATTTCTAGAATATAGATTGGTCCAAAGACACTCCCTTTTTGTACTCCTGCTGTTCTTCTTTTTAATTGGGCTGTTCTTCTTTGTTATCTTTTTGAGCTTGGTTTCGTGTAGATTGGTGATAATGAGATTATATTTCGACTTCTTAAATAATCGCTTGATAAAAAGATTTGTCCTATGAAAGTATAATATGATTTTAGGTCTCTCTCCATGTCTCACCATTAGCTATACGACACGGCAGTATATATATTCCAATTGCTATTAAGTACACATTTTTCAATTGGCTTACTGCCATGCCCTCTGATCCGCTGATTAGAATATAGTTAAGTAATAATTTTGGTTACAAATAGGAGAAACTTAATAAGCTTGAGTGGCAGTTATGATGCCACTGCTTTTAAAAATATATGCAACCTACTAATATTTTAGGCCAAACCTCAATTTGACTCGCTTTGACGTTGTTTTGGTTTCGGCTCTTAGAGGTCACCTAAAATTGTTAATCTGATAATTGCTATTAAACTTTTGCTATTTAAGTTTTTTCTAACATTAAAAGAATAGTACCAGAAGGGAAAAAATCGAATACGAACCGTTTGAAACACTTTAGTAAAAATAAGCATTTGATGTTGAGTAATTTTCAGAAATGTCTCCTGCCGTTCGATGGTAAGATTCGTTCCAGATTCTGAAAAATTAAATTCTTTATGATTTTCTGAAAAAGAAGGATCTTTACACTTTTGCGTGCATTTGAACAAGAACAAATTGCAAAAGCTTAAAAAGTTTTAGAAATAAGTTCATTCTCTACATTATGGTGTTAACCTTTCATTTAGGCGATGCGATGTAAAACGTTCCATCTATGGAATCAAAAGGAAATAATTTGTTGATAAATCAGGGTTCAAACTTTAAATTAACCTTAAAAATGTGATCCTAATTAGTGTTTCAGCGGAAGCGTTTTCCAAAAATTCTTTTCCCAAAAACTACATAGTCAAATGTTTTTTTCCGAAAACTTTTTTTCCCAAAAATAATTTTGCTCAAATTCACTACTCCAAAGCTGACCATCCAAAATTATAATGCATTTATATACTAAAGTGTTTATTTTGGAAGCCACTCAGCTACCTTTTTCGAACTAGGATTAATACTTCCTTATTAAAATTGGAAATTTCATCAGGCTGAAAAAAAAACAATGGTCGGAGATTCGGATATCAAGAACGACCACCTCGTTAATACCGCAAATGGCTGTCAGTTCTTTTTTTTGAACGCACCTCCATATAATTTAACCCAGATGGCATTAGCAATCAAGAAATAAATTCAGAAACACAGCTTTCTCAAAGTCAGCCACTCCAAAATTTGGCTTCAAATCAATGAAATGTTTGCGGGCTACTTTTATAATTTCACATATCATTTCATCATAATACATCCGCGATTTTGACATCACCTTTGTAAAAATTGTAAAAAGTTGACGCAATATGCATGGAACAATGTCAAGTGTATACTATCCATCAGCCAACAGTTTGTTTTTCTAGCATTCTTAAAAACAAAACCAGTACCCACAAGTATACTATACACTCACTGTCAAACCGCTTTTCAGACAAAATAAAACATTCGCCATCTACTATTCTCAGATGATCTGGTATATAAATGCCACAAACTGTAGTTGGCTCTTGAACCATTTCTTGTCGAACTCGCTTTATTTTTGCTTTCAGGGTTTCTTTATGAGACAAATACATCCTTAATATATCTTGGACATTTTGACTATACTATTCCTTAAACTCGCAGATGAGCGTTCACTGACAGTACTAGCAACCTCTTTGAATTTATTATTTGTGCGACGTCTAGGCAACCGCTCGCGGTCGCACCATAAACATGTGTCGAAGTGTGCTTTGATGATAAGATTTTCTCCATCACCAAATTTTTTAATTTTACCGTGCCTTACAAAACCGATGGGGGCGACGAACTTAACATCCATGTAGTAACTATAACCAATATAGCACAACAAATCTTTACTCACTCACGGCTTTAGGTCAGATTTACGTAGAATCATCTACATAGCTCAATGCCAACCTATAGTACTGACATGGAAGATTGGTTCGTCCATTAATTCTGCACTACAAAATGGGTGGTGAAAATCTCATTTTTACATTCTACCCCTATTCAAGCCCGGTACCTTCCGCTCCAATTGCCGCAGCAACCACTGCGCCATTTGGTCGGTTACTCTATTTTAAAATTAAGCAAAAAATAAATTAAAAGTAAATTATTGTACAGTTTTGATTCATTTTCAAATCACTTGAATTTGAAAACTGCATATACAGTACTGTGCAAAAAAATCTGGACAGCTAACATTTTTTAGTAAAACCAATTTTTTTCAGAAACGCAATTGTTTTAACACCAAGTAGTAGTTTTTTTCTTATTATTTAACTAATTATTTACTCAAAATGTTATTTGGTTTTAAATTTCATGATCCCAGTAAAATAATTTGTGCGAATTTGTGAAAATAGAGAAAAATTGCCATATTTTTTTCAACGAATTAATTTTAAAAAATTTAAAATAATATATTTACTTATTTCGTAATAAAACATATTTCAAAATATAAAATGTATAAATTATTCACTAAATTGTAAATTAAAATTTGGTATGACCGCCATTTTTTCTTAATTACCTCTGCACAGCTGTTGTTCATGAAGTGAATCAAATTTTGAATCACGTCATTGCCAATATCGTCCCATGCAATTGCAATTTGGTGCATCAATTGCTGGATGGTTTCTGGATTACTCTGACGGGCTTTGTCCTTCATAATAGCCCAACTTTTTTCATTTCGGTTCATATCTGGGCTATAAATGGGCCATTCCATTGTGTAGATTGTGTAGATTATCAACTAAGTACTTTTTCACCTTCATATAGAAATAAAATTTTATGTAACAAAGTTATTTAGTATTTTTTACCTGAAACTTATACAGAACTTTTGAATAAAGAAAAAAGGTGCATAGGCATTTGTTTTGATCTGTGGGCTGGCGCGTTGTCTTGCTGAAAAATGAAGCTTTCAGTTTCACTAAACAGCTCCAAATATGATGCTTTCCATGCCTGTTCAGAATGTTCAGGTACAAATAACCGGTTACCCCTGCTTCGACAAAGGCCAAGTGACCAACACCAGCATTACTACAACAGCCTCAAACCATTAAACCTTCAGTTTTATTAGGCACTTGTTGAATGCAGCTTTCGCTGAGGCGTTCACCTGGTTTTCTACGCACAATTAGCCATCCATCTCCCACATGCAGTTTAAATTTGCTTTTGTCAGGGAACATTTTATTCCGCAACTCCCTGGTCCAGTTAGAGTGCTTTCTGGCCATCTGAAGCCGACAAATTTTTGAAAATATCTTTAGAAAAGGTTTATACAGCGAGTGGCGTGCCCTAAGATTTGCGTTCAGTAACCTTCTCTGAGCAGTTGAACTGGAAATGTCAATATCTGTTGCTGTAGCAAGATCGGCTTGCAATTTCGGTGAAGCTTTAAATCGGTTCTGCTTCGAATGAAGAACCAGATATTTATCTTGCACTGTTGCGGTTTTTCGCGGTCTGCCAGACTCTTTAGACCGCTCTGTGTTCCCCGTAGTCCTATATTTTTCTATAAGATCGGCAATTGATGATTTCCCACGTCCTATCCTATCACTAATTTCACGCACGGACAGTTCTTCCTTCCATAACGCGATAATAACACTTTTTTCTTAGTCGTTTAGTTTAAACATTTTAACTACTTTATTCGCTTTTTTATACTAAAAGCTCTTTCACCATAAACATAACTTTAGCAACTTATACTTTCAGAGTTCGGGTGAATTACCAAATGCAATCTTAAAAGTGGAATCTTAAAAAAAGTAAAAACACTAGGCAATATTTAACGTTTTTAAAAGAATTCGAACTGTCCGGATTTTGTTGCACAGTACTGTATAGGCGTGTCACGAAAATTTTGTACTCACGATAAAAATTTATGAAATACAATGATGTGGCCAGACGGACTTCAAGTAATTGCAATTTAGAAAGGTAGTACATAAGAGATTGTCAATTATTGTATATCAAGAAAACAGGTATCTCGTCCTAGAGATAACCAAAAGTCCTAGTCAGTTTCGATTGGGACCCATCTAGTGTGAATTTGAATAACGAACTCAATATTCTTGTATTTACCTTTTTGATGTTCCTTTGAGAATGCGTTTTACGTCTTGCACTCTATTAAATGTGATGACCATATCCCATATTGGATCATATAAAAAGTCTCCTCGCGGTTTTTGCCACTAGATGGTGTTGACGCCTACATATATCGGAAAACACTGACCCATTGGTTTTAAATGTCCATTCACTAAAAAAGTCGATGAAATTTTGCAACGGAGGCGTAGTTGAAAACCACCAAGTTTTTGAGACGATAAGCCACAAAAACCACGGTGTAAAACTTATGGGATTATGAAGCTACCCGAAATACTTTTTACATAACCTATTAATAATATATAATAATATATTTTGTAACACATTTACTAATTATTTCATAATTTTTTTTTCATCTCATTTCAGATTTACAATACTATTTTCACACGGCAATGCTGTCGATTTAGGGCAAATGACTAGTTTTTTTATAGCATTAGGCAAACGAATAAATTGCAATATATTTAGTTATGATTATTCGGGTTATGGTGCAAGTACGGGTAAGCCAAGTGAAAAAAATCTATATGCCGACATTGATACAGCATGGCAAGCGCTTCGAACACGTTACGGTATTAGTCCAGAAAATATAATACTATATGGTCAAAGTATAGGTACGGTACCAACGGTGGATTTAGCAAGCAGGTATATTAACAAGTATATAACCCCATAATCATTATTTTGTATATGTGTATCATGTGTTAGTTAAATAATTGTGATTATTATAGGTTTGAAGTTGGTGCTGTTATACTACACTCGCCGCTAATGTCTGGTATGCGTGTTGCATTTCCCGCCACAAAACGTACATGGTTTTTTGATGCATTTCCTAGTATAGATAAAGTTCCTAAAGTTACATCGCCAGTATTAGTTATACATGGGACAGAGGATGAGGTTATTGATTTTTCACATGGACTAGAAATTTATGAAAAATGTCCGCGAGCCGTTGAACCATTATGGGTTGAGGTAATATATACTATTTATTTATTAACAATTTTATTCACTATAATTAATTTTTTTTTTAGGGAGCCGGCCACAACGACATAGAAATGTATTCACAGTACTTAGATAGACTGAAACAATTTGTATCCGTTGAACTGATTAACTGACATCTAATTAAATATAAAATTTGTGAGATTGTTAAAGGTATGATTTTTGGAGTTTATTTAACTCTCGTGTTGGTTTGATTCTATAATACATATTCGGAACAAATTATTATATTCTGAATAAAAATAAAATATAAAGCTTTCACATTTTCTTATCTTATTTTAAAGTCACATTCAAAGTAGGTATTTATGATTCTCAGTATTCGTAATGAGTGTAGAGATTTTTGTCTCGTGATTTCCTAAAGTTTAATGTTGTGGATCTATTTTTAATCTATTTCTCGTATACGTGGGATATCAGTGATTATATTATTCGATTATGATTAAGGTCATCGTTGTACTAGATAGTACGTAATGTTTATAAAAACATCATGTAATGTGAATGCAAAGCATATGTTGTACGCTGTTATCTATAATATTAATATATAGCTACTATTGTCTTAAACCTCAAGTAGTCTTTGTCGTGTTTATATAGTCAAAACCCATTATTCATAGTTAACCATGTTCGGAACCATTTACGTGAAAAGTCGACAAAATACGAATATTCTTATATATCAAATTGTTCACTCCAGGTTCAGCAATAAACAATTGTCTCTTAGAGAAGGTCATCAAAACACTGCCTACTTGGATAACATGCCAGGAGGCCAGATCTAGAAGCTAATGACTTTTGCAGAAGCTGTATCGACGAAAAGAAGGACATCAATATTTGGGTAAAGTTCTTAATAGACTGCCTCTCTGATATCGAAAAGTGTAAGGTGCGAGACTTGTCACGCTACATAAGTAACTCAAACTGGTTATCATAAGGGTAATAGGGAAATAAGATCCTGTAGTATCACAACGGATTGTCACCGGTCTAAGTGTGCTGTAGCAGCCATCCAACCTAACCTATTACATATCTGTCGTCATTACATTTCGATTTCATTTATTATAAAACTCAAGATCACGGTCACCGGAAATGTATCATATATACTCGTGCTGAATAATGAAAATAAAGACGTGAACTACTATATTGTAGATAGATCATTATCTAGTTAATTTCAAGGAATATTTTGAAATGAAACTTTTCGTAATTATTTTGGTAGCCTTCAATATTATCAATCAATTATAAATAATTTATCCAAAACGACATACATAATATCGGATCAGATGACATTGAATTCTTTTATGTATAGAGACCGAAATTCCCACATTGTTTTCGAAAAAATTATTAATTGTTATTTTTATTTTAATACGGCAGTCACGTAAATATAGTTTATACCCAAACTGCCAATTTGACTTCGAATACGGCATAACGAATTAATTTAATACAATGTCCCAAGTGAATAGATAATTTTTTTGTATCGATTTTGTTGATATAGATAAAAAAAAATAATTCTAATCAACTGTAATTTCTATGTTGTATTCTACTGAATTTAGATTAAAAGTGTGATATGGCTAAAATTCTCACCATGATTATGATTCTAATCAATATATAAATAAAGACACAGAGAGGGAATGGGTTTGGAAATATGTACTAAACACTTGGTTGTAGTATTTCGATTTACTGGTACAATTACCAGGGTGGTTTGAAAGATAAGTCAAATTTGTGTGTAGAATAGCTAACATCTTAATGAGAAATTATAGTTTAGAAAATAACCTTTTCTATGGTATTGCTTGTACACCAGATAGTTTGGGTACTGACGTCGGTATCCTCAAATAGACGAAGCTTCGATGGACAAACATCTCAGCAACAGTGACGAATTTTTACCCTCTCTACACATCCTCATTTATTCTCCATGCGGAACTATCGTTAGACATTACTTCGCATGGAGGTGACTAGTTATTAAACTCTTTATTCTGCCCAGCGTCTCAACCTAAACTTGAGATTGCCACCACTATCTAGTCATAGTATCAGTACTACTTCTGCCGTGTGACTCACAGCTTTCCAATTTCCTTCAGATACAATCATCAATTCAACTATGTTGTCCGGTGTTGGCCGCTGCACTAGGACATCCGACAGCTCTCTCCGAGGTGTCTCGAATCGTGGGTTTGAAATAAAATATGTTCGACATCTTCTTGTGATCCACTGTAGGCGGAACACTGGAATGTCAGCATGTTTAAATATGTAAAGGTATGCACTAATTGCTGTCAAGTTTGGGGTGCAGCATATGGCACTGCTCTCCAGTTGCTGGATAGAGTTCAGCGGCGTGCCATCCGAATAATACGGAACTCCAGACTTACGAAAGATCTAGACAGCCTACAATTTAATAAATGGTAAATGTTCTGCAGAATTAAAGGAGAGAATACCGCCATTAGTTACGCCAGGACGGGTAACACGAGGGACCGGCAATGCGCATAGGTTTACAATGAAGCTGCCAAAACCTCGAACTGAAGATGCAAAGCGCGAATTCATTTATCGAACATCCAGGAAGTGGAATTCGTTATTCGGTTTTCAGTTTCCGTTGGAGTATCAAATGCACAAGTTTAAGGCAGCTATCAACCTTTACTTGAAGGACCGCGCGTTGTGCAGGAGCTCTGACAGTTACAAGGAGCTAGGACTGTCTAAAAGTCCGCCGTGCACCCAATTAAAGATTAATTAAAAAAAAAGAAAAAAAACAGCCATGCCCACTTAGCAAATGTGTCATGTAATAATTAACTTCGCCATGTCGCCTATTTATCTACTTTTCGACGGATGGTATCATACGATAAGTCCACTAGACTTTTTCCGCGCTATCCCAGCGCCTTTGTCATTCTGCCACTGTTGTAAATGCGTTCTGATGCTTTACTTCCTAGTTGTTCTCGGTATAGGTACCATTTATTCCTTTCCTTTGCAAATAGTTCGATGGGGATCATCCCTGCAGTAACAAGTGTTGCATATGGACATATGTGGTAAACCGATTGCAAATTGCATCTATACGACTTAATATCCATTCGTCCGACTCTGTCTTGACCCTTCAATGTTGTCCATAACGCGGGAGAGGGCTGCAGTTACATTAGCAGCTTTTCTACTCACTATCCTTAGGTGCTTAAACTGTGTGCGTACATCAATTTCAACACCGAGATATCGTAATGAAGGCTGCGAGGGAATTAAAATTCCATCAACCTCGTTATTTACAGTTTCTATAACCTTCCTACTGGTTTATTTCGGTTTTATGGTCAGCCAGCTGAGTGCAAATGATATCAGCCACTTTTTAAAAATTATAAAACCTACATACCTTCATTATTTCTTCTATGGATTTGCTGCCACAACAACGGCAACATCATCCACGGAGCCGACGATCTCAACACCAACAGGTACGCTGAGTCTTAAGACGCCATCCTACATAATGTTCCAAAGCAAAGGCTGCAATGCGGAACTCCAACCGTGACTGTATTTCATGATACCATCGTCTGTATTATATATTAATATTCTATTATACAAATAATCTGAAATGATCCTCCTTATGTACACTGGTACTTGGAGTTTATACAGAGCATTGAGAATATAGTCCCATTTGGCCGAGTTGAACGCATCCAGTGTGACCACTGCAGAGTATTTTTTGAAGCCTCCTCTCTTTCCTCTACCATCTGTCGTTTTCTTTGCGATTTTAATGACGTGTTTGATGGTGTCCATTGTCGACCAAGTCTTTCTGAATCTATATTGTTGCTTGGCAAGGTTTCCGGCCTTTTTAACAGTATTCTCCAATCGCTTATATATTACGCGCTCTAATACTTTGCCAACCGTATCCAAAATGCTCAATGCATCGAAACCACGGCTAATGAATGCTTAATGTAGGATAGTTCAGAAACCGAATAATACAGGATAAACTGGTCTGTGGTTAATGAATAATGAGACAGTGTCCACGCGAAAAGTGCTTTCCCAACCGAAAATTAAATGCTCTGTCTTATGTTCTCGTCAAACAATATGTATATTGTTTGACGTCAAACAATAACGAGACTATTAGTTTTGCAACCACTTATTCTTTTGGCTTAAATGTGACTAATCCGGATATGATTTTTTTTCCTTTATCTCCATTCGTAGGAGCATAGGGCTTCTATTAGACTGGAACATCAAACTCTATTTGGGCCTATTCTCTTTAGTTCCCCTCATATTTTCCCAAGATGTTTTTCCAAGTCACTACTGGCCTTCCAACTTTCCTTTTTCCTTGCGGATTCCATTCTAATAACATCCTGGTTATGTCATTTGGTATTTTTCTCAGCGTGTGTCCTATCCATCTCTATTTTCGCTTCCTGATCTCCTTCTCAATGTCCATTTGGTTTGTTTGTATGGAGTCTTTTTGTGATTTTCTGCGTATATTTCCACGTTTCACAGCGATACAGCAGTACTGATTTTACACAGGCATTGAACGTTCGTAACTTGGTGTTTATTGACAGGGCGGATGCATTCCAGATCTTATGGAGCATGTTGAAAGTGTTTTTAGCTTTGTTGATGCGTTGGTTAATGTCTTCTTTCGTTCCGCCTGTTCTTGATATACAGTACAGCCAAGATCTACGAATTTTTCGACATCTTCTATTGTATCTCGGTTGATGCGAAGTGGTGTACTAATGCTTGTGTTCAGTCTCAAGGCCTTTGTCTCTCTTATGTTTATGTTGAACCCGACACCTTGTGCTATTTCTGATACTTTTTGTACCTTTTACTGCATGTCTGTGTATTTGTGTGTTAGCAGGCATATATCATCTGCGTAGTCGAGATCATTGAGTTTTCTAATTGGATCCCGTTGAATTCCGTTTGGTTATGTGATGTCTAGCTTAAGCCTGACATTATCCAGTACTATGAGGAACAGTAGTGGACTAACACATCCTTATCTAACGTTTCCTTTGTGTGAAACTTTATTGTCAGCATCCCGGTACATTTCTCGGATGAGTTCGGTTATTTTCATTGGAATGTCTATTTCACAGAGTGCTTTCCAGATTGCGCTTCTATTGATGGAATCGAATGCGCGCTCGAAGTCCACGAAAAGTAGCTATAGTGCTAAGTTTCATTCGTTTGATTGTTCGACGATAATTCGGTCTGTGTTGATGTGGTCTGTACAGCTTTTTCCTGGTATGAAACCAGCTTGTTCGTTTCTTTGTACAATTTATAAGCTGTTCATTCATTTCTTACATATGGTGATCTTACATTATTCATCCTTTGTCGATTACGCCTTTTTCCATTTGGAATGAATCTAGCAACAACCCTGTGATATATTCAATGAAGTTAGCCCGAACTTTCAGTCTGAAAGTTTTTGGTGCTTTTATTTGCTAAAATATATGTAATCCCGAAAAAGTGTAGCCTCTACCCGAATAAAATTTAATAAATAAATAATTTGAAACAACAAAAAATATTAAACAGAACTAGATTAGAAATTTAACGCCACCCTCATAGTGACATGTGAACACAGATAGGCCATTATGTTGACCAGTTATTCTCAAACCCTAGAGTTGTATCATGCACACACAATATATTTTCATTACACCATGAGATGAACCTAGGGATTTTATAATAACTGGACAATATCCCTATCTGTGCACATATGCCACTTTGAGTGTTTATCTATAGTAAAGCCATTATTATATGTTATTTTCTAATTGTACTTAAAAATTAAAATTTTTAATTAGTTGTTAAATATTTTTTGTTGTTTCTAATTTTTCATTTTTTAAATTTGATTCGGGATGGGACTACACTTTTAAAACATTTACTAATAGTCCTTAACTTACGACGATAACACATAAATTATAAACGTACTGCATTAAAATCCATATGTTCAAGCATGTTAATGCATCATAATTCTTTTGTGTTAAATTCTAAGAGAGTGCTTTTTTTGTCCACCTCATAATCATCATCGTTTCAATTTTCAAGAATTCCTTCTTGAATTTCGAACTACTCGTCAATAATTTATTCTTACGTAACAGCTTCAATAACTTTCAAAAGATCTTTATTTCGTATTTCAACGATTTTAGTATAGATTTCACCCGATGTTTCATCTGTCAATGATGAATCTCCCACATAACGATTTAACAGATTTAACCAAACGCCGTTCATTTGCTGACACTTCACTGCAGGTTGCTCCTATGTTTATTGTGCTATAAACATTGTAGTTTTTCCAGAATTGTAGTAAAGTCAGACTTTCATATTAGCCTATCACTAATACTAAGTGAACGACTGGGCGCATTATCCAAAAAGTAAGAGAATCTTGAACGGAAATGTTTTGTGATCACAATATGCTGAAACTTCGAACTGTCGTAAGTGGAACCGAAATAAGTCGAGGGCAATTAGTAACGCTTTTTCGGGATATTTTAGCAAAGAAATTCACCAACTATTGGGCTGAAATTTCAGGATAACTTTATTGACTTGTGGTATATTTTATCTTCCTTATCATTATAATGCGATACAACACCAACAGTTCTTTTGGTATGATATTTTCACTACCATTATATCACAGGTCAAATCATTACTTTATTGTATTACGAGTAAAGGGTTAGAAAACAACAAAATTTGTACAATTCATTCGTTAAATGTGAATTTCTCACACTTTTTCGACTTTACTTTGTTGTTTCTTACAATACAGGCCTTAACATCAATTTCTGTTTAAGAAGCGTCTAAATATGATTATTTATCAAGAGTGTCGTAAAATAATTTTACCATTTATTGGTACATACTCCGAATTTTCATTCATAAGAAATTTTTATTTTCATTTTCGGCTAATAAAGGGTCATCCAAAAAACGCGCCTACATGTTTCTTTTAAATATAACACAAACTATTTGCAATTTTTTCAAGCTGTTTTTTTTTATTAAAAGTATGATCCATTACAATTATACGTGGAATAGAATATCATTCAAGTGTCCACCACGACTGCGTCTGCAGGCATCAATCCGAATATCGACATTTTCAATGACTTTCCGACATGTTGCTGGTGTTATTTCACGAATTGCAACTTGAATGTTGTTCTTTAGATCATTAATTGTTTGTGGCTTGTTAGCATACACTCGACTTTTCAAAAAACCCCACAAAAAAATCTAATGGTGTTAAATCACATGACCTTGGAGGCCAATTGAAATCTGAATTTCGTGAAATTACACGTTGAGGAAATTTTTGATTGCAAAAACGTAATGTTTTGTCGAGTTGTGTGACATGTAGCACCGTCTTGCTGGAAATAGACGTCAGACACATCAATATGACTCAACTGTGTCCATAAAAAGTGTCTCAACATTGATTGGTATCGCTCAGCATTCACAGTAACAGCATTCCCAGCATCATTTTCGAAGAAGAATGGCCAAATGATTCCATTTGCCCAAAATGCACACCAAACAGTAACTTTTGGTGGGTGTAGAGATTTTTCATGAATAACACGAGGATTTTCTTCACCCCAGATACGACAATTTTGCTTATTGACGAATCCATCCATTGTGAAATTTATCACTAAACAAAATTTTGCTTGAAAACAATGGATCTGTCGTTCGTTGTTCAATAATCCAACTAGCGAAATTACGACGTTGTAAATGGTCTCTTTCTTTCAATTTCTGGGTTAATTGAATTTTGTAAGCGTGTAAATGCAAATCTTTATGCAAAATCCTCCATAAGGAGCCATAAGATATGCCCAATTCTTGCGAACGACGCGAAATTGATGTTGTCGGTTCATTTTCAACATTTTCACTAACAGCAGCAATATTTTCATTTGTGCGTACAGTTTTTGGTCTTCCACTGTTTGGTTTATCAGTAACACAACCAGTTTCATCGAATTTTTTCACTAATCTTTGAATTGAAGATTGATTTGGCCGATTATTTACACCAAAAAAATCACGAATTTTGCGATGGGTATTTTTCAAAGAACGCCCATTTTCATAATAAGTTTTACTGATGTAAACGCGTTGTTGCAATGTGTACCTGTCCATGGTTAAAACTGTACTACCTTCTAATAAAACAAAATGGCTTATGTCATTTGAAAAGATGTCACGTGTAAAAATTATATACTGCTGACATCTAGGCGTCACATTTGGATGACACACTACAGTTCTCATTTCATTTGACAGTTAATCATAATTCATTAAAATTCTTACGTTACCTGTGTGGTTTAAAAATATTTTTGTTTCGCCCTCCACCCAAATTTTCCTATTTCTATTTTTAGTTTTTTTTCCTTTAATTAATCGAATTCTGTATTAATTTATTTTTGTGAAGACTTCAATTTTTATAAAATAAAACATTAAACAAAAACAATATTTGTAGTTTTCGCTATTCACTAATTGTATAGCTTGGCACTGTCGTCACTAAAATGCTAAGGTATGAGAAAAAATAGCTCATTCCGAAATCATGTTTAAACCAAGTTTCAAATCATGGTTAGCCGTGACAAATTACAACGAAATCATGGTTAACTCGAAACTGTAGTTATTAACGTCTATAGTATAAGACAATTTGCATTTAGACCCGATATTAAAAATTCATTTCGTTTTATTTTTCTATTCACGATTCAAAAAATAAAAATCTAGATTCTCAAATCTGGAATAACATGAATTAAAATATTAGTTTAAATGAAAGGTACTAAACCAGGATTGTTGATAAATAATCATATTTCAAATTCTGGGAAGTGAGTAATTGGTTTTGGGGCCTGATTAGCAAGGTATAAGAAGTTCAAAGACAAAAAATACGTAAAAATCATCTTTTTAATACGTTTGTTGATGTATTTACCACTTTCTTATCTATAAGATGGCCGTATACAGGCAATGCTAGTCTGCATAACTTAAACCAAATAATTAAAACCAATTATCTAAAATTAATTAAGTGTTTTTCTGTTTTTTTTATTAATAATCATCATTTATAATCTATAATTATAATTTTACATAATTTTTCTCGATCTAATTTTTATGTGACATAATTTAACATTTTTTTGTTTGTTTATAATTTATTTAATTTAATTTATTTATATTAATAATTAATTGTATATAAATAAAAATAATATATACATTTTTTTGGTTTCATCTATTATACGGTATATTGCACAAAATAAATATCTTATTAATATTAATTTATTATATATTATTGGCTTAAAATTAATTTATTATTTTATATCATTATTATTCCTCGACTTATATGTTTAATGGCCTCAAATTATTATAGGGTGGGGATATTAATAAATAAAATAAATTAAATATTAAATGTGATTATTAATTGGCGTTGAAGCAATAAGGCACCGCATCAGAATTAAATTTTGGGTTAAAATGACGTGTAATTTGCCGTGTATTTTGGACGCCTGTTCAATTTTTAATTTATTATAAAATTTTGCCATATAAATCAAGGATATTACATAATTAATTAAATAATCGATTTGTTTTCGTTTATTTTCAGATTCAACTAGTGTTAGTAATAGTAATAATAATAACAATAAAATTATATCAATAAATAGACTTCGTAAATTAAGGAAACGTTTATTTATAAAACGAATTAAATTTAATAATTTAAAAAATAATAATAAATTAAATATTGGAACAATGAAATAATAATCATTTTTCGTTTATTTCAAATTCAGTACATATTTAATTCTATATTATAGATATATATATATATATATATATATTATATATACATATTTGTATATTTAATTATTATTATATTTCAATTAAAATTATTTTTATATATAAATATTATTAATTTTAATTTATATATTATAATTTAATTTGTTATAAGTATTATTATATACATATAGGTTAAAACAAATTATATAAATAAATACATAATACAAAATATTTGTAATTATACATACATATGTAATAATATTGTTATTTATAGTTAAAATTATTAAATTTTTTGTTTAGTTGGATTTATAATTTTGTTGCCACTCCAGCTGATTATGATTAATTATTTTTTTTTGTTGCTACACTTTAGCATTTATGTAAATTAAATACAATAAATAAATATTAAAAAACAAAAGTTATTTCAATTGTTTTGTTTTTATTAAATACAGTTTTATTTAATATATAAACAGACATTTATTTAAAAATAAATAAATGAAATTTATTATTATAATTGAGTATATATTTTGTTTTTATTAATTCAATTTTTGATGTGTTTATATAATAATTTTTATTTGTATGCGATTGATATGAAACGTTTTATTTTTTAAATTTGTAATCGCCCGAATTGGAATCATTTTTATTCGTCGTAAATTTGTTAAAAAAGATTGTTTTGTATTTGATATATAAATATGTGGTTTGGATATATAAATATTTTTTTTTGAACATTTTATTGATATGGATTAAATATTGTAATACGTTTATTATATATGTATATACATTTGTGTCTTTTTATGTGTGAATTATACAGGAATGAGTCGAGAATCAAATAGGAAGGATATGGCTGCTGAGACACCCTAGTCATTTGCCAGAGTTTTCAATAAACTGTGTGAGACCGGAAAACTACCCAGTACTACATAACGTCTAAACAAGTTGTACAAGAGATTCCGTATTTAGTAGCAGAAAACCCAACGACCAGCTCACAAATAATTAGTATGCTATTGAATGGCATTCCACAAACAAGAGTACTAAACACACAGTACCTACAACCGGGATTAATAACACTCACAACTCTCACGTATGCTCTGAAGAAAATCCTCATGCAACAATCGTATTAGTGTAACGACAGTTCATTTCCATTGTTCCATATTCCACTATATAATATTCAATATGACTGGAAAACCACAGCCCCAGATTGCTAACCAGTTAAAACATCAGCATGCGTATAAAAAGTTTGTGTATCGCACCATAAATCGTTATAACGATACTGGCAGCATTGCAAAACGCAATGGTAGTGGACCGAAACGTATTGCAACATTGCCGGATAGCATTCGGGAGGTGAAGGCTAAATTGGCTCGGAATTGCAGCACATATTGAAAGATCATGTTGGACTAAAAGCCTTGAAATTCCATAAAACGCATGGTCTCACCGATGCTCAAAAAGAGTGGAAAGAGCAAAGGAGTTGCTACGCTTGCAGTATAGTACCGATTTGTCGAATTTGGTTTTCACCGATGAGTCACCGTTCGTTATTGAGCATTATGTGAACAAGCCGGATTTACTTGCTTGGCCGTTCTACTAAAATATGTGCCGCCGATGGCGATGGTTTGGGCATCAAGATAAATGCTCAAATTTATCGGGATCATGTGTTGTAGGGATCGTTGCGCCTTGGTCACCATTTCGGCCGCAGGGTCTGGGCATTTCAACAGGGCTCAGCGCCAAATCATAAAGCGCGCATCAATCAAGATTAACTGACTTTTGACTGGTATTTTGAAGAGCAAGGTTGGGACAAAAAAATACCAAAGTGTCGATCATCTCAAGCAATCGCTTCACCGGGAATGGGCCAAAATACCGCAGAGCCACTTTCGTGCTGCATGCAATAGCTTTGTTGGTCGTTTGAAGCCATAATCACGGCTATAGGCCTAATCGAAAACTGTTACTGCAATTAGAATTCATCAAAAAATAAAAATTCTGTGGCTGTTTGTTTTAGTTAAAATTCGTGACAGTCACCCTGTAAGTTTTCGGTATACGTGGAGTGTGGTAGGCCTGTTTGTTATTTAAATGGACTCTACATTTTTGAAAATCGCCTCACTGGAGAGAATTGCTTATTTTTTTTTTTTGAAAAAGAATTGCTTATTTGGAGCTCCTGCACATCATGATCGTCAAGTCAAGCAACATTTGGACGAAAACATTCCATGACGTTGGATTGGTCGCGGTGGCCAGACCTTACTGCACTCGATTATTGTTTATGGGGTGGTTCAAACTAGAAGTGAACAAAGTAAACGTGAACATTCGGAATGCAATGTTTCAATCTATAAGAAATGTTGCAGCCGATCTTAAACAAAGACAAGACTCAATCAGGAGATCAGCAGGTGCTCTTCGTAGATGGAGAAAAATATGTTATATGTACTTACTTCAAAGAAGTGGTGCCTCGACATGTTCGGCGTACCAACATTGGTTCGTGTTAAAGAGATCTTTGAACTTTTATATCTTTGAAAATGTAATTAATTCCTGGAGTATTACAGACACTCAACTCACCCTGTATTATAAAATTTGTCACATACTTGGTTATCTGGCCATAATTTCGTTATGCCTATTTGGACAAATTTTGATATGTAGCGAATGCGATATGACTAAGGAGCGGTTCAGAGAAATGCAGACAACGAAACTCGTTAACCATTAATTCAAATATCTGTACTATAGTTTGGAATTGTTAGAGGCAAATTGGTGCTTTAAGTACAGATTTAAATTATCACCGAACACTAGGAGTTAAATTTCTGCACACAACATGGAAAGGTTCACCCTCCCAACTTGTCTCCAAACAATGTTTATTTATAATATATGTCACAAAATGTGAACGTATCGCATTAACGTATACGAAAAGATGTAGAAAACCTGTTAAATCCGATTCTCTGTTTTAATGATACCATCGAGATTAAATCGCAAAGATTGATTGATAAGAACGCGAAACAAATGTAAATTTGTATATCACAAAACCGTAGAATTTAAGAATTAGAGCAATAAAATTTTGTGAATTGAATATCAAATTAATCGGCGAAATATTTCGTCGGATGACGACATGCGGAAAAAATATAAATAAAATAATTTCGATTTTATGATTTGTTGGTATTTGGCTCCTCCATCTTATCTAATTTATGTATATCTGCACATAGTACCTACAGTCACATCGAGGAGCATGAATATGATAACAAATCGAGAAAATGAAGACAATATTCCACGTAATAAATTCAAGAAATTTAATGATTATAATTTAAGATGATTTGATTTTGCCTTTTTATTATTTTATGAACGTGGAACGAGATAATTATATAGGATTTTGGAAATAGACTAATTTTGGTTGAGAAAGTTATGAAAAGATATCATTTTGCTATAGCAGAATTTTGGCCAGTAGGTAAGAATAATTTGAATGAGAGAAAGCTCAACATCGAAATGATTGAAATAATTGATTGAGAGGACCTGTCCTCTTAGTAAGCCTAAAGTGAGAACTCTAATATAGTAGATGAAAATAAACTCCCTCAGCAACTACCAAAGAAGGTAACAAAAGATAGAATTAATAACACCAGGTCCAGACGAGATAGTTGAAGTCTCGTACAATAAGGACCTCCTTGCAGATACTTTCAGCGCTAGTTTTGCTCTGGGATACATTCCTAGGTCATGAAGAAAAGGATAGTGTCATAGAGATATGACGACGGTGACCACCAGAAAAGGGATGTCCTCAGGGTGGGGTTCTGTCTCCGCTCTTGTGGTGTCTTGTACTAGTCTTAATAAACGACAACGCATTTTACTGTCAAAAGTATGCCAATGACATCACCATAATATTGGTTGTACCCTGGTGTAATTATCAGTGTTTATCAGTCGGCTATAGGAAAACTGAGATGGTTCGCTATAAGTTTCGGTTATCAGACCCATAACATCGTCTGCCGTACTTATATGTTGGCCAAGAATATTAAGGGAGGTTGCTGTGGAAATCTTGTTTGTCTGAATAATGCGGAAGCTATGTACACCACATCCACTGTATAGCTATAACAGATGTCTGTGGATGTCCTGCCGCTTGATCTTCGGATCAAAAGATGGGATGCGCAAACAGCCACTCTCATACAAGGCAGAGATAATTAATTAAGCGTTTTTTCAGTTACCATTCAAAGCCTCTCCAACGCGTCGAGTAATAATTTATATATTAGATTATTCCTGTTCCGCTGCTGCTAATCAACATCTGCCATTATTACCTAAGTATTTAGCAATAAAATATCTGCTGTGTCACTATAATCTGCTGCTAAAATACATTTGCTGTGATTTTATGAATAGAATTTCTGTGTCCGACGAGTTTCATTTCGGATTATTCATTTTGGTTGCGATATAATATTGCTAGACATGGAATCGAGATTTTCGTGTAATATTACCGGACAGAATAAGTGGGACTGCAACAGTCCATCCTACCTCTCCGTGACGATATGCTGCCATCTGGTTGGTGCTGGGTTATATACAGACACTATCTATCCCTCCTGGGCGGTAAGCTACTGTCTTTCAGGTGAAAATTGTTGCAATTTGAGAGCAGTACTCTAGGCAGAAGAGTACTCTACCATCCTATCTGACGGCCTGGATTTTCTACTCCAATACGGTTTTTGATACAGTAATTACCTTGAATCGTCTAGGCAGTCTGAATGAAGTTAGACTTCACTATAAATACCCAGTCACATACATATCAAGCGTATTGGCCCGTTTTGGTGCAGTTTTTATTTTTTTGGCACCGAAGCTCGCTTTAGGGGTGACTATCACTTTGGAGGGCAGGGCTGCAAAAGAAAATTCGGACAACGTAAACTTTGAACAGTGAGCACTTCCTGAGCTCTTTCATACAGCATACTCTCTCTATAGCTGTCTCCACTGCTTTGGATCAAGATTCTTTTTTGAGGATCAACTGACAACCTTGAGGATAACGAATATTTTGGAATTAATTCGAAGAACAAACATGTTTCGAGACAGAGTGTGTACGTCTGGGAGATAATGTCACAACTGGCCAATCGAGCGTGAGTGCCGGGGAAAAATTTATAATAATAGTTTGCTTTGGTCATCAAGCCATTGGAGAATCTTCAAGAATTCGAACAAACTTTTGAACCTTCCTCATCAAAAACACAGAAAATCTATTTGCTTCTAATCTCTATCGAAATTCATACTCAGTACTATCCGTTCTACCTGCCGCAACTATACCGACTGCGTAATTTGGTCAGTAAAGTTTGAGTTATAGAAAGCACTGATATAATCAGATCGTCACTTTAACCTGTTGCTCTTTTAATAAATTAACATACTCTTGGTATTGAAAATGTCGGAACTATATGGTTACGTGAGATCTGGCAACTACCAGATGGTAGAAATATATGGTAGATATCGTCAAATAGCTTCAATATTTTAAGATTGGAAACAAAGAGACTATATTTGAGACTACAACAGTTCATCATTCCGCTCCGGTGATGATGATATTTACTGATGGATTAGTATATGCTGAAGCCTAGCTGGTGCCAAGCTGGTGGGAAGCTACTGTCTTTCAGGCGGAAATTGTTGCAGTATTGAGAACAGCAATCTATGTATAGGAAATAAATTGCAGAGATCATCATATTTCTGACGGCCAGGCCTTTCTACTCCAATACTGTTTTCGATACAGTAATTGAAAACCACTAGGCAGTCTGAATTTAGTTAGACTTCACTACGCAGTCATACGGATATCAAAGAGTACATATTGGCTGATAATTTTCCTATTTGGGTGTAGTTTTCACTTTTGTGGGACTTAAGCTCACTTTAGGAGTGACTTTCACTTAGTCACTAGTGAAGCTCCAAAAGAAATGAGCTCCAAAAGAAAGAAATGGGACAAACGAAAGAAATGGAACAGTAAATCAATAAGATCAACATTGCTTCTTGAATAATCACATGCTCTAAATGAAAGTTCGCAGCAACGCAAACTTTGAAATGTGCGGAGGAGACAAAGAAACTGTACAGCACTTCTTGAGCTTCTGTCTTTCATACTATCTCAATAAATTGCACGTCTTTGGGTCATGATACCATTTTTGAGGATCAACTGACAACCTCAAAGATACCGGATATCTTGGGCTTCATTAGAAGAACAAAAATATTTCAGGACTGAGAATGTACGTTTGCAGATTGATATCACAATGGGCCATCGTGCCCTAGTATTTGATTTGATCACCAAGCATCCACAGAAAATCCACTTGGAATTTTTGTGAAAATATTGCAGAGACCGGCAAATAGCTTCATATATGTTAAGATTGCGAAAAAAGAAACATAATACTTGACGCAGGTCCTTAGAATACTGTGTCGCACATCTCGAACCTGTAAATCCTAGATAAATTTAAAGTAAATTTTTTGTGAAGGTTCGTACCTCATAAAACACTTATTTTAACAATAAATATAAATAATTTGTTGCTGTTTTGTATATATTCACAGCTATATATTGCCATCAATCCCAATTGTGTAATTAATTAGTTCTAAATAAAAATTATCTTAAAATTATAAAAGGTTTTCCAATAAAAGGTTTCATTTTGAATGGCATGCTATTTGGGCAGTTGTCAATTTACCCACGCTTCAACAACACTTTAAAAATTGTTATAATTCAATACAAAAATGGTGAAAATTTTCACAGTTCACTTTTTGGTCGTCATCAAGCACTTTCTCTACTGGCAATAGTGAAACTGGTGGAACAAGTTTGAGCAATTGGGACAAATTAGTGATGTGAAGAATCGAAACCGTGTGCGTCGCTCAAGAACAACTGAGCATGAAAACCCAGGTTTGTCGTTTCCTCTACTGTTGGGATTTTACATTTTCACACGTTTTTTTTACATTTTTTATGTAAATTACGTAAAAAACAGCGTAAATTACAAGTAAAAAACGAAGACAACATCAGTCGCAGTGCCATCTATTTTAAAATGTCCGATGTTCGGCAGTTAAAATGTTTTTTAACCTCTTAAATAATTTTATTGTGACATTCAGTATGTGGTCGAAAAAATTGTACAGTCAATTATTTCACAAATTCTATTCATAAAATAGTAAGAAGATTTTTACATAGATGGTGTTTTAGTTACAATTAGATTTAATAAGAGATGGCGCCTCAGTTTTATTAACATAAAATCATTTTTTTACGTCTTGTGTCAATAATACCAACAGTAGTTTCCTCGTCGATCTTAAGAATCAGAGAGTCCACAAACGACATTATACCGTATTTTGTATAAAGACTTATGTCTTAAGGCTTTTAAAGTTTTGTTAACAAAAGGACTTAAGCCGGTCTTTCAACATAAACGTTGTATCTTCGCTAATAGGGTCCTTCAAATGCATCAAAATGATCCGGATTTTCATCGAAAAATCATCTTCAGTGATGAGGCTCAGTTTATCTCGGACGTTACGTTAGTAGGCAGAACTGTCGCATTTGAGGATCAAAAAATCCAAGAATGATTCTTGAAAAGCCTCTCCATTCTCAATGCGGTTTTTTGGGCTGGTAGTGTGATTGGACCGTACTTTTCAAAAATGAGGTGGTGAATGGATGGCGCTACTGAGCTACGATTAATGATAATCGATTTAAGACCCCAAAGATGGAATTCGTCAAGTTATCGAGGACATACAACTGGTCGAAATTTCATGAAAGGGTTATGGTGCTGTAAGCGTAGCCGTGACGACCATTTTGGCTGATATCGTTTTCAAATGTTAATAGCCTACAAATGAAACCTCTTATTATATTCCCCCTTTAATATTGTAGTTTCGTCATCATCAATTTAATAATTAAAAATAAAATCATTTAAAAAAATTGTTGGTTATGTTCATTTTAAACAATCGATTGTTGCTATTAATTATTGGATGTTAAGTTTTTAAATTTAAATTTTTATTATCATTTTTATATTTACTACTAGTAAACGTGTTACTATTATTCACTAATGTGTTTGACTTTTGTTTTTTGTCACCCCCAAATGCATCGTCACCATCATCGTCATCATCAACGACCCCGTAATTATTATCATCGTCGTCGTCAGCAAACTGGATATCATCCAACTCATAATATTCGTTGGTGGCTGATGGCGGTGGCGGTGATTTAACGACCGAGGTTTCCTTTTCCAGTGTCGTCGGTTTGTTGTGGTGGGTCAACGGTGTTGTGGTCGAAATTAAATTAGAATTTCGATTGTTTAGATTTTTTTTATAATTACTGAAAGAATTGGTCGATTTTTGCACTGGTGGCAGCGACGACGTTAACGATGAGGATGATGCTGCTGATGACATGGGTGACTTATTTGAAAACTCTTGTAATTGGATAATTTCATCAGTACTACTATTACTACTACTATAACTATTATCTAGTAAGTATCTTAGATTTCTTTTATTATTCGTTACATCTAATTTAATCGGTGGATTGTGGCTCAGTTCAATCTCTTTAAATATTGTTTCGGCCAAACATTTATTATGGTTAGCGTTCAACATTTGTTTGATTGGTGGCGGTAGTTCCGGCACCATTTCGTCGTCTGGCGTTTCCGTATTACTACCCGGATCAATATAATTGTGTCGCGGTAGTATTTCCTCATAGTGTGGTTCATTCAAACTATCGTCATCATAATCATGCCCAGCATTAACATTATCATCGTCGATTTCATTCATTATATTACCATCGTCGATCGGTGGTATCCATACTAAATATGCTGGATCCATTCCTAAATATGATCCAGGTGCGGCACCTGCATTTATAACATTATAATCATAATAATCTAATTCTAAATCTTCTGGATTAGCTAATGAAAATTCAGAACCTGGTCCAGCTAATAATTTTTCACGATTTTGTTTTTCTTTGCTTTCTTTTGCGTTCGTAGTGCGGATTGTTGCTGTACTTATCATGCTCGATGCTGGCGAATAGCTACCCTATACGTTGTAATTTTGGATGGTAGGGAAGAAAAGAAAAAAAACAAAAAAAATCTGGTTTATAATTTCACTTCTCCAATTGCATTTGTAAATTAAATAAATAAAATTTGGAAAAATTTAACAGACAAGCTACAAAATGGTCTATGTACATACATTTATTGATTAATAAATTTGCTGGCTAAATTGGAGAAGTTTATCCTGTAAATGCATATGGTGCTGCTATCTATAGTCATTATTCCGTATTGTTCAATTATACTAACGGTCCATTAAGTATTGGAGTCCTTACTGCAGTCTCGATCTGGTTAAAGCTAGGGCAGTTTGAACTGGAGGTACCGGAAATCCCGATAGGGGCCAGATGAAGAAGCCATTTTTTACCATGTGATCACGATCAGTGATTTGCATGAACACATCTTCCTTGTCAGTACTGTAGGCTGGCTATGCAAAGTGCAAATGCTTCTACGTAAATTCGATCTCTTGACGTACGTCTTCGATTTGGGAATGTAATGGTGCCTTAAGCCCCCTCTCAAATTATACAAAAATAACGAGGCTGAACCACGAGAGGGCGACAGTCCGTCCACAACTGATGCAGTTGCACCAGGAGGAGAGGCAGCCCAACCAATGGAGCTCTTCGAAGTGATCGCACTTGAAGAGGAGATGGGCAACTGTCCCTGGTGTCGGACGAGAAAGACCTGTGGGACCCAAGGTACGGGAGTACTGTAAACATCGGGGAAACAAGTTCCGTAGGATGGGAGAAAGGAAAACCGGCGACTCCAATGGAACCGAAGGACACTAGTCTGCGGTAGCGGGGAGTGAAATATGTAAGTAGCCTCAACTTGGTTATGCTAAATTTCATACAAATAAACCTACACCATACAAAGGCTACGTCGGCCGCCTTACTCCTTAGAGTGACTAGATCAGAGGAGGACGTGGTCCTTATTCAAGAACCTTAGATAAACAGCAACAGGATCTATGGCCTTAGAATAAAGGGGTATAACTATATACTCAAAAAATTCGGGGAGTATCTGATCCTGAATTCTTGAAAATAATTTATCAGCCTATAGGTTGGCGGCAGTATATAATTCGACTGGTCTCAGCCTATTTGCGAACAGGAAGAAGATTGGGGTGCTCCTTGAATGCGATGCAAATGCGCACCACACAATCTGGGGAGGCACGGATATCAACGAGAGGGGTGAGCTACTTTTTCATTACCTTTTAAATAACAACCTCTTGGTGTGTAATGGGCAAGAACCCAGTTTTATTACTAAAAATCGGCAGGAGGTTCTAGACGTATCCTTCGCCTCAGAAAAATGTACCCTATGTTCAGGGAATGGTGAGTGGCGGAGATTCACTCCTTCTCCTACCATCATTATATAACATTTAGCCTTAACGTTTCCCCTGCCACCCGGAAAGCTTTTAGAAGTCCCAGAAAAACAAACTGGAGCAAGTATGGGGAAACCAATATAGGACTTCTATTACCAGAGACCACTGAGCCACCAGCGACAGTGAAGGAACTGAACGGCATAGTGGACACTTTCACAAATGTCAGGAATCGGTGGTCTAAGGAACTGGGGATCTACCTGAAGGCGTGTGGGACAGCATTTAATAGAGCCAAAAGTACGAGTGAGGCTTAAGATTGGGATGCCTACAAGGAGGACCTCAAAGAATTAATAATACAAAAAAGAATTAAGGAAGGCACAGAGGAGATCATATGAAAACTCTTTGGCGATAAAATGGAAGAAGTCTCCTAGACCACTCGCCTTAGGAAGATTCTGTCTTCCAATCCTACCAGTCCCAGTTATTTAATTAAACCGGATGAATCCTGGACTGCTTCTAATAAGGAATCTTTGAAACTTCTCATCGAAACCCACTTTCCAGAAAGCTTTGATGACTCGATAGGGAACTCACCAAGAAGCACACTCACTACGCATAGAAGATATCGTAACCAAAGAACGGATCCTATGGGCACTTGAAGGTTTCAAACCCTATAAATCGGCTGGTCCTGACCGAATTATTTTTGCGGAGATTCAGAACAACTCGATGATTATGCTACACTGGCTGGAAGTAATCTTCAAAGGGTGTTTAAAACTAGTCTGTATTCCACGGGAGTGGATGAAGGTCAGAGTGCTCTTAATTCCGAAAGCGGGTAAATACTCACAGGGCTACTCAAAATACTTAAGACCAATAACTCTAGCAACCTTTATAATGTAAACCTTGGAAAGACTGATGGATATCTACATACGCTTAAAAATAAAGCCTAGTGACTGGGCTCAGACTCAGCACGCTGACTGTAAAGGGAAATCTGTGGACACAGTTCTGCATGGCCTGGTAAGTACAATTGAGAAATCAATCCGAAGAGTTTTGTGTGGTGGCGTTTCTTGATATTGAGGGCGCATTTAACAATGTAAAGACGGAGGCAATTCTAGAGGGATTGTCGCTACTAGGGGTGAATTACCCTATAAGTGGGTTAATCAATCACATGCTTGGGTCCAGGATAATTTAGTCGAAGCTGGGGGAATCCAAAATCAGGAGACGAGTGACTAAGGGAACGCCACAAGGGGTTGCTGTTAAAGGTGGAGGGATCGGAGTGTTTGCCTGTGCAGATGATGTAGCGATAGCTGTCTCTGGGAATACATAAGCACGGTGACGGAGGTAATCCAAAATACGCTCCTAATTATTACGAGATGAGCCATCAAATGAGGACTGGCAATTAGCGCGTCCAAAACTCGACTATCAGCCATATCTCCGTGGAAATGTCTTCAGACAGGACACTCAACGATAGTTAGATCGCTTAGGAAAGAACTGGCGAATCTAGACTATGTTACACCGACTCTGCGCTTCGAGAAAAGGTTCCGAACTACCTTTACGGATGGCTCCAAGCTACTCAGACGTCATGGAAAACTGCAGGGCGGACGAACTAGCAAGGCACGGTCCTACGAAGACGTGAACTTAAAATGATCGTGGGGATACTCACAGGACACTGCCTTCTAGGAGAACATGCGAGGAGGCTAGGTCTAGAAGTTAATGACTTTTGCAGACGCTGTATGGACGAGCAGTAGGAATAACGGTAGTCCGCTTCCTATGCTCATGCCCGGCTTTGGCACACAAAAGATATAAATATTTGGGTAGGTAATGGACTGCCTCTCTGATCTCGAAAACTGTAAGGTGCGAGACTTATTACGCCACGTAAGAAGCTCAAACTGGTTCTCATAAGCATAAAAGGGGAGTAAGATCCTGTGGTATCAAAACGGACCGTCGCCGATCTAAGTGTGCTGTAGATGCCACTCAACCTAACCTAACCTAACCTAACCTAAGCCCTAAAAAATATTGCAAAGAAACATACATTAATGACAAAGGGAGGGTAAGCCAAAAGGTCAAAGCATTATGGTATAAGATTCATAAAATTACAAAACAATTCAGTTCATTCCAGCTCTGGGGAATAATATGAAATGGAAATAACATCAAGTTTTGTGACAGTCATACCAACTACAGTCATTATGTCACAAGTCGGCGCGCATTTACAGGATTGTCAAAACTAAAAAAATGTTCACTTACCCTGACATTAGTTAGCGTCACATTGCTAACACTTAAAATTTTCGTCCGCCTATCATCCATCCTCAATTCCCTATCGTCCACATTACTTTCGCATATATCTTCCTCGCGTACTGGGCTCACATCTCGTATTTTGTCCACGCGCCGAGACGACGACGATTTGCCATTAACACTTCGTGTATCGCCGCCATTACTGCAATCAATGTATTTTCCATTTTTATTTAATTTTCGCAACGGAATCGGTGTCTCGCTAGGTGTGGGCGGCAAACTAATCGAACGATTCGATGGTGGACTATAACTATTTACACTTCCGGTGTCATCGCCGTCGTCACCACAACCACTTTGTTTATCACCATCGTCCATATCTTCTTCGTCTGTAACACAATCGGCGTCATTAGGATTGATTGATGGTGGAAATTTTTTATTTTTCACAATTTTCTTTGTTGTTTGTGAGCTTTTCCGACTGCTAGTGTTTTTATTATTTTTCCTCTTCATTGTCGATGTCGTGGTGGGATTATCCAAATCATTAAGATTTTCATTTGTTAAAGTGTGTGTACTACAAATGCTGATGCCATCGTCACTGGAGATGAGAGAAAAAAGATGAAACATAAATAAATTAAACAGAATTTTCTTGTAAGCATTCTTTTGTTTTTTGGTATGTAGGGTTCTGTGTACCATATTCATAATAATAAGCAATGAACAACATATGTAATGACATCTGTTTGAAGATTGATAATTTTGCCTCATACTTGTAAGAAAAAAACAACAAAAGCACAAATGAATCCCTAAACGAACAAGACTGTAGACATTTGTGACATCACATCATTCCTGCAGTACCTATCCTCGTGGTTTGGTGTACATTATAATATGTACTAATGAGAATGTAGTTTGTGGTGCTAGGGTTAATCTATACTCTACTCTACTCAAAGGTATTTTGCTGATGAAAGAACACGTATGTGTATACGCAGTATGGTTTAACACGTAAGGTGTTACGTTTAATATTTTTGAAGTAGCTGAACCGGCGCCGAAGGTGATGGGAACGATTTTTTCCACATCGATTGCCTTGACATAAGGAAACTATATGCATGTTAGACGTGATGTCGCCTTCTTGGGTAAGGTTTCATGAAAAATTGTGCCAAATGATGGTTGTGGTGCGACGCCTAGCAGCTGCGGATTGTCACTGTCTAACCTTTACCTTCACTTTTGTCATGAATATCGTGCGCTTTTCTTAGAACAATTATACAGGGTGGCTGAGACCAAATGAAAACGCTGTATTTTTTTAATTTTGATTATTTTTTATTGAAATTTCGTGGAATATGTTGAAAACATATTACATTTTATGAAAAACATGTTACTGCTCGATATAACCTCCTTTGGCTCTGATTATTTGATTCAATCTTCCATAGAAAGCATTGCATGCTGACCGTACGTGGGCTTGCGGAATTTTATTCCATTCTCGAACAAGAGCTGACTTCAATGCATCAACACTTTCGTATTTTTTAGTGGAAACCTTACTTTCCAAAATGGACCATATGGAGAAATCCAGGGGATTCAAGTCTGGTGAATATGGTGGCCATTCTTTCGATGAAATCAGCCGGTGAACGCAATTTTGTAAAAAATCCTGTTGGAATGTCCAACGGTTCGTACCAAAGTGCTTACGTGCCCAAGGTAGCAAAGCATCGTTTAGGATGTTTTGGCGGTACATCTCTTGGTTTACCTTGACTCCATGTTCGATGAAAACCAGAGGATCTGCAGTAACTGCAGCCCAAACCATAACATAAGCTGGTGATTGCTTGCGCATGGCAACTCTTGTGTCCAAATTATCGTTGGACTTGTGCTCTAACCAAACACGATCATTTTGTTTATTCACATACTGTTGAATGGTGAAAATTTTCTCATCAGAAAAGAAAATTTTTGGAATCTCATCACGTTCGGCCAAGGCCTTCAATGCTCGTGTTCTTTCAAGCCTAACTTTGTTTGTGCCTCCGTAAGATCTTGCACTTTTTGTATCTTGTAGGGCTTCAAGTGTAGTTCATTTTTCAATATGGTTTGAACGCTGTATCGTTAAACATGTAGACGTGCGGCTAATTGATTGGCACTTTGACGAGGATTTCGTTGGATTCGTTTCTTCACCTTTAGTATCATTTCTTTTGATGTTGCTGTCTTTTTAGGACCGCCTCTGTTGCGTTTAGCGATGCTACCAGTTTCGTTGCATCGAGTTATGGTTAGATACACAAACATTTTTTTTTATTAAGATATTAATTTAGAACAATTATTTATTGACCACATATAAACAACTAACCAAACTTCAAACTGTCAAAAACTTGACGCGCGAAAAATGACAACTGATGTACAGACTGATGTACAAAAAATGTACAGACCTCTTGTTGATTTTAACACTGACCACTACCCACTAACCATAAATTACGATGTCGTATTATTCCGTATTTCTGGTTTTGAAAATCGGATTCAATCGTAGGCATAGGAACCAGGACCTCCTGGTTAAATTTCAAGATTTTTCCTCCTTTGATTAATCTTTTTGAAGATCTTTCTGCTCTTCAGAACAAAGTTTTGTTCGTCCCAATAACATAATGTTACTTCGAGTATGCAGTCAACGTCATAGCAGTCAATAATCGAGTAGGTATAAATAGTACGCGGTATACGTAGTGGCAGTCCGAATAGAAACTGGTTTCGAATCCAAGCGAGAACAATGCATCATTTTTATATTTATTTGGGAGAACGAGGGATGTTTCTGCATACAAACGTGTGCTTATTAAAAGTAAGTTGATTACTCACGGTGTAAATGTGACGATGGGACCGTTTTCTCCAAAAATCCTCATCAAACTCAACATCAGATTTAAATACAGTAAACTTTACAGGAAATAACTCAAGTGCATCGACTTCTGCTCAAAAAACAAATGCACCGCCAACACATGTATTTTTAACGGGTATTGGACGTTACATTACAGTGACTTCAAAAAGAAAACTTAATCCGAAATCTCCAGCAGAGGCTATTTTGAAGTGTAGGTTGAAAAGTGTTAAACTAAATCCGGATGGAATAGAATCGCGCAATCGGTTCATAGCACTATGTGCGGAAGATCACAGTAAAGTTGAAAAAGAAGATCCTAAAGAGAGACCTCCGACGATTTACTTAAGAGAGGCACCATCGTAACAATTGGTAACTGCACTCAACGCGGAAACCAACGGTGAATTCTTTACTGCCCAAATCAAGCGTGGCAATATTAGTGAAACTGGAATCCAAGCAAAACATATTGACGGCTATTCAAAAATTATAGCCTATCTTAGAAAAAACCCAAAAATTCTTCTACATGTATAGATTGAAGAGTGCGAAAGGAATCACGGTTGTTAAGGGATCGAGGCTACTGTTCATTCAGACGAAATTAGCGAAGGACTAAAAACGATGAACTTTAAAGTGAAAATCGTGATTAATATAATAAATAGCGAGAAAAAATCACAACCTTTGTTTAAAGTTAAGTTGAAACCAGAGCTAATAAAATTTAAGGGCCATCATCCGATCTATAATGTTAGATATTTATTGTATCTAAAAATCGTAGTGGAAGAACCACACAATGTTTTGAAATGTAGCAACTGCCAAGAATATGGCCATTCAAGTAATTACTGTAAACTTCCAGCTGTGTGTGTTATATGCGGCAACCTACATGAAACCAGCAAATGTGAGCTGGATAAAAAAAAACAGAGGTTAGAAATGAATAGTAACTGTGGAGAAAATCATACGGCAAACTATAGCGGTTGTGTAGTATACAAAGAGTTAAGCAAGAAAATGACTCACGACAAAATGTTGCACAACAAAAGTAAAACCACATATACAAAAATCAAACCAGCGATAGTGAATTATCTCCTAACGTAATCCTAAAATATCTTATGCAGAAGCTGTCAAAGGCAACTCTGTTAAAGCAAACACAAGTGATGGCCATGGTATTTATAACATGATCAGTTCTCTCAATGAGTCAATGAACAAATTTATGCAGATGAATTTATGAGTCACATGCTTCAAAACATGAATACTCATGCAACTTCTCATTAAAAACCAGAGACACTCAATTAAGAGCGAACAATTTGCGAATTACTTTAAAACTCTAGGACATAAGTTCATAGCAGGAGGTGACTTCAACGCCAAGCATATTTAAACGGGGTTCGAGATTAATTTCTACGAAAGAAAAACAACTGTGGGACTGTATACAGAATGTAAAAATGGATCACATATCTTCTGGCCAACCAACCTACTGGCCAACTGACAGGCAAAAAATCCGCGATTTACTTGACTTTTGTGTAACTAAGGGACATTAGTAAAGGCCGAAACATGCTACGATTTGTCATCTGATCATCCTTCGGTATTAATAATTCTTAACACGCAAGTTCTAACACTAGCGCCATCTAGATTTTTAGCGAATCAACATACTAATTGGTCTCTATTTAAGTCTACAATAACTTGGAAGTGACGTAGCGGTTCAACAACTAACTATAGTATTCTACAACAAGCCGCTTAGATCACTACCCCGATTAACGCTACGCAGATCTAGTCTGATAATTTTAAGAAAGTTTACGTTTCTTTGAATATTCAACAACTACTAATGTCGAAACGCTCAATACGCAGGCAATGGCAACTCCACAGGTCACCTACTCTTAAATCAAGGTTACAGCTACTGAAGCAACGGATTTCTCATTAAAGAAAGCTACAAGTAAGCTGAAACGACAAACATTCTCATCCCTCCAATGCGACGCTCTGACGGAAGCTGGGCAAGAAGTGATGTAGACAAAGCAAATACATTTGCTAAACACCTTACATACATTTGTTTACACCTAACGAGCAAGTTGGAAATCAAGAAAATCTAATCAATTTTGCAGATACGTCTGAAAGCCAGCCAATCAAATACAAGTAGCGCAATGTCAAACAAACGATCAAGGACAACATCGATGTAAGAAAGGCACCCGGACATGATCTGATAAGTGGCAAAATGATGTCAAATCTACCGGATAAATGTATCAAACTATTAACTTATATATTCAACGATATAATGAAAACAGGCCATTATCCAGAAATCTGGAAAACTTCAGTTATTATAATGATTCCAAAACCTGGCAAAGATGAAACAAAAGTTAACTCATATCGCCCATAAATAGCTTATTTCCAACACTCTCAAAGCTTTTCGAAACAATGCTTTTGCAAAAACTTAAGCCAATTTCTAACAAGAAAAAAAATCATACCGGATCATCAATTTGGACTTAGAGAAGAACACGGAACCGTGGAACAAGTTCACAGAGTCGTATCGGAAATCAGGAACTCCCTTGAACAAAAAAAATACTGCTCTGCAGCGTTACTAGATATAGCCCAAACTTTCGATAAGGTATGGCATAAAGGACTTCTACATAAAATTAGAGCACAATTACCGTCAAGTTTCTGTAAAATTATTGAAAATTATTTGCTCAATCGAAAGTTTTTGGTTAAATATAATACCGCATCCACAGATTTATATGATATTCATGCAGGAGTACCTCAAGGCAGTGTACTGGGGCCAGTGCTGTACTTGATCTATACAGCAGACTTACCAACATCAAATTACGTGAAAGTCTCTACTTTCGCGGATGATACTGCTACCAAGGTGTCCATCAAAATCCTACGATAGCAACAAGAATTCTACAAAAACAGTTAGACAAAATCGAAGCAAAAAATACCAGCTAAAACTAGTTTGTCATTCCAACGAATTAGCCAGGGAACTATTAAATAGGCCAAGAAATAGGCGACTAAAAAAAACAAGAAGTCATAATAAAATGAGGAAATAGATAACAATTGTGCAATTAAGGAATCAACATAAGGAGAGTAAAGTGGATGAATAAAAACCAGTTGAAGTACCAATATACAGTGACGCATGGAAACCTCTCGAATTATACTTTTCCGAAATTTGTGCACCGCTACATTGAATGTAGCGGGTAGAATGGAAAAATAAAGAATCCCACAGGTTGGTAAGCGACAAATCTTTCCAATTTATTGAGTGAATTGAATAAAGTTTCGTTTGACTAAACTTTGGTCGTTTTGGTCATCAATAATCCAGATACGGATGGTAAGAGTCGTAACAGTAATATTAATCCAAACGGCCAACATTTGAACTAACAATCGAATATAAGTTGAGTGATAAATCGATAGATGGCAGTCAAAACATGTAAAGGATATCAATCACTTTCTACTCGGCAAAACGCTAGTACCCGCTAGTGAACAACTAGTAGAAAGGTTTTTGTTTTTACTGTGCGGTCGATTAGAACGCTTAAAAGTGAAGGATATAAGTGAAACATAACCTTTATGAGCATAACATAACCTATATATTATAAAGTGTATGAGTATTGTCTATCAAAACTTTTTTGTGAGTCAAAACTGTCGTTACAAGACACAAACAAAAAAAAAATAATTCTTAGCAGAGCGGGTTTGCACTTTGCGAATATACTGGTGAGCTTATAGGTGAAACTACTAGTAACTCCTCGTGGTAAATAGCAAGAGCAGTTGCGAGTAGTTAATAAGACAAAAATCTTTCTACTAGTGGTCCACGAGCGGTTTGTCGATTGGAAAGCGATTGTCGTTACAGCATTTATAAATATCCATACTATGTCATCTTCATCGATTTCTTCGATGCCACTAGCTTCTAAAAACTAGGCTTTCAGGCATTAATAATATGTAGTAGCAGACTATATAGGCTATTTCGTCATATTTCATAATAAGTTGCAAAGTAATACGTGTTGGGGACCCAGGTGGCGCAGTGGTTAAAGCTGCGGCACTTGGAGCGGGAGGTACCGGGTTCGAATCCCGATAGGGGCAGGATGCAAAAGTAATTTTTCACCACTTGATTACGATCGGTGGTGTGAATGAACACAATTATGACCACCCCTCTGTTAAAAAAAAAAATAAAAAAACGTTTTGGTAGCGATTTTAGTCAAATCTTATCAGTGGTGCAAGTGTAAGGTAAAGATGTAAAGTTCATCTTATTGATAATTTTCTAACCACAGATTCTGATGATCCATCTTTAATTGAAGCTGATCGTTTCTATTAATCGCTTGCTTCTATTTATAAAAAATATTAACGTTTGATAACCAGATGCTGGTTTGCACGCCTAAGAGAAGATCACATACAGGAGAAAATCTATCCATGTATAATCTAAACATCTTTAAAAAATATAAAATGGAAACTCAAATAGAGTTTTAAAGGTCACTACAAACTAGTTCATAGTGCAAACCAATGCTTCCAATATCCGTGCGTTGGGTCCAGGAGTTCTGACAGTTACAAGGAGCTAGGACAGTATAAAAGTCCGCCCTGCACCGAAACAAAACTTAACCTAGAAAAAAAAATGTGCACATCAGACTAGTGAAAAATTGGACTCAATGGAGGGACGAAAACTGACTAACATCAATTGACTTTGAGTTGAGGACAGAGGAAAGAACATTGTCACAAGCCGGGCAGCTGTAAACGAAACCTGCGCTTATACCTTTAAAGCGACTATGACAAGTAAGACTGGCCATCAATACCCTCTTCTGATCTTTTTCCAAGACACTATATACTTCGCTAACTCACAGTTGGGTTTGCTTACTTACAGCGGGTAAAGGTTGTGAGCCACTTCGTCACTTGGGAATCGTTCTGCCAATGCATTCGGTGGCGTGAGAGATTTCTCATATTGACAATTTTCCAGAAATCTAGCTTTATCTTTCCTTGCGCTCCCTTCTATCAACAACAATCAACATTAGTGTCGGGTTGACTGTGATAGGGGCGGGATGCAAAAGGGTATCATGTAATTTCGATCGGTATCAAGATCTCGTCAACAATAGCATATTGCAATCTAATTAACAATCTGATGAATTGAATAGTATCTGTATTGAAAACCTTGGTTGTCGATGCTGCCCAGCTACTGCACTGTATAGAGAAAACTAAGCCAAAAAATGACTGATTTGATGAGGAGTGTCGTCTGGCGGTTGAGCCACGAAATAAAGCCTACAATGAAGCTCAGACTCGGTGTACAATTGGGGGAAGCAATAAAGCAGTTCTTGCAAGGAGAACAGCTAAACGAATTGGAAGACAAAAGAACCGCGAAAGGTGAAAAGCTTTAGAGTACAACTCAGCAATGAGCGAAATTCGCGTGGTTTCTTGAAAGAAATCACCAAACCGCACCATACCTTAAGATCTCGATCCATACGGGACTGGGATAGACAACTCTGTGTTAACGTCGATACATGGCGTGAACATTTTTCTGATCTACTTAATGTTCCACATGTATCACAAGCTGTATTTGAATACTCTCAAATACAGACCGCAGAGATGTCAATTGAGGATCCATCTTATGAGAAAATCGCCATGGCCATGCAGAAATTAAAGAAATTACGTTCACCAGGAGTTGATTGAATTAATTCGGTATCGCGAAATGAAGTTATGCCCGAAGAATGGAAAGTGGCCGCGTTATGCCCAATTTTCAAGAAGGGTGATCGCTTGAAATGTGAGAATTATCGCGGTACAGCTCTCCTTTGGACAGCATACAAGTTACTGTTTTACATAATCTTGGGAAGAATTACTCCCCTGGCGGAGGAAATTGTTGGTGACTACCAAGAAGGATTTCGTCCAAATCGGTCAGTCGCTGATCAATTTTTTTCGCTACGAATGATTCTTTCCAATATGGCCTAAAACGCGACGATGATGGCACATACCGACTTCTGTTCAATCACGACATCAGCAATTTAATGCAAATTCCTGATATCATGCATGAAGTCAAAGGACAGCGAGTACGCTGGCTCGGTCATGTTCTGCGTGCTGATCCGAACCAATGATAACGCAACGCCTTTTGGTAGGTGAAGAGATCACTGTCGGCGATGAGAGCCCCACGGCATAGAGAGCGATCTAAGATCTTCTGGTGGCTTGCAACAGTATGAAAAACTGGATCGTGATTGAAACCAATGAGGTCAGATTGTTGACACAGTACGGACCAACAATGGCCAGTAAAAATGCAAGTTAGACGTAACCACGCAAAAGAGATGGGTGTTCAGCCTTGAGTCCTAATACAGATCCTAATACAGAAACCGAAACAGCATGTCAAAGAGTGCAATGGATGATAACACGAAGAAGATTTTAAAAGTCGGGTTACGATGTACGATAAACAAACCGCCAGTATAATAAATTAATAACACAATCGCTGTCATTCTTTTAAGCCCCCAAGGCTTATGAATACAATTTGGAATGATAATAAAACCGATTTATTACATTTGAATAAAACAACAAAAATAATAAATTACCCCGTCATTACTCTACGGTTTAATTACAAAAACAATTTAATTAATTATTTTTAATTGAAAAAAATTTTTTTTTAATGATTTAGATAAACATTGAAATAGTCTGGGTCTCAACTGCAAGACAGACGAACTAGCGAGGCATGGTAAAGCTCTCCAACTGCTACCGGAAAGGGGATAGTTAGAGGGCCCATTAAGGCAGTCAAAACTGTGCTTAAAAGGTGGCAGTAACCTTAGCGAAGGAAAGGTGGACGAACACCCTCTCATGTAGGGTAGCCAGGCAAGTCTGGCCAAAGCTGGATTTGAAACGATCGTGGGGATGCTCACAGGACACTGCCTTCTTCTTCTTTGAGAACATGCGTGGAGGCTAGGATTAGAAGCAAATGACTTTTGCAGAAGCTGTATGTACGAGGAGGAGGAAGAGACGATAGTTCACCTCCTATTCTCATGCCAGGCTTTGGTACACAAAAGACATGAATATTTGGGTAAGTTCTTAATGGACTGCCTCTCTGATCTCGAAAACTGTAAGGTGTGAGTTTTATCACGCTACATAACTAGCTCAAACTAGTTAAACCGGTCTGGTTAACCATAAGTAACCAAACGGACCGTCACCGGTCTAAGTGTGCGGTAGCAGCCACTCAAACAAATTTATATAATTGAAATAAATAATTTTTAAAATTATTTTTATAATTATAATTAAATTTCTATTTCAATTGTTATTTATTATATTGGTTTTGTTTGAACGATTGGATTTATTTAGAAATAATTATTTTTTTGATTAATTTTATAAATTTTTGTTCATCGGCAGCAAATCGATTTACATTACTTCAATATGATGGATTTGGTTTGTTATTGTTCGAGGACATATCATATGTTGCCAGTTGAATGAAAATAAACACCGGATGGATAAATTATTATTTATTTATAACAATTGAATGTGGACTGTTGATTTTATTGTCCGAATGTGGTTTGAATAAACTACCAATGACCTCCTGCTGAACGTGACAGTGATGGGAGTTACGTGTGAACTCAAAGGGGTATTGATTGGTAGCTACGCCGCAGAAACCACCAGCCTTTGAAGACGTCAAGTCTTTCCAAATTGTTTCGCTAGGACAGTTTCGATCTGATGACGTCATTGAAAAAGTGCTTGATCAAAACACCGATTTTAACTCATATATGCGACAAGACCTTAAATAACAGTAAAGCAGCCATGATGCTGTGTTTAAGTTGAGATTTCTGATCTCTGGTTTAAGAGACCAAATATGATCTCTGGTTTAATACGCTATTGATATTTCAGTAGTGGTAGCCACACGTTTGAACGAGTAATGAGATTCAAGTATCTTTGATCTTTATTTACTCACGATAATAGTGTGGGAGAGGATATTAAGGTTCGCCTTGCCGCTAGCAATCGGACTTTATATCTTCTACGTCCACTGAAATCAAAATATCTTGCAACTGCAGTTAAGATAAAATTGGACAGTGTGTTGATCAGACCCGTTGTCATGTATGGATGTGAAAGTTGGACCTTGACGGATGAGTACGAAAGATGTCTTCTAACATTCGAGAGAAGAATTATGCGTGTGATATATGGCCCAGAACGCGACGTTAATGGCACATACCGAGTTCTTTTCAATCACGAGATCTGGAAATTACAGCGAGTACGCTGATAGCTCGATCAAATTCTGCGTGCTGATCCGAAATAGAGAGAGCGATCTGGCATCTTATAATTGCTTGCAATAGTATTAATAGCTGGCTCGTGATCGAAACCGTTAGAGTCAGATTGTTGGCACGATACGGGCCGATATTCGTCGTACGTGGAGAGAAACGCCAATATAACTCCTCTTGAAAATGAATTTCCCCTACGATTGTGATTCTGTATGTTGGTTTATGAGTGTCTTTCACCCACTTTAGTGATTATGCCAATAATTGCTATATTTTGTATAGGGACGCGTTGCCTATATGGTTATAAATTATTTTCTGTTAAGTAACGATAAATGGACGACAACATTTCTCTCCTCCTTCCTGCCAAGACGGTAATGAAATAATAATAGTGGGCTGGAATCCGTTAAGGTTCCGTACTCAATGTCACAAAGGGCCCATTGTACAAACCTAGAAATTCAAACTGAAGCTATCAGCAGCAACCTCAAGGCATTAATCGAATACAGCGATATTCTCAAGTTGTAATGAAATAACGTAATTGGTCATCTTCGAAGTAAGCCGTCTGAGTATTTCGCCGTAAGACAAGTAAAGGTATTGACCACGCCAGGTTAAGATTCGATAAGGCAACGACGTTTTTTTCACTATGTAAAGAGGTAAAGAAGGAAGTTCAGGGCCTACAAAACATAAGCGAGAACTTAATTCAGCCAAACTGTATTCAATTTCATTGAATGGGAAGCAACTCACATGACCTTATTCTTATTCTTATTACCAAGGAGGTTCAGAAATTTTTTACAATCCCTTACCCATTTAAAGCTGGTTAGAGGATTGTTCAAATAGTTAAAGACAGTTTTACTATCCGTACAAAATATAATCTCTTTGTCGTCGGCAACGATATTAAAAACTGAAATAACGCGATGAATAACCGCATTTAATTCCGATGATGTATGGTACAGTAGGTCCTCAAATCGCTGTTTTAGTAAATCTGGTGAGAACCATATATCCCTGGAAGGATAAACCATCTCAAATGATATGTGGAAATAGGCAGAAGCCTATTAATAACCATGCCGATTTCTAGCATAGCTATATGAAGAATTGATTCCTGACGTAGTGCTGAAAACACTCCACGCTCCAGTACTCCTCAAGCGATAGGCAGCCGAACACACTCTACCTAAACTGAACGATTGTAACTGGGTAGAAAGAGAATGAGCTCTATAGATAGGAACTGATTTGGGGACATGGCCTTAGTAACAGCCCAACAAAGAAAGAGTTGGCACACTGGCTATATTCACTTCAGTAGTAAGATCTGTACTTATGTATGAATTGAGTGTGTGGTGGCCAGCTCTTGATAATGTAACGTACCAAAAAGCGATCGAGATGGTGCAAAGAATGGCCTGCATACTTATAAGCGAGGCGCTTATAAGTATGCAGGCCATACAACACCAACACGTGCCTTGGAGGTCATGTTTCACCTTCTCCCCGTCAGATATTTATGGGAAGCAGATGGCGACGATTATGGCCAACCGACTATCGGCCATATCTCAGTGGAGATGTCTTTAGACAGGACACTCGACGATAATTAGATCGACTAAATTATATCAACTTGGTGTGGATTCAAGAGAATCTTGGAGGAGCGGGTCGGTTTGGGAAACGGAAGCACTGCATTTCTTCACGAATGGCTCCAAGCTACACGATAAAGTAGGATCTGGAGTCTTTTTTGATAAATTGAAAGTAAATACATCAGTTCGTTACCCTGAACACTGCAGCGTGTACCAGGTAAAGGTGATAGCGATTGAAGAGGTCCTACTTTAGTTGAGACATAATGTGGTATTCTCGACTGATATCGTAATTTATGTGGACAGTCAGGCGGCAATAAAATAACTGGACTCAGTTTCTCTGACGTCAAGAGTGACGTTGGGTTTCCAATTGTCTCTGAATGCGATGAGTAAGCATTTAAACATTGAAATAGTCTGGGTCTCCGGCCACTCGGACGTCATGGGGAACTGCAAGACAGGCGAACTAGCGAGGCATGGTACAACTCTCTAACTGCTACCGGAAAGGGCAAAGTTAGAAGAGCCCATTAAGGCAATCAAAACTATGCTTAAAAGGAAACAGTAGTCTCAGCGAAGAAAAGGTGGACGAACACCCTCTCATGCAGGGTAGCAAGTCTGGCCCAAGCTGGAAAGAAACGATTGTAGGGATACTTACAGGACACTACCTACTTGGAGAACATGTGAGGAGGCTAGTATTAAAAGCAAATGACTTTTTCACAAGTTGCATTTTGTGTACGGTAGCAGCCACTCAACCTAACCTAATCTACAGCCCGACAAGTGTTATTGTTACCAATAAAAGCAACCAGTTACCAGTTGAAAATTTTACTTTAACCACTGGCCATCAAACATCAGATAACAACTACTAAACCATCAGTTCAATCTGTTCCCTTTTAGCCTTATATTCTCCGGGTAGAATTGATTTATTTATTACTGGATTATACCAACCTGGCACTGTTAACAGCAAGACATATTTTGGTGTCACCAACAAAATCACTGACAGTTGGGAGATTTCGTAATGCACACATAACGAGTGCCTTAGCTGTTTCCTAAGTGTACGTGAAAATGTATGTGAGATCGAAAAGGGTCTGAGGTAAATAGACATCCTAATAGCAGCTTATTTAAGTGTTACATTTTTATTAGACCAATATAATATGTTCTATGCGTGTTACTGTTATGTTTTTATGATTATTACACTTTGTTTGTGACATAATTTACACGTTATGTCTTTAAATTAATGTGATAGTCGTGTGTTTCCTCTAGCATAATGAAAGATGAGGGACAGTAAATTTTTTTTTGTTATCCCATATATCAAACTAAGATGTCATAATATATAGGGTGTCCTTAATATATAGGTTAGCGATATCCATATACTGTAACGACTATGTAGTTTGATTCGAACCAGCTGTTTATCGACCGAAGACAGTTGCGTTGATTACTTTAAGGTTAACGATGAAGATGACATCGTTGATCCTCTTGATGATGGTTTATAGACCTTCTGAATCTGATTAGAGTTTCGGTGACTTTCCTTTCCTCTTAATCATTTTGTTAAACCACTACAGCTGGAAAGCGCCATTGACTGCGTTGTGGTTCGTGTTCATTTTTTCCCTAAGCTTTATAGTGAATTACTTATCAACACCTACTCAAGAAAAGTAAAATATTGTTTCTTTGATCGGAGTCTGCCACGTCTTCTTCCATGGTTTAATTGAATGACTCCACTATGATATCTGACTGCCATTGAAGTTATCCAAATTTCCTTAATGTTGAGTATTCTGCACAGCTCAGCGATTTGTGATTTCAAATCCTTTCCTTGATTCGAACATAGCTTTATTGGAACTACGTATCTGCTGACACATTCATTTACGAATGTTCCTGCTAATATTACTGCGTCTTCGTGTTTTAGTGCGAAAACACTTCCAGCCACTTGTCTCGGGAAACGATCAATAGTTATCTCAATTATCTACCTACTGCTCTATATATTTATCTTTCTCTCAGTAGAGTCTGATCCCATTTGCAGGATACTGTTATCTCAATATAGAGAATCCCATTAAACCCAGAAACACTTAATCTCCGTACTTAACGATGCTTCTAAACTAGTCGTTCTTTTTGTTTAACCCCCTTCATGGCTGTTTCTCTCGAAGATATTATAGTTCATCTTTCCTGCTTCCTCTTTTACGCTTTCATTGATTTTTTCTGAAAACCGAACATAACTTGTTCTTCATTGTTAACACTTCTGTTCCTCTTTTTTTCTTGCAAACCTTTTTTTTTTGTCTGAATCATCGATGGTTGCCAACTTTGTTATGTTATCAACCCAAAACCTTCCATCTAAAGAGAAAAGCTCTAACATCATCAGGCTACTTTTTTCGCTCAAGTGTAGCTGGTTCCTTATTTGCACGTTTCCAATAGCTTTGATGATTCTATACGCCGCTACCTCATCTCGGTGTTTAATATTGTTGTTTGGGTAAATCAACGCAGTGGGACAATATCGGTTTCTTAAGTCTTATACAACTATTGAACTGATTTCGTTATTCCACTATTCGATAGACAACGACAAGTCTTCATGTGACTCTACCTTATTCAGGCTACTGTGAAATATGATTTCAGCTGACAGCTGATATTTTACTTAATTATCAGTCAATTGTTACTCAACACGAAACAAGTTGTAGTGTAAATCGCGCTGACCTTGAGATAGAATAGTTAACTCGTTATGTCCTCAAACGCTAGCAATTTTTTTATTCACTCATCTAGATCTCAGTCCCAACAGTGGCAGAACGCGAAAAAGGATTTTCACCATCGATCGTATGGGCGGTGCAATCGGTTCCATGCCGTCCCATCCCATCTTCTATGTCAGTACTACAGGCTGGCATGGAGCTATGCAATATGCAGATGGTTTCTACGTAAAATTGAACCTATAGTCGGAACGTCAAGTAAAAAGTGGGATGTCATAATAGACCAATTGAGCCTGAGTGACGAATAACATAAAAAAAAGATCTCAGTATTACTACGTATATCTACCACTGCAAAAATTTTCTAAATATTGTTCCTCGAGTCAAGTATCTCTTTCTTTCCTCTGACGTAATCCAGTGACACATAACGGGTGTTTCAAATCTGGCAATACTTATGTCATTCTATTCTGTCACAAAATTCAGTATATTATCTCCACTGAACAAAATGAATCGATTTAGGATTGAGGAACATTGGGATATATTGGAAATTTATTTCCAAAACATAGACTATTGGTCGGAAATTGTACAAAAATGTCAGACAAAATTTGGTCGAAGAGAAAGACCAATGGTGCCCGGTATACGCTAATTTATTGTTAAAAATTGATGCGCCAAGACGTGAGAGTGTTCGTACACCCGAAAATATCGAATATTACGATCAATGGAGAAACCTATCGCACCATGATAACCGACTTTTTTGCGCCCGCTATTCTAGGTATTGATGTGAACGATGTTTGGTTTCAACAGGATGGTGCAACTAGCCACACATCATGCCACAATCGATTTATTGCGTCAAACGTTTGATGGCTGTTTAATTAGACGAAATGGTGATGTCAATTGGCCGGCAAGAAGCTACGATTTGAAACCAGTGGACTATTTTCAGTGGAGCGCAGTGTTATGCCGACAAACCAGATACAATTGTTCGTTTGAAGGCCAAAAATCGTTATGCCATTGCCGAGATACAACCCCATACACTCGAAAAAGTGCACAAAAAAAGGGTCCGATCGAATGAGGAACTGTGAGGCCAGCCGTGGCAGCCATATTATCTGGACTTGCAATTTCATCGGATAAATCCATAATGGCTATCTTCTGGAGTTGTATTATTAATTTCTAAAATTTCACAATTTCCCAACCAGTGTCTCAACTCCATTGGGTTGCTTACTTAGCTCAAAAACTGTCCTGGTAAGCTCTTAATGTTTTTGTTGTTTTACTTCATCGAGACATTGCAATGGAAAGGTGATATGGTTACCACAAATATTATATCATGACGAACTCATGTTTGCACAATACCTGGTCGATTTATTGCTATCCAATATGGAAAATGTAACAATACCATCTTTTTGCTGGTTGCCGATCAAAGTCGATCTGTCGCGTGGAACATTTTTTGACAATAATTTAATACGTATGAGGTCAATGTATGCTTGTAAAGAGGAAGTTATGCCTTTAACATTTGAAAACGATATCAGCCTAATGGCCGCCACGGCTACGGCTGCAGCACCATATCCTCTTCATAAAATTTTCCATGACCACTTCGCATATTTGGGTTGTATTTCCTCTATATAGCTCCTCGAATTCCAAGTGTAAGGTTTTGAATCGATTGTGGATCATTGGTTAGACCTGATCTTTTACGTGGCCCAAAACAAAAAAGTCTAAATGTGTTTAATCATAAAATCTCGGGGGCCAATTGTGATCAACTCTTCGAGGAATAACTCAGGAAACTTTTATTGCTAAATTACGATTATTTCGTTGCTTGTGTGGTAAGTAGCGCCGTCTGCTTGAAAATAAACGTCGCCCACATTAATGTCTTCCAATTCAGGCCATAAAAAAAATCCTTAATCATAGCTTGGTAGCCGTAATAGTTGCACCAGCCTCATTTTCAAAAAAGTAAGGTCCAATCACACCACCAGCCCAATCGCACCAAACAGTGACACTTTGAGAATGGACAGTCTTTTCAACAATCAGTTTCGGATATTTTTAGTCCCAAATGCGATAATTCGATAATTCAGCTTATTAGCATAGTCTCCGAGATGATAATGGGTCTCATCACTGAAGATAATTTTTCGATGAAAATTAGAATAATTTTGAAGCAGTTGAAGCACCCAATCAGCGAAGCTACGACGTATATGGTAATCCACCGGCTTGAGTTCTTGTGTTGACTGAACTTTAAATCCTTAACACCTAAGTCTTTATGAAAAATCACGGTGTAATGTCGTTTCCGGAATGTCTAATTCCAAAGATCGGCGAGGAATCGAGAAACCTGTCTTTTCTTGAGCGACGCACACGGTTAGGATTGTTCACATCACTAACTCGTCCCAACAGCAAATTTTTCACCAGTTTCACTATTGCCGCCCGAGAAGGTACTTCTCGACGGCCAAAAAGTGCTTTAGTTTTGCGAACTGTGAAATGGTGAAAATTTTCACCATTTTTGTAGTGTATTTTGACAATTTCAATGAGTTGTTGGATCGTGTATCATACCATTTATAGTAATGTTGTAGTTTTTACTGGTCAACTGTCAAATGGTGACAGCTTTAAAATTGACAGATGCCCAAATAGCAGGCTATTCAAAACCTCTTATTGGAAAACCTTTTATATTCGTTCTCATAACTTTCTATCGAATATAAGTCCTCCGCAGTTGAGTCACTAAGAAGTAATTTATGTAGGGTGAGAGGGTGGGTTTATTTTTACGACAAACAACATATTTTAGCATTAAAAACATAACTATGCTAATTTATTTGATTGTGGTTGTAAAACAAAATAATTTTATGAATTATAATGACAACCATATGTTTGTGGAAGTGCGTCACAATTGGGATGGTGTATTTGATTGAAGTATCAGCATGTAGGTGTTGCATAATAGCATCTATGAATTTATAACTAACTGGACTAAATGCAAAACGAAAAAGGTTTTTGATGAGCTTTTATATAAGACTAATTACTACAAACCCCAATTTTAATCCCCTCTATATACAGGGAGTGTGTAGATGAAACTTGAAAATTGTGAATTTGAGCTAATTTTAATCCTCTTATCTTTTTGTGAAGTGTTTTAATTACTATTAAGATAGACTCCAATAACAATATTATATTAATTATAATTATATTGTGATTAAAAAATAATAAAAGGATTAAATCGTATGTATTGTAAGAATTATTGTCTGCCTACTTAAAAAAAAATAATTATTATAAGATAATTATAGAATCTTACGCATTTTTAGATGATAACGTTGTTTTCTTTATATATAATGACATAAAGAGGTTTGACTTTAAGAAAATAATAAACGCGAAACAAAATTGCTTAACGGTCTAAATTAAACGACATCGTTCCAGTTTCAATGATGGCGGATAGATTTGACTGGAAATAATATAATAATAATAATGCTAAAAATAACTTTATTCAGAAAAATAATTAAATAAATATAAAAATGATCAAGGACATTTGGTGTTAAAACGCCTATTGAAGCGCCCTCACTTCGCAAAAAAAAGTTTAGCTCAGAATTATGAAATTTGATGAAGGTGTAGTCGGAGTTAATTGAGGTAACACGGCTTAGTCCTTAAACTACTCCTAAAATTCTCATACTGTATCATAATGTTAGGCTTTATGGCTGGGGCATCCATGTTTCGTTAAGATTTTGAACGATAAGACCCATAGAATACAACCATTAAACAAATTAAAATTGCAAAATATTTTTTTACATTTTTCTGTATTTTTTGCTATAAAAATTGTTGGTCTCCGATTTGAATGAAATCCGGTACACACATGCGGTACCACTTAGAAATGAACACTGTGTAATCAGTTTCATAGTTTTATATGTTTTGACCTGTGTTTTGGTGCTTTTTTGTTTGCCATTTTCTCTGATACTTTAACTGTCAATATTTAACGAACGATATTGATTGAACTATTCTTTATGGTACTTATATGTTTATTATGGATATATTAATCGATATCAACCATAAAATTGTAAAATAATATTTTTACATTTTTCTGTTTTTTTGCCATAAAATTTTTTGGTCTTCGATTTGAATAAAATCCGGTACAGACCATGGTTGTCGTTTACAAAAAAACTAAGGTAGCACATTTCGTATAACAATGGGGGTATTTCAAAAAGTAAAGGAGTATAAAAAATAAAAGAACATATATTATAGTATGGTTTATTAAAAACCAAACTTAAAATTGTATAATTAATTATATAATTAATTTAATTTAATTCAAAAAAATTAAAAATTATAAATAATAACATAAAAATATATGATTTAGTAACAACGGATTTGTTCCATACAATAACTCTCGGGCCATAAGATAAGCATTTACTGTTGAGGTTAACAATAAATTACGTTTCGTATCCTTAATAAGGTTGACTTGGGAAAATATGCACTCGCCGTTTGCGTTGCTATGAGGAAAATTTAAAATAGATCCTACAAAATTACGATGTTGTGAATACATTTTTTCGTTGGTAGCATTTTTAAAATCGAATAGAAGTCCAAACGACTTCAGTGTTTTTGAAAATATTTGGAAACAATCTAATAAGTGGAGATAGACTAATTGATTTTGTGTGGGGGCCAAGCACTGTACAGCTAAAAACACCTCATCTTCGAAGTTTCGTAATTTGAGTGCTGATTTGGTGACACAACTGTATGTAATAAGCAAAACACAATTTCCTTACACGGTTGGCACTATCTTCTGAAACTATTCCTCGTTTAATAGTTATTTCAGGTTTTGCGCCAATAAAAATTTTATCAATGTCTAAAATATTATTAATATCGAAAAAATCAGTTTGATCCAGCACATTATCCAAAATCATCTCAGATTTAACAAAATTTGATAAAATTGTGAAAGTTTTGTAGTAGGAAGCAAAACATGAAATCAAGGAGTTACTGATTGGAACTTGACCTATCTCGGCATTCTGTTTTAGATAATATGATACAAAAACATGTTTAAGCGCAGCCTATTGCATAATTTGTGATATTACTGCTGCTTCGATTGTTAGCCATATTGCTAATGATAATTTAAGTATTTTGTGTGTTTTGATTAGGGCTTGCAAATTTATCGACATTTTCAATTACCGGTAATTCGGTTATTTATGTGGAAAAACCCGGTAAACCAGGAATTTACCGGTCATTTTGAGAGTATTTTAGTTAGTTGATATTTTATTCAAACTAATTACTTATAAAATTTTGTTTTATAAAATTCATTTAGTTATTTTATTAATTCATGTTTTATTTTATTAATTCATTCTTTTATTTTATTAATTCATAACATTATAATATATAAAAAAAAGTATAAACGTAAATTAGAAAAAAAATATAAACTTCATTTCAACTCTTGTTTTTGATTAAAATGCTGCCTTAAAAAACACATTGTGCCTAACGTGTTATCATTTTAGCTCGACCTCAACTTGGTGCAGATAAGACCGGGTGCTGAAAACGTGCGCTCCGATTCGACACTTGTCGGTCGAACAGTCAACAATATTTTAAATGCTTTCTCTAAATATTTGTCTAGGATGTTCTGTTCTTGGTAAAAGCCCATTTCCCTTTTAATAATATTCGCTAATCCTTTAGCTTTAGGTGATTTTGGCCGAGTACAAAATTTGTTTTATTTTTACGTAGGTAGTAAGAGAATGACATTTTTTATATTTTACAATATTTTTCGTTTTGTTCCGTACATACTACTTTATAAATAAATTTGAATTCCTTTATTATAGTATAATTATTAATTTTAAATATTAAATTCAACTATTTACTCATAAAATAGTATGTATGGAACGTAACAAAACGATAAATATTGTAAAATATTAAGCTTAAATTTTTACCGAAAAAAACCGGTAAAAAATAATGAATTTACCGGTTTTTCGGTAGTGAATTTTTAAGCAATTAACCGATTAACCGGTTAATCGGTTTTTCGGTAGTGCAAGCCCTAGTTTTGATATTAAAACATTCTTGTAAAGTTTTGAATTCAGATTGAATAGTTTTGATTTCTTAATGATTTCATGGATTATTTTGTTAGTCGAACCTATTGTGCCTATCAATGTGTACAATACTATTAGCAAGGATTTGATGACAAAACTTACATTTTGGTTTCCATTTCCAACTATTTTATCTACTACCAAAGAGAATAAATATAAAGAGGAACATCTTATATGAACCGCGGTTGCATTCAATCTAAAAATATTTGGTGTTATTTGGTTGGCAAACCAAATAGGCTACACGTATATTTTTTATTTCGTTTTCTCTTTCGAACGACAACAATAAAAAATATTTGATTTTTTCAAAACTTGCTTACTATTTCATATTATGATTTTTTATATTTTTTTGTTTTCTATGCTATCTTTTTTGGGGCTCAAGGCTCTCCCAGCTATTTCGCGGTTCGCTTATTTACGTCCTACTTTACGCCTTAACGGCCAAATCGAGGACGTCCGATTTTCGTAGAACCGTCTGCGCATTGCATAGCTCCATGCCAGCCTATAGTACTGACATGGAAGATGGGTCGGCCCATGAATTCTGCACTCCAACAGGGGGTAATAGATGTGTTCATTAATACCATCGATCGTAATCAGATGGTGAAAAAACCCTTTTGCATCCTGCCCCTATCGGGATTCGAACTCCTGCTCCAACTGCCACAGCTTTAACCACTGAGCCACCTGGGCGGTTATATTATGATTTGATTGTAAAATGAAATAGATTATTATATGCAAATATATATATTCCATTTTACAATCGACTTATAATGTGAAATAGTAAGCGAAGTTTTGAAATAGTTAAATATTTTATTGCTGTTGTTTGAAAGAGAAAACGAAATAAAAAATATATGTTTATCCTATTTCGTTTGCCATCACCAAATAACTCAGAAATATTTTAAAATGTTTAGTTTATATGCAACCGGGGATCATATAAGATATTCCTCTTTATATGTATTTATTCTCTTTGCTACTAATTAATTGAACTTCATTAAAGTTGTATTATATTGTTTTGCAAAAAGGAAGAGTATGTAAAGAAACCCCAAAAAGTACAAGAAAATGCAATTGCATGCAGGTTTATCTTTTCAGGGGAGTATAGATTTCATTTACGGAGCATAGCAGTACATCGGTTTTGAAAGTAGTAGTTACATCTACTTCTATAGAAGTACTTTCGACAACACTGGTACAGACATGCGGTAGTACTTAGAAATAAACACTGTGTAATAAGTTTCATAATTTTATTTGTTTGATCTGTGTTTTGGCGGGTTTTTGTTTGCAATTTTCAACTGTCAATATTTAACGAACGATATTAGTTGAAATATTCAACCATAAAATTGTAAGATATCGTTTTTTACATTTTTTTGCAAAAAAGATAGTGGTTAGTCTATCTGTTTTTTGCCCTAAAAAAGGTTGGTCTTCGATTTGAATGAAATCAGGTACAGACATGAGGTATCCCTTAAAATTAAGCGCGATGCAGTCAGTTTTATAATTTGATTTATTTGATCTGTGTCTTGGTCCGGTGGATAAGGCACCATATGAACGTCATAAATTGATTTTGGCACCAACTTTGTTCTTAATGTTCATATGAGACACTTGTACATTTTTACACTTTTATAAATGATAGATTTATACTAGGGGGTGATTTTAATGCAAAGCATGTTGACTTTGGCTCTTGGCTTACAACAACCAAAGGTAACGAACTTAAAAATGCAATAGTATTAATGGGATGTAACGTCCATTCCACTGACAAGCCAACATATTGGCCCTCGGATGCAGGTAAAACTCCTGATCTACTGGATTTCTTTATATCAAAACAAGTTTCATCAAATTTTATTGAAGTAGAGGATAATTCAGATATGAACTCTGATCACTCTGCAGTGATACTTTCCTTAAGCGACAAGATAATTAGAAAGGAAACGAGACCAACTCTTGCCAATAAAACAACTGATTGGGCGAGCTTCAGATCTGAAGTAGAAAACAAGATTAACTTACAAACACGACTAAAAACTATTCAGGAACTATATAGAAGAAGAGGTAGAAAATTTCACCGATAGCATTCAGATAACCGCTTGGAAAAATACTAATGGAACAGTATCCAAAACCATTGGTAAAAGTTACCCAAGATAAATTCGGAATCTTGTCTTAGAAAAAAGAAAAGCTAGGAGAAAATGGCAACAAACAAGGAGTCCATCTGATAAGACGTTTCTAAAAAATAAATCACAACAGCTTAAGCGAGAAATTCAGAACCTAAATGAAAAATCGTTTTCTTTGTATCTGAGAAAATTGACCGAATGAAGCCAATAATAGAAAGTAGAGACCTAATACCGGGTCACCAATTTGGGTTTAGATGCAAACATTCTACAATTGATCAGGTTCACAGAATAACAGACATTATAGAAAAGGCGTTAGAAGAAAAACAAATTTGTTCGACCTTATTTCTGGATGTGGCAGCAACTTTCGATAAGGTATGGCACGAGGGTTTAATACATAAACTTAATGCTATGCTTCCGGGGCCATATATTGATCTTTTGAGATCATATTTATCTGAAAGGCTTTTTAGAGTAAGACAAAAAGATGAGTATTCTGAACTGAGAGAGATAAGGGGAGGTGTTCCACAAGGCAGCGTTCTAGGTCCAGTCCTTTACCTACTATATACAAGTGATATACCACAGCCCGACCACGTAAGCATAGCAACGTTTGCTGACGACACCGCGATACTATCAACAAAGCAAACTGTGGATGAAGCGGCGAATAAACTTCAATGTGCAAGTTACGAAATTCGCCAGTGGACCAAGCGATGGAAAATCAACCTTAATGAATTAAAATCTGCCCATGTCAACTTTACGAATAAATCACTGGTTAATCCGCCGACAATCAGCTTAAACGATGTGATGGTGCCGAACGTGACCTCTGCTAAATACTTGGGTATGACTCTGGATGTTAAACTTAAATGGAAAGAGCATGTGAAGAAGAAAAGAAAAGAGCTTGATCTTAAATATAGACAATTGTACTGGCTAATTGGGCGAAGGTCAAAATTAAGCATATATGCAATAAAATACTGATTTACAATCAGGTTCTTAAGCCGATCTAGCTAGATGGCATTCAGCTTTGGGGCTGTACTAAGAATACTAACATTAAACTTATACAAAACTTCCAGAATAAGGTACTTCGGAGTATAGTCAATGCACCCTGGTACATTCGTAATAGTGATTTGCATCGTGATTTGGAGATTCCAGATATAAAACTGGAAATAAAACGATTTGCATCGAAGCATGAATCAAGACTAATGGAACATGTCAATGCGGAAGCCTCTCGGCTACTGGATAATGAACATTTGGTTAGGAGACTTAAAAGAACCAAACCCGTCGAGCTCGTTAGTATGTGAGCAGCTACCTACCAACGAACAGGCACTGTGCATCGCTGGATCAACAGTGACCACATTATATCTTAGAATTCAGATGTAAATTGATGGTTAGTCTAGAAAGACTAGTTTCAATAATATAATAAAAAAAAAAATATGAGACACTTAAAAGAACTGAAATAATCAAATCTGACCTAGCATACCTTGCCAATACGACCTTTTTAAGTTTGCAACCTAGTTTATTATGGTGGGTACAAGTACGCGATCAAAAAATGATTCGCGAATCAAACCAATCAAATCATTGGAAACATATACAAATTTCCTCGCCTGTGCGGAATTTATTCCAACTTTGGGCAAAAACAGTAAAAATGAATAAAATTAATAAGACAAATATACAGTTAAACTTATTGAAGAGGTTGCGGATGGAATTTAGGCGATGCGATGGATGGTGTGAATGAATACGTCTGAGAACCTTCTGTTCAGTGTACGAACCATGGACCGTCCCATCATCTATGTTAGAACTGTACGCTAGCATGGAACAATGCAATTTGCAAGTGGCATGTCAAAATGGGCCAATTGACCCTGAGTGACGGGATAACACAAAAAAAAAACATGAGAAAAAAAACATTTCGCCTATACCGAAAATATGCTCTCAGCCCAAAGAATATGACCGAACCAGTTACTTGTTGTCGTTTGATTTTAGGTACCCGTATTAAGTACCATATATGGTGAATGAAAAGAGCTCGATATATGTAATCGTCGCATTACTGATCAAATCGGCATTACTGATACTACTCAATATGCTACATTGCGGACATTTTTGCTCAACCAATTAATCTGAATTAATTAACAACGTTTGAACTTAACTTTAACCATCTGGTTGAGTGAATATTGATATTGATGCTATAAATTTCAGATTAGTGGATCAATTACGTTATGATATCAAGAGATGATAATGTTATCGCTGCAAAGTATAAGTCATAAATGAAGACTAGAACATACAGAAAGAATTGGTGAAACGAATAGAAAATTACAACAGAGACTCAATTCATTCATCGAACATCCAGGAAGTGGAATTCGTTATCCGGTTTTCAGTTTCCGTTTGAGTATAAAATGCACAAGTTTAATGCAGCTATCAACCTTTACTTGGAGGACTGCGCGTTGGGTGCAGGACCTCTGACAGTTACAAGGAGCTAGGACTGTCTAAAAGTCCGTCCTGCACCCAATTAAAGCTACATATAAATAAAAATAAAAAAAATAGAGACTATAAATTTCCTAACACAGCTCAATATGGATATATTTTAACTTTAGAACCACTCACACATTTTAAGAAAAGTATTGGCGAATCCTATACCCGTCAAATTGTTATAAACATTCCTAGAGAATTTACTAAGATCGTTACCATTTATAGTATTAACCTACTGAATACTGATCTGAAACTAAGGTGGAAACATGTATACTTGAAATTGACATTGTAATGTAGAATATTGATTTTAGCTTCACACCGTACATTGGCTCTACCTCTAAAGTTTTGCCTATTCTAATTGAATGGGTTTTGATGCATGTTTTTGATGAAAGCTGTTCACGAATGTTCCGAGAAACTAGCTTTTTAAAAGCATGTGTGATTACTAAAATTCAAAAGTGTGAACAATTCGCTATCACAAATACGATTGATATTGAATCCACACCCACCATATCCTCCAAATTAAGCTTCGTGTAACTCATTTCGGTTCCCCAATTTAGAGAAATCATATGTTACTGCCCAAAAATTGAAATAGTTTAAATGGTCTTGGGACCATGAAAGAAATTCAATTCACTGCTTGATTAGCACGCTGAAGTTTATCTTGAGTAGTTCGTGCAATGGTATTTGTTATGTTTCAACTATTATATGTATATGGTAAGCACGACCCATCGTATGATTATATTACCTAAAAAGCGAAGAATATAATTGTAGAGAGCTTTTTACTGACGTATGGTTGTTGCTGGAGGTGTAGCAAAACAGTTTCCAACATTTGGTACCAAATGTTGGAAACTGTTTATTGTCGACCGAGAGTCAGGGAAGTGAACATAAATACTAAGTAGAGCATTCTCAAGGGGAGCGATACGTTTTCCCAAAATCCTTTTTCCCAAAAACTATAAATAAACTTTCCCAAAAAATACTTCCCCAAATGATTTTTCCTCAAAACATATTTTCCCAAAAATACTTTTGCTCAAACTCACTATCCCAAAGGTCAGATACTCAAAAATACAATGCATTTATACACTAAAGTGTTAGTTTTGGAACATATGATAAGTACAAAAAATAAAAAACCTAATATAACAAACATAAATTAACAAATTTATTGCGCTGTACAATACATAAAACCAAAATAAAAATTAATTAAAATATTGACAAATTATATGCGATTGAACGTAAGTAATCAATATTCGAATAATTTTGTTTTTTTTTGAAATTATTGTTCTTAGTTTTTTTTTCTCGTTGAATCAAGCTGTTCTTCGTTGGCCAAGTATGACCAGCTGCATGCTTGTCCACCTGATATGCAGCGTAGATGTACTCTTTACGCAAATGTTGAATCAAACAATTCGTTCCGACGTGTGCTTTTCCGATTATTATTACAATGCCAAGTTTCGACGTTGTTTGTAGTTCGAGATAGGCTTTCGTAATTTTGATCATAAACGGACCAAAAGTGAGGTGCATAGTGTGGAGGTTTGTTGGTTTGGTTGTTATTCAATATATAATTATTCCCAAACTATACAACTATTTTTTTCGAGCTAGGGTTGACGTGCTTCAATAATTCCTTATAAAAATTGGGTATTTCATCAGGATGGAGGAAAGCCAGGGCCCGGATCATTCGAATATCGAGAGCGACAGTTTCGTTTGTACCGCAAATAGTTGTCAGACCTTGTTTTTGAACGCGTCTCCATATAATTTGACCCAGATGGAAATAGCACCCATGAAATTTTGTGCCCGGAAACACAGCTCTGAGAGCAGAGGTTGATGCTTTCTCAAAATCAGCCAATACACAATTAGGCTTCAAATCAATGAAATGATTGCAGGCTACTTTCATAATTTCATATATCATTTCATCATAACATTTTCGCGACTTTGACGTCATCAAACAAAAAAGTTCCGGTACGGTAACGCCGTCAATCTTTGCAAAAATTGTAAAAAGTTGATGAAATATGCATGGAACAACGTCAAACGTACCATCCATCAGCCAACAGTCTGGTTTTTCTAGCATTCTTAAAGATTTTACAGTACCCATAAGTATATTACACTCATTGTCAAACCGCTTTTCAGACAAAATAAAATATTCGTCATCTACCATTCTCATATGATCTGGTATATTGATTTCACGAACTTTAGTTGGCTCTTTAACCATTTCTTGTCGAACTCGCTTTATTTTTGCTTTCTGGGCTTCTTTATGAGGCAAATAAATCCTTAATATAGTGTAACGAATCACAATTCGTTTCATTAATTTTGATTTAAATATATTTTCTTTGCCTCTCGGAATTATTCATAAAATGGTACGACGTCGGTGTCCACCCTTGTTTCGTAGTAACAGGTGAATACAAATTTATTGTATTTGGTACTGGTAATTGTATGAGTATTATATGTATGTAAGTAATTCTAAAATATTGAAAAAAATACAATAAAAAAAAATGCATTTTTATGGGGAATCAGCTGATTTAAAATACAAACAAAACAAGTAGAAATTATGGAAGATCGAACGGGGATCTGTCTCTTTGGATTTGGATCGTCAAGGCGATAACAACTGCTAGCGGAAATAAAATAAAAAAATAAAAAATTATAATATTACATTACATATATATATATATCTTATGTATAAATTAAATTAAACATTTAATTATTAAAAATTTAACAATATAAACAATAAAAAAAAAAAAAAACTTAATACAATTAAATAAATATTTAGAATATAATAATAATTATCGATCCGCAATATTGGCACGCGTAAAATCTATATTTGGAAACACCAAGGTTGAAGATATCCAAAGGCGCCCAACATTATTCGGAAGTCAAAATAATAGAATAATTATTTAAAAGGTACCTTAGTTATTTAAGTTTCAGTTTATAATTAGTATAAGTTTATATATTTTAGTTTGGTGATTGGTTTAATTAAATTAAGTGTTATAGTTTTCTAATTTCTCAATGTAATTTCTTTTTGCATTGTTTGCCTTATACACCTGTTAATATTCATAATAAATTTATTTGAATTTTCTTTATAATATAATTCGATCTATCTACAGGGTGGCGCACGAATCGTGCTACAAAAACAAAACGTAATAACTATTTTTCTGTGTGACTAATCTGTTTTTTATTTTTTTTATTTTGCAGATTATTATTTAAATTTACTAAAATGGATGCTTGGAATACCGAAACGAGGATTTGGATAGTGCAGCGCTACCATGCTTTGCAGTCCATCATTTCCGTCCAGAGGGAATTTAGGCGGGAGTTTGGCGGCACTCCCCCGAGTAGATGGACCATTATGAGGTTGGTACGCATGTTTGCTGAATCTGGAAGCATCGCACGTAGACCGTACAATCGAGATCCCTATGTTCGGGTCGAAGCCACAATCGCAGCTGTAGCATCATCAATTCAGGCAAATCCAAGTGTTTCGACTCGAGAGTTATCGGCGCAAATTGGAGTTAGCAGACGGTCATTACAACGGATAATTCATGATGACTTAAACTTGTTTCCGTACAAAATCCAAATTACAAGCAAATTAAAACCTCTGGATTTGCCTATTCGCCTGGAATTTTGCCGGAAAATTATTGAAATGGCCGAAAAAGACAACAACTTCATAAATTCACCTGACCTCACTGCACCAGATTTTTTTTTATGGGGTTATGTCAAACAAGAGGTGTTTAAAACGAAACCAAGGAATTTGACTGAATTGAAGCAGTCCATTACAACAATAATTGAGGCGATCCCGACTTCAACCCTTCAGTGCGCAATGAATAATTGCGCAACGAATAAGGTGTCGCACATGCGTGAATGAGCATGGAGGTCATTTACGGTCTATCATTTTCAAAACTAATTAGTTAAATAAAAATAAAATTGAATTATCTATACAATAAAAAAAAATAAAGCCGATTAGTCACACAGAAAAAAAGTTATTACGTTTTGTTTTTGTAGCACGATTCGTGCGCCACCCTGTACTTGTTTTTATCTTGTGATTTGCCCGAGTGATGCATTTTTGTTTGGTAATATGATATTTTAACTATTAAAATATTGAGGGGCTGTGGACATGTAAGTCGTGGTCGAAGTGTATCAGTGATTCAGTTCATTCAAACATATACATATACATATTAGTGTTTATTATTATTATTATTTAAATGGATCGAAGTGCGAACTATTTTTAACCCACGACATATATAAATTAACCTCCACCAAACTGAGCTGGGCAATACAGTAGCCTTCGATCCTTATGTAAATGGATTTGATCTTTAAATCAAAATCGTTACAATAGGTTGACATTTGACTACACTGTCCCTTATAATCGCGGATGGGTGTTCATTGGTAGTACCAGCAACCTCTTTTAAATTATTATTTGCGCGACGTATGGGAAAGTCACTCGCAGTCGGACCATGCACATGTGTCGAAGGGTGTTTAACGATTACATGTTTTCCATAACCAATTTTTGTAGTTATCCGTGCCTTACATTGATAAGAGCGACGATCCACACAACCCCAATAGATTTTTTTCCACGGACATAATATACATGTAGTAACTATAACCAATATGGCACAACAAATCTTTGCCTTTACTAGACTTTACTATATTTAAAGGCATTTTGTTTTTTTAGAAATTGATGTTTGGTTTATTATGACACATTCACAAATAAAAGATGGAATGAATAAAATCGAAATAAAAATCAACGCATTCTCTTATCGGTTTGCATTTTATTACATCATATATTAACGAATCTATTGAAACATTGTATCATTGGTTATCTTGCAGTGGGTTTCTTTTATTCTTTAACCATAATCAGCGTCGCCATATATTTTTAAAAAAAACTGGAATAAAAAACTGAATTTAGAATGAAGAACTGAATACTCTCAGTTTTGGAAAAAAAAATGACGAAAAAAACACTCAAATTTTGTAGTAAATTTGTTATTCAATATTTATTTTTGAATTATTAAATAAAATATAAATTAACATAAAATACATATTAAAAACTTCATATAAAATAAATGAAAATAAGTGTACATATCACAATATATGTTGCATTTTAATTCATTGGTATAAATTTTAACAATAAATAATACCATTATTGATCATTAGTATCACTTTTGTACATTGTAGAATTAAAGGTTTGGAACAATAAATTAGTAAGCTCAAAATTATTAGACGTTGCGTTAGTCTTCTTTAAATAATCTTTTGTTCGTAAGATTCCAATTAAAGTTGGAATTTGTAGTTTATTTCTTATTTTGCTTTTGTTGAAATTAATTTAAGAGAATATACGCTCAACATTAGCAGTTGCAATCGGAATAGTTAAAATCGTCATAACATGTTTTTTAAATTGGGAAAAAGGCACTTCCGTCTGCTCTTTTTAAATTAAAAATATGTTCCCAAAATATTTGCACGTGCATGGTTTCAGTTAGAGTTATCTCACAAAATTGAACATTACGCAATTCTCGCCATTCATCGTCTAATTCTTGAAGGTCCTTAACAGAAATAACATCTGGTAGAACATAATATAGTTTAGAGAAAGTCGAAGTAGCTTTACTTATAACATTTTTAGGAGCGATTATTTCAACTGATTTAAGAAAATCGCTATGATTTAAGAAAATCGCTAAACTTATTTAAAATATTGTTACAAAAATGTATGTAAGAATTTAAACAGTATGTTCTAAAGTCTGTTTCTTGGGATTCCGATAAAACATGTGTAGGTTCAAGCGCCGCGAAAACTTTCGCTCCACAATAAAGATCTTTAAGATTTTTAATATTTTCACGCCGCAATATGTCTTGCTTTTTAAACATTTTATTTGAAATATGTATATTCCTCTTTAATAAAATAATCGAATATGGTAAAATAGAGTCGCATTATTTCACTGCAATAAATGTATTTGTGGCTCTTCGCTTTGGAATAGTCGATTTAGTTTATTTACATATCCCAAAATAAATTTCAAAAATTTTGAATAAAGTTCGAACTTAGGATTATATAAATTGTCTATGATTCATTCGCTGAGTTTGTGGAAATTTCTCCAAATCCTTGTGAATAAAAAATAATTTAAGTGCATCTATACAACCTAGCAACTGTTGAAATGTTGCTTCTAAAGAAAGCCATCGAGTTTGAGATGGGTGAAGCATTTTACGCGGCCTCTAATCAAGGAGAATTGAAGCTGTGCGAAAAGATCATTGCGCTCTGGACTGTTCTGTGCAAAATTATAAATGTCTCTAGTACATGCTTCGACATTTTTCTATAAACAATCGATTGCGTGACTTACACAAAGAGCCAATGAATGACACGTACATTTGAATATTATCGATTTCGGACAATTCTTTTTAAGCAGCTAAGCAACTGAATGTTTGGAACCCGTCATCACGTTCGCACCGTCGGCAGCAAACCCAATTAAATAGCGTTTGTAGTTAATATCATATTGCTGAAACACCTCAACTATCTTGGTATATATTCCAACTGCATCAAATTTTTTCACTTTGACTAAAGTAAAAAAAAAATCTCATCCTCTGTCGGAATTCCACTCGTACTACGATGGATAATAATTTGGTAGTCGAAATGTCTGTCGACTCGTCCACGTACATTGAATAAAAATTATTTCTTAAAATATTACATAGCTCATCCATTTGGTTTTCCCCAATAACATTTTTAATGATGGAAGTTGTTTTTGTGCGACCGCAAGTTACTTCTTTAAAACGTCCGAGTCGGGAATATTAATTTTTAAAAGAGAGAGTTAGTTCTCTATTGTTTTAAATGCTAGATTATGCTCCGCGCAGAAAGCTGATACTTGTATTTCTAATTTTGTTACTTGTTTATCAGTGCGTACAAACTGCTCCATTAATTTTTCGGCTAATGCACTTAAATTCATTGATCTTGAAGTTTCACAATACTTCGTTGTTTTTAAATGCGTTTTCAGATCTGTTGTTCCTCCAACTGCTTTCAATTCACAATGACATATTTAGCAATATGCATAATTATTATTGCTCTTTGTGAGTCTTTAAAGAAAGGTCGACTTCCCATAAGATTGAATAGTTGCCTCTTGTTGTCTTCTTTTTGGATTTCTTAAGAAACCATATACATTTTAAACACCTGTCTAATGTTCAAAATATATAAGATTATAAATTAGATACTTACTAGCACTTGACTTGTCATTGTAACCATGGTTCAACGTTTTTTATTAATGATCTTACATTGGTTTCCATATTATTGTTTATATTGGTCGCGGTATGAGTAGCCAGATTACCTCCTGTGATTGCATTCGACGTCGTTGCACTTTCATCCGGATTACTTTCATTTGTCTCTATACCGGGTATTTCTTTTAAACTGAGATGAACAAATATCTCGAAAAATAGCCACTCTACGGAAAAAATGTTCATAATCGAAATTTAATCATACCGCGGGGGAAATACATAAGTGCAAAAAAAACTGTCCCCCACCCCCCGCTTTGTAGGTGAGGCGAGGGTAACTTTAAAACTAAAATAGAAAGCCATATTTTTTATTGCAGATACGGATTCTACGACTAAAAGTACGTATGATTTGAATGAAATAGTTTGTTCGGTTCATGATAGATTAAACAAATCACTGCACTTTTCACCCTATAGGCATATAAAATGCATTCTGCGAAGATTTTTGATGCGAAGATGGGACATATTTAACGTATAGCTATGCGTTTTATTTTTCATTTCTTTGTTGTAATATAACAAGGCAACAAAGAAATATAATAAAAATGTTAATGTAAAACTGAACCTTAATAGAAAAACCTGAATATTTGGATGAAAAAACTGAAAAACTGAACGGAAAAGTAAAAATTGAGATTTTCAGATAAAACTGAGAATATGGCAACGCTGACCATAATACACATAAATAGCTTTTTGTTTGAAATTTATATCAAATATAACTAAAAGATCCCCAAAAATCCCAAAATGGTGGATTGGATAATTCGCGCGCGCGAACCATTTTGGGATTCTTTGGGCAAAGGACTTTTGAGGAAACAATTTTTGGGCAAACGATATTTGACGAAACGATGTTTGAGAAAACAGTATTTGGAGAAATAGTTTTTGTGAAAACAATTTTGGGAAAATATGTTTGGGCAAACGATTTTTGGGGAAACATACCCAACCCATATATATATATATATATATATATATATATATATATATATATATATATATATATATATATATATATATATATATATATATATATATATATATATATATATAATATATATATATATATATATATATATATATATATATATATATATATATATATATATATATATATAAATAATATGGAGAAAAACGACCACAAGAACGTGAAGGTGAACCGTATTATGACGTTATAGGAAATTTCTTCTTTCCTTATTGAAGAGGTGCGGTTTTACACCAAATCTTGTACCACTACTACGCAACTTCAGCAATATATGCTGTAAGCAATGAACAAGTCAATGTTCAAGTCGCGCGACTGAATGTTTATCGAGTTTTGTCTTGCCAAAAACATTTTGGGTTTACTACCGATAAAAGGTGTAAAAACAGAAAAAACACAGCAAAAATCACTTGGAATAATCCACCAAATTTAAATGATTAAAAATGGCATATGAAACGTCAAATAAAATAGCTTAATAGTTAGAGCAATATCTTTTATTACTAACTTCATATTGTGATCAACAATTTTTGATCACATACGAGAACCCGCCATTAATGTTACTTTGACATAAATATAAGACACAACTTTACATTTGAGTCTTAGTATAGTGGTCATACTATTCGTAATACAAATCACTTATATATTCTTAGTAGGTTAAATGGGACATAATAGGCCATAATGTGCTGTGCAATGGCAAGAAATATTTTCGGTGATTTTATATCAGTTGAACTTAATGAAATACTTAAGATTCATTTACCTTTCAAATAATTATGTTCATAAATATTTCTTGACTCACCTGTTGTACATACGAGTAAACAACATAATTATTAGACTATACAAAAAATAAATGAGGACGTAAAATTTCTTACCTTTGTGATTTTTGCTGATTTGTTGACCCATCCTCATCATCATCATCACCACCATCATGATTCTCTTCGCCCCGTTCCATACTCTCGACATCAATACTTTCTCGCAAACGTGAATGTTTAACACTTCGTCCATTCGGCCGTAATTTAACCAACGATATCACTTCGGATATGAGCGTTGTTGTTGATATTGCCCGTGACGGTGGTTGATTATCTTGTCCATGGTTTGCAAGATTCCCATTATCGTCGCCATGGCGACGATTGGTGCTGCTACATTTTAAATTGAACGATGTTAATGATGCGCGTGGCGTATGGGCTGGCGAATCTGGTTCGCCCATACTCTCAGCCAATTGGTATTTTCGATACCGGAAGATGTATTGGGCTCCTGTTTTATGGTGAATTTTCGGTTAGGCGATATAAGAAGGAAAAAAAAAACAAAAACAACTCATTAAACGGAGATTATTTTATGGTGAAGGAAATTGTTTTTCAAAAAATGTTATGTTTTGTTGATTTTCTTGGAAAATATCAAATCTGTCAAAATATAAATTTACACGAACAATTGCTGTTGAAATGTCTTAATTTAAATATGTATAGTTGTTTTGCGTTAACATCAACAATTGTTTGGAATGAGATGAGGGGAGGCTGAATAATTTATAATTTTATTGCCTACTTTTATGTAGAATTACAAGTACATAGTAAAGTCGTTATTTATTTCAGAAACAAATTCGTTGACTGGTACATTTACTTGTCATTTGTTAGAAAAAAATTCAAAATTTAAAAAAACATAAATTATTCGAATAATTTCCTCGGGGAGTTGAAGTCTGAATTGTGCTTTCTTGATATTTTCGGGCGTAGTCCATATGGATTCTAAGTGGCAAAGATCAAAGGTTACAACACCGAATTTACTGAGTAATAAAAGGAACTAACCGATAGTAAAATTATTTTTCAACCTGATGTCCTGCAATAATTTATTATTGGACTGTTTACCGAGGTCTCGTTGCCATATCAGCCAATCGATTCATTAAACTGTTTGAAATAGTCAAATATTTAACAAAGTGTATCGCAAATTTTCTCTTACAGCTCACTGTTAAATTTTAGAATACCAGAGTAACTTATTTTAAAATATTATTTGGAAATAATTCGTTTAGGTCAGATTCAATCTTGTTCTGCATTCTTGCTGAAAGTTCTAAGTGGAAAATAGAAACTGTAATTCATTATGAGTAACGAATGTTGAAGTGTCATTTTGAATAGACAATTAGCTATACATTGGAAACAAGGACATATCGGCATAAAGTTTGTCAAATACAAAATCGTAAAGTGTGAGCAAATCCAATAGACTATATGTAGTGTAGAACTAACGCCTGACAATCGGGTTTCTTGTTTATTAGACGCTATTTTGAACAATGAAGAAGTACCTTAGCCATTGTTGGGTCGAAAATTATAACCAGAAACTAAACCATCTTAAAATAAAAGCACGAAATATACAGTTTAAAATATACTCTCTATCGAAGAATCACTGTAGAGGAACCTAGAACAGGAACATAACTAATACAATGTCTTAAATGTGAAGAACAGCGATTTAGTAACGCGGAGAACTGCAAAACTCAAACACCCAATAAAAATAAATGTCACCAATACTCTGTGACAAGATATAGTAACTGTGATGAAAATAGTATGGTAAAATATCCTGTATAATTAGAACTAGAAAAGAAGAATTAATCCTGAAATCCTGGGAAGGTTAATGGAGCAAAGCACAATGGACCTAATAAATATCAGAAACAATTAGGATCTGACTACAGGAATGTCTGGAACTTCAAAATTATTTTGTCCTTCAAAATATTCTAAAACCGCAGCTTAGCGATTGTTTTATCCAATTAAGTGATAAAATTCTTGCCGGGGGAACTACACCGGTATACATAGACTCCTTGGAAATTAAAAAATACATAACCAAAAGGCAGATAACTTTAGGAAGTTATAGGGTAATCCACAACCTGATAACAGTAAAAATATCTATCGCACCACCACCAGAATTTAGACAGCAACCAAGACTACTATGGCATTTTAACGAGGCTGACAATGATGGCCATTTTTTCAACATTTCACCGAAACCGTTCTACATGGAATGAATAAATATATCCCATCATCCTTTTCCAATCCCAATTCTAATTTTAAAAATCTTTTCAAAAGAAGCCGCCAAAGCAGCCAGACAAAACAATTCTGCTCACAAGAAATATGAGAGCAACAAAATTTGGTTTGAAGAATATAAGGCCACACGTAACATCTGTAAAAAAAAAATCTGTGCTAAGGAAGCGAAAAGAGCTGACAACAAGAAAGCCGCTAAGGCTTCCGAGTTGAAAATCTTCGATCGTCGCAACTTTTACCAGATGGTCGCATCGGTTGCCAATATTTCTAAAACATCTATTGCAGCATTGAAATGTGAAGATGGTGCTTTGGTGGTGGATCCATATTTGCAGGCCGACTTACTGGCAAACGTCTTCACTTTCGAACTCGACCGTAGTTGTCCCAGATGGATCCTGTCAACATCTCGGAGGAAATTGTCTTCAGGAACCTGAAGGCAATGGACATAAATAAGGCCACCGAACCTGACGGAATTCTTGTTCGAATATTGAAGGAGTTTGCCAGTGACTTGGCTCCAATATTAACTAAAAATTTTCTTACCGCCCAAGTGGCGCAGTGGTTAAAGCTGTGGCAGTTGGAGCGGGAGGTACCGGGTTCGAATCCCGATAGGGGCAGGTTGCAAAAGGGATTTTTCACCACTTGATTACGATCGGTGGTGTGAATTAACACAACTATGACCCCCTGTTGGAGTGCAGAATCCATGGGCCGACCCATCTTCCATGTCAGTACTATAGGCTGGCATGGAGCTATGCAATGTGCAGATGGTTAGGAAAATCGGACCTATAGCCGTACGTCCTCGATTTGGCTGCAAAGCGTAAGGTAGGGACGTAAATAAGCGAACCGCGAAAGAGTTGGGAGTGCCTTGAGCCCCAAAACAGATGGCATAGAAATAAAACGAAAAAAAAAAAAAAAAAAAAAAAATTTCTCCTTTCTTATAAGCAAGATAAATATCCGAACGCCTGGAAGAGTGCGATGGTGCAACCGGTTTTTAAACGTAGTTGTGATAAAACTGACCCCTCAAACTACCGGCCAATATCAATTGTGTCAGCCGTGGCTAAAGTTTTTGAGAAATGCATTAATCAACAACTGGTGCATTATCTTGAGATTAATAAAATAATTTCAGATAAACAATATGGCTTCCGCGAAAACCGCTCCACAACCGATCTTTTGACGTATGTTATACAAACAAATGGAATTTCGCCCTTGAGCAACATGGAGAAGCCTTTGCAATCGCCTTGTATAGAATAACGTTATGAGTACCGAAAACACAGTATATTCTAACATCTTACATACATGCGTACTAAAATGAGATACATTTGGGAGGATAGTCGACCAAAATTGTTCTCTTTAACGGACTATTTCGCTTAGCACACCCATATTATTGAACCTATACAGAAAAGTTAAGAATTGCTTTCGGGGGATCAGCAGAATCAATTTAACCAGGTAGCAATACTTCTGAGAATGTAAATAAGCTTTCATATCCTATCCAGGAACTCAAAAAATTAGTAGATGTAGAAATTGAATCGCCCCATTATGACTTTTAAACTGACATTGAAGGAAGTGAAAAACAAATGCGTTCAAAAACGCCGAGGCCAGTTAATTTAAGCCCATACCATTGCGACTACCAAGTGGATATTGGAGGAGAAGCGATGGTAAAAAGGCCATAGCATTTGCTGCACAACTATACATGAAGTAGACTCAACTCATACACCTATAACACAGAATATCCTTTATTACAATGGTGCCATAGGCCGGAAAAAAAATCCCAAATATCTGAAAAAATTGTACTTACTAAACTTAAACTAGTACTAGAAGAGGGAAAGGTTATACCAGACATCAATTTTTATTCCTAATGCAAAATTGAACTCCAGAGGAGTGAGTGTCAATACCATATCCAATACTCCTTCGAGGAAAAGGTATTGTTCTGCAGTCTTTTTGGATGTAGCTCAAATTTTGACAAAGTTTGATATGACGGGTTACTATATAAAAGAACTTCAACCACAGAGTTTCTTCTTTATTTTAAAAGGCTTTCTTGTTTTTCCCCTAGCTTGACTTAAAAAGTGCAGGTTTTCCACTAGGCGGCGGGCATGGAACAATATGATACTTGCTATACACAATCGACCTATATCCATTTCAAAATTTACTAGACTGAATAGCCATCTTCATGCCACGCTGCTTTAAGAAAGATGCTGACTCACTTATGCAAAACCGAGGAATTGAACTAACGACTTTCAATATAGGTGCTTTATGTAAACATGGAAAAGCCATATCGAGGGGATGCGCAAACAAATAAAACCAATTATTTTCAAAATGTATAGTCAAAACTATCGTTAAAGTCTTGGTTCACAAATATTGTCATTCCCATATGTACCTATAATATTCAATTATAGGAATCCACATCGAACAGAGAACTTCCAAAAAAAAAACGTATGCGAAAATACTTCGCAGTATTCCATGGAATATTCGAAACACCAACCTCAACGACCTTGGTAGAATAACTATTAAGGAAACCATAAGAGATTGCAGTTTGAAATATTATTCATTACTATAGGTGCAATTCTTGTGTTACTATTTCATTGGCACAACTTTCAAATTATGGCTTAGTGAGTAAACCGGTGTTTAAAGAGTGAAAGGTATTGAGCTCGACTTAATAGGGGCAGGATAAAAACGGATTTTTCACCATCTGATTATGATCGGTGGTATGAATGAACACATTTATATCCCTGTTTGATTGCAGAATCTCAATCCGACCCGGCCGACACATCATAAAAAATCCCTCACTTAAGCTCGTGTCAACAAAGGCGTGATATTACTTCCCAATTACAGTATATTAACTCCATCTGTATTACATAGCTCCAAACCCCAATTTTGGTACTCTTGTCGTTTCGAGTATCGAGTAATCGCGTTAGTCTCCATTGAACCTACACTGCTAAATTGTCACTTCGTTAATGTTTGAAATATTGGGATGGGTTTATATCAATTCAATAAGAAACAAAACAAAATGCTACTGTAAATACTTGGGATCATGCTCACCCTTAACCATGTCATAAAGAACATCCGTAGCAATTTATTTCAAAACCCTGCTTGTGCAATGATAGTTCATCCTACTTAGAGGTGTAGCTGATGACCTAGATCAAATATATCTCAAAAGTGTTGTTGTGCGGAAATTACCTTGTACGTGGTTAAGGGTGCGTATGAGAAGAGTGAATGGCAGTGGTAGTTAAGACGATAACAACTTCACCATCAATGTCAAGCAACCATTGCCTTGGTTAGTACAAATCTGAGAACATCATTAAAATCGAATGGAACGAAACATCTCCCCGACATGCCAGTATACCCTACCCAGCAGCTCTGAGAGTGGCTAGGATTCATTGGACCAATTATTCATTAATCCAAAATCACACTATCAGAACATAAAAGGAAGCCATAAAGCTGGCACAAGTAGAGATGGTTATGAAATGCTATCACATTGAGTTTTTATTTATCCGAACAATTAAAAGCCACAATTGTAAGAACGCACAGGATCGACGCCAAAATCGTACAAGGATCAATGCCAAAAATGAAACAAACAACACCGACCTAACAACAGTAATTGGTACAAATGCGTTGAATTCTAAGCGCAACAACAATTAAGATAGACTCTTACATTTCTGCATCACAAATCAGTTGTTCATCGAGGGTAGTAAGCTCCCACCTTTGTACAATCTACATAAATGCACATGGGCATCACCAGATGGCAGAACTAAAAATCAGACATCATATGTAATGGTCAACAAGTATTTTAAAAATTGCTCACATCACTATAAAATGTCAGAACACTGAGAGAACCAGACGTCCGCAGTGATCACCGTGATAGCAAAATATCAAATCAAGTTAGTAGTTGTGAAACTGTTAAACAAGCCAAGGAGGAAATTTAACACAAACACATTGAAAGATTCAGAAACAAGAATCGTCTTCAATGAAACGCTCCACCTCATTCCACATGTAGATATGAAGCCACAAATATAGAACAAATGCAGAAACAAACTGAAGAAGCCTACATCAAAACTGCCATATAAGTACTTGGCTACAAAGAATACAATCGAAAACCTTGGATTAGTGGAAATGGACAAAGATTCAGCAACACCGTCGACTTTGACAGCAACAATCGACCAAAATAATATGGCAGCTTCTCAACTGCTACTTTATAGTATTAACAACGGATGAGGCACAGTAAGAAAGAAAGAGAGAAAGAGGGAGATAGAGATAGAGAAAAAGAGAGAGAGGAAGAGATGGAGAGAGAGAGAGAGAGAGAGAGAGAGAGAGAGAGCAAAAGAGTAAAGAGAGCGGGCGAGAGAGAGAGAAACAGAGAGAGAAAAAAAGTGAAAGAGAGCGACAGAAAGAGATAGGGGGAGTATTTCGGAGGAGGCTCCTGGAATTCGGTACCCTTAGCGCTATTTGGTCGGTTACTATTCATTCACGATATTAGGATTTTATCTTTAATAATAAAAAACCAAGGACATTAAGTATACTGTCAGAATACTGCCGTTCACCTGGAATTGATAGCATTAATTCAGATATTCCAAGGGCTAACTTTGTGGAACTGAACCTTATTTGATTTTTATGGTGAAAAAAAATTTATGGCTGGAGGAGTTACGAATGGAAAGTGTGTTACGAATGGAAAGTGTGGAAAGTGCCCAATATTTAGGAAGGGTGATCGCTTGAAATGCGTTAACTATCGCGGTTAAGCTCTTCTTTGCACAGGATGCAAATTACATTATCTTGAGAAGAATTACTCCTCTGACGAAGGAAATTATCGATGTCTACCAACGCGGATTCCGTCCAAATCGGTCAATCACAGATCAAGTTTTTTCGTAAAGGATGATTCTTTCCAGGTACCTAGATTTTAAGCAATCGTATGACTTGAATAATCGAAGGAGCGTATGCGCTTGATTATTTAGGAATACCAAACAAATACGTACATATGTGTAAAATGACAGTAACACAGTCACAATTCGGTGTCAAAGTTGAGAAGAGAGTTTTTTGAGTGTTGCACAAGGATACTAGCTACTATCTCATGTTGGAATACATCCTTCGTAAAATTGAAACAACTCAAGACAATATCTTATTCCAATAACCCAATCAACTTCTTGCATATGCAGATGACATCTGTGTGATTGGATTAAATGGCAACGGAGTGAAAGACATACTTGATCCACTGGAACAGTTTTCAGCTTCCGTTGGTCTCAAGATCAACGAGTCCAAAACCAAATATCTATCTCTGGTTTTCGAGAACAAGACGCCATTGATTTGAGTAGTGGTGACAACATGTTTGCAGGTGTGATAAGATTCAAGTGTCTTGGATCTCTCTTTTCTCACGATAATAGTGTGTGAGAGGATTTAAAGGTTTGCCTTGCCGCTGGAAATCGGGCTTTATATCCTCTACGTCCACTTCTGAATTAAAAATATCTTGCAATTACGGATAAGCTTGTAATTGTACAGGGTGTTGATCAGACCTGTTGTCATGTATAGATGTGAGAGTTGGACCTAGACGGTTGAGTAAGGAAGATGACTTGCGACATTCGAGAGAAGAATTATGCATGTGATATATGGCCTCAAACGCGATTTCGATGGTACATATCTTTTAACCCACGAGATCAGAAATTTAATGCGAATTCCTGATACCGTGCATGAAATCAAGAGCCAGTACGCTGGTTCGGTCACGTTCTGCGTGCTGATCGAAAACAACTGATACAACGATATATTAAAGGAGAGCCGCCTTAGGTATGCGAAGAAATCGCTGTCGGCGAAATGACTATACGTAAAGAGCTGTCTCTTTATGGAAACCGATGGAGTCAGAATCACGTTGTGCGTTAAACGACGTTGAAAAAGTATTTTTGTATTTTCCGCCTGTTTAAGGACACGGTACGGGACCTACGGGTTAAGAATTATAGTTGCAAAACGCCGGGAGGGACTTCTTGTAAATGAGTCAGTTAATTATGGTTCAGGTTTCCAATTGTGTTTTGTTTTTATAACAAACTTAAGTTCTATTGTTTTATCTTAACCGTCTGGCTGCTCTACCTTTAATCAAAGGAAATTTTTGAAATATAAAGGAGATGGGGAAGAACAATGCTAATAAACACAAAACGAAAAAAGGAAAAATAATAAAATTAATTTACTGAAAATATTTTTATATCAAATTTTTCATGTAGAAAAACACTCAGATCGAATTTTCTCGAATTTTCCGTTTTTAAAGTTGTTCGCGTTACGTGTATGTGTATACAACAATGGTTTGAGTCGAAGGGAAAATGATTTTCTTTTTTTCTTTTGATTGACTCATACGCAGGGTACTCTTACAAGAGGAACGGAAGGTGTAATGAAGATATAATTTTTCTCGGAAAATTGAAGCCTGATGTTGAAAAGTTATTGAATCGAACCTTATACCTGTCGCTATTTTATTTTTATATTTTTCGGGGCGCTTCCAATAATAGTAGGGACTAATAGAATTTTTATTCATTTTGTGTTTTACATGCGTCCCTAACATACATTGTTGTAATTTGGACCAAAATACCGTAAAAGTTCGCGATTGGGTGGGAGGACCATTTTTCAAAAGGGACACACTTTTTTTATTACTGGCGGGATTAATCAAATCCAGATGTACATATACGTGTAATCAGACCTTTACAAATTTATAGCTTACCTAATAGTAGACTAATGACGATCATAATACTAATAAAAAGTATCACAAATATATGAGCCATTGTCAGTTTCATGTTGACCGGTGCTATTTGGACTCCAGACTGTATAACAGCTTTCGTGCTCGGATCCAGGATTGTTAAATTATGAAACCCTTCTGTGAATTAAATTTAATTATTATTTATACTAAATTATATAAATATTTCGTCAAACGTACGAAGTTGTTGGGCATGAGCTAAAAATCCTCCGCCACACGATTGCCCGGTCAGTTGTAGCTCGTCCGAAAAAAATTCAACAAGTAATTGTGAACCAGACGACACAATCGATTCAAGTTTTGTGTCCGTTTCTAAATTGCCACCGATAAAATATCCGATTAGTTCCGATGTCAATGAATCGCCATCTTTAATTTTTAACCATTGCGTTGTGCATGGCAAATGAAAAAAATCAAATTTTAATCGTACACGATTATCGTCGTCCGCTTGAATGAGCCAAAATGTTCGGCCCGGACACGATTTGGACGAGGCGGCAATTAAACGACGTGGCTTCGCCAATCCCAAGTGTACGATGCATCCGCAACGGCAGCCGGGTCCAATTTCGGCGATTACTTCGGGACGATCAGCCGGGATGTTACCACTGCCAGCGCCATAAAGACATTCCCATGTTCCAGACACGGGGCCACCACAACGTTCGGTTTCGACTGCTGAACCCTGAAAGTAAATAAGATAGGTAATATGGTTTAATTATTTGTGGTCATTGACGTAATTATGCTAGAATTTAAAGACGAGTTGGAAATTGAGAATCGTTTCAAATTAAGATTTGAAGGAGTATTGACTGGAACACGTAATTTTCCTGGAAACTTTTTATAGCCTAAAAGTGGTGGAGACGACGTGTACCACTCCCAAGGCTATGCATTGCTACGTCAACCCTATAACGACTCATTTTACAATAATTTGAATATTTTGATGGGCTCTATACCTGAGCACCATCTTGGATTGGTGACTTTAATATTAGAGCTGACAAAAATTAGAATAACTTGGCAAGGTGAACAAATCGGCACATCCATGTCTGTTTGTTGATTTCAAAACTGTGGGCTTGGATGTTTCAAGACGTAAGATCGTACCGAGGTTCATCCAAATTCGAAGTAAGTGATCATTGCCTGATCATTGGAAAGCGGCTATACCTGACAAGATCCTGATAAACTAATATCAGGATCTTATCAGGATAAGCACTTTCCCATCTACTTTCCGGTGAGATGAAGTGAAAATTTTTTCGTGAGTATTGAAAAAAATTGCTGTGGAGAGCCCGTCATGAGCTACAAGAATTTGAAGACAGAATATGCGTGAATGGTGAAGGAATAAGGTCCTAAGAGTACAACAACAAAGCAATGAGTAAAATTTACTTGGTTTCTCCGGTTTACACCATAAATTGTACAGACTTGCTTGATGTTTCAGATATGTCATAATCTGTAATTCAATACCCTCACATACAGATCGCAGAGATATTCATTGAGCATCCATCTAATGAGAAATTTAGGCTCAAGGTCATGTAGGCATGAAAAAATAATTATTCTCCTGGAGTTGATTGCCATTGTGATCGATTGGTATGGTAAAATGAAGCTATGCCGAAGAATGGATAGTGTCCGCGTTATGCCCAATATTCAAAAAGGGTGAACGCCGCAAATGCGAGACTTATTGAGCTTTAGCTTTCCTTTGAACAGCATACAGGTAACAGTCGAACATTATCTTAGGAAGAATGACTCCGCTGGTGGAGGAAATTATACTACCAAGATCCATCTTGCCACTGGCAAACAAGGTTTATGCTTTAAGCTGAAATTGTTCAGAATATTAAAAAGACTCGTTGTTATTCATATGGATATGACAGTTGAACTTACATTGAAAACATCACGACTTGTGGAATTTAATGCGAACTATGAAGCGAATGATACAATCTTTTAAGAGAGAGTTTCGACACAACCAAATATTGAGGAAGGTGGGCCAGCACATAACTGCCTACATGACCTTGAACACTATGGTGATGAAGCACGTTTTTGGAAAATTATTTCGTGTATGATTACCGAAAAACACAAATGGGACTACAACAGCCCATCCCACCTTCAACATCCTAAAGCGAAATTATCTACACACATTAGGAAGTACGTTCGAAATTTCTGCAACTTTGAGATCGTCATGTGCATCGTTTATGAAAACCAGATTGTTCTAAAGGCGATTGTTTCCAAACAGTTCATTCGAAACTGGTTCTGAAGACGATATAGCCTTGAATTGACTATAGTCAGTCTGAATGGAAATAAACTTTATTTTACAGTCGCAGTATTGGCTGATAAATTGGCAGCTTCGTGCCACTCCGATTTTAAATGGATCTAAGCTCGCTCTAGAAGTGACGTCATTATCTCTTAAGGGGGATACCGGCTGTCACTTTGAATCTGCGAAGAGATAGGACAGCATCAAAAATTTTCTTTGGATCAATAAATCAACAATGGCCCCATTCCTTCTTGAATAATGATAGACGCACTTTAAGGACCTTTAAGCAAACTGCGAACATCGTGTGTTTGTTTTCTTCTAACTCTTCTCATAGACTGCACTGCTTTGGATCGCGATTCTTATTTGAACAGAAAGATGATTTGACTGAGAGTGTTCGTCTGTGAAGGAAATGTCATAATTAGCCAATCGATCGTGAGTGACAGAAAAAATGGAGAGTCGCTACGACGCAGAGCATATTTTTTGACTGTTTATGACAGCGTGCCGAGCTGACTAGTAATCGAAACCGATGAAAGTGACCAATAATGACCTGTAAAAGTTCTTGAAAAATGTTACACTGTCAAAAGTGTTTCTCAGACAACATAATTTGACCTGTAACCACGTTGTTTTCGTAAAGACGTTTTCCTTATCTTGAATTAAGCTTTGTGACGTCATTTAATTCAATATTATATTTAATTTTACCATTATAACTTCAGTAAAAAAATATTACCAACTTAGTAAATCTGTTACTCAGCTATATACCATATGCCATATGATACAACAAAAGATAAGCATCCAAATATCAAAAAAAACGTCTAAAAGATCTGAGATGCGTCTATAGAAGGGTTAAACGAGTATCAAAATTTATAGTTTTACCTCAATTCTATAAAATTAAACCATTTCAACTTGAGATAGTAATTAAAATATTCCTTAACATTACCTCTATTATCTTAATTACAATTCCACCAACGTTTAATAAGGAGGCAACAAAAAAAACGAAACGATACAATGGGAAGCAACAACAATGTTTTTGTAATCTTCCAACTATAAATTAAATCTTAAAGATTAACAATAATAGGTTTATCTCGCTGCTTAAATAGGTACATTTATACGAAAATAACACGTTTTCAAATCATAAAAAAATCTAATTATGAGGTTTCCAAATTTTCCATTTTCCATTTAATTTGTTTTTCTTTTATTCTGTAAACTGGAATTACGTTTTCCCATTTTCGAATTTACAAATTAATGTAATCGCAATAATACGAGGGGAGTAACAAAAGTTTGCTCTAGTAGGCGACTCATAAATAAGGAGACTACTTTCACAAATTCAGAACGATCGGTTAAAACGGAGACGAAATTAAACCCGAGAAGTTCGACCAAAATTTTCCACTGATGACGTTACAGTGACTATGGTGAAGTCCAAAGGTGACGAAGATCCATTATTGACACAAATAAATTATTACTGATAAATTGGCCTTGACTGCCTTGATAGCTGTATCGCGAATATTAAATAACCATCTGGTAGATGGGTTCCACGAATAATAAATGAGGCTCGAGCGCATTTTGCGTAATTATTCCTAACTAGATTCGAAAATAAACAGTCTAGCAACTTATACTAAAGACACATATCTGGTTTTGTAAATAGTTTCGAGTTAACCATGATTTCGTTGTAATGTGTTATTGCTAACCATGGTTTGCAACTTGGTTTAAACATGGTTTCGGAATGAGCTATTTTTTCTCATCCCATGGCATTTTAGTGACGACAGTGCCATGTTACACTGTTAGTGAATAGCGAAAACTATAAATATTGGATTTTTTTGTGAATATAAGTTATTTTTAACGGAAAATAAAGGTAAAAATAAAAATAGGAAAATTTTGGTGGAAAGCGAATGAAAAATAATTTTAAACATAAGAATTTTAATGAATTATGATAAACTGTCAAATGAAATGAGAACTGTAGTGTGTCAAGAATTCTCCTTTCGAAAATCATAGTTTCATAATCATGGTTACGATTACGAAACTAGGTATCCGTCGATTAATACCATAGTTAAGTTAAGTCGGTACTGGTGGCGAATCTTGGTTCCAAAAGTATGATTCAAAGACCAAATAGCAGTCCATGGAGACCAACAGGAGCAAACCCATCAGTAAAAGCTTAACAACAAAAATCGGCAACAAAAGTAATGATTCCAGTTTACTTGAGCCGTTCATTGTAGCTGCTATTTCCTTGGACAAAGGGTCAAACGGTAACTGCACAATTGTATACCCAAGAGTAGATACCAAAAATTTTCAAAAATTTATTGCAAAATCGGAAGAAAAAGGATTTGCGGCGCTACTGTTACATCATGACAACGCGCCAGCTCACACTGCAGTAATAACGAGTAACTTTACAGCGATGTCTGAAATCGCAGAAAAACACCCAGCGCCATATACTCCGGATCTTGCGTTTTGTGATCTCTAATCATTTCTAAATATTAAAAAAAAAAATTGAGGAGAAAGGTTGGTCTTCAACAGTAGCACAAAGATAATTGATGCGGTGAAAATGATGAACTCGATAAGCTTGGTTGCTATAGCGCAGTGACGTTGATAAAACATTCCAAGGTTAAGTATACTAGTATACAAGCTCATCAGCTAAGTACTCGATTTATGTTGTGGGCAATACATTTTCAAAATGTGTGTAATTGCCCAAAGGGGTGCTGTAGAAGACGAGTCGCTAGTCCAATATATAATTGGTGGATATAAAAGATTTGGAATTCTACAAATTAATCTTATATGACTGACGTTAGACAAATTGAGGGTGAATTGGAAAATCTACGAAAACGTTAAAGTAAAGGCTACCTAAGCTCAACATGAATGTCCATAAGTTAAAGTTTTGAACGGACCTGTTGGAATAAAGCGCCGAACTATGTCCAGAGAGACCAAAGTATATAAAGACGTTATGATTTTGAATAATACTGTAAATGAACTTATCGACATTCCGACCAAATGGCACGATAGTTAAACCAAGAGGAGCGGGATGTACCGTGTTGGAATTTCGGTAGGGGCAAGATACAAATGAGATTTTTACCATCTGATTACGATCGGTGGTGTTAATGTGTTGAAATACAGAATTCATGGAAACACCCATCTTCCATTGAGCCCTAAACCAGATAGCAAAGATAGAAAAAGACAAACAGATTGCACTTATCGACATGGAAAGAGAGAGAAGATTTATAGCAGTGCTGGGAGGAATATGAATTTGGATATGATTGTTGGAAATGACTTATTTCTAAGAGATGCAGTTGTTCATCATAATCAAGACGGAAAAACAATTTCATATTGAACGATGAAAAAGAAACAATATTGAGTAATGGCGATTAATATAAATGAAACCGACGCCCTACAAGTGCATCCAAAATATGCCGACGTTGTGAGGGAGATTAGAAGACTCTTATAAACCAACAACCTACAAGATTGGCCCCGCTGGAAAAAGGAAATAGTTACTGATTCCGTGAATCTGAGTCCGAGGATGCCAGTTAAATTGTTATTGAAAAAAATAAGAATATATCTTTGAAATTGTAGAAGACCGCTATCCAATGCCAATAATTGAAGGTATGTGGCGTTCATAGTAACCCAAAAGTAATTCAATCAATAAATAAATCGATATTTTGAGTTAAGTTTTTGTAATTCGCTAGTACTGTTACGGCACAACTGAACGTACAAAGATACGAAACGCACTGTACGAACATCAATTCCGGTAGCATATGACTGATATATTCAAAATATATAAAGCTACTCGCTTGACATTGGTGACCCTAGCGGCTTTGTTTAGGGAACATTTACATGTGAATATCTTACCTACAGGACGCTCGTTTTCATGATGCAACAAGCCTAATCAAAGCGAGAGAAACCTGGCACTCCAACGCATTACGGTGCATATAGTAAGATAGATACTTATAATCAAAAATGGAGGGGGAAGTTCACTTGCAGGGCAATAATGTTGGCATGGCGTTCAGACTAACCTCAAAAATAATTCATAGTTAAATTTATTATTATCAGTCAATTTATTAATAAATCGATATTTCGAGTTAAGTTCTTATAATTCGCTAGCACTATTACGACACGAATTGCCAAAGTACGTATATCAATTATCAAGTCCGGTAGAATATGTCTGATTTGATCTTTTCGATCTCACAAGTATTCAATGACGTCATCATCAGATCGAAATCAGCCTAGAGAATTACAACATACAAGCACAACACCTCGAATTACAACTCACCCAAATACTATTCAAAATTGGTGACCCCAACGGTTTAGGGAAAAGTTTTACACGTCAATATCTTATGACTCAATCACTAAAATTTTCACGGTACCTCTTGCTTGAACCTAATTTACGCCAAAGATTAGCTTCTCACAATGTGATTGTGATTGCCATCTCTCAAAGGTGGTAGTTAATGTTGCTCTTTGTCTCAAGGCTCAGATATTTCCAGGAAGTTCGTTTCATGCTACAACAAAGCCAAACCACTAAGGTGGATTAACGTGGGCACCCAGACAAACACAGCACGCAGTCAGGTTAGTTTCATGTCGAAACAAACCTAATTAGAGGACGAAATCAGACACTCCAACGCATGGCAACTTAGATAGCTAAATTATTATAATCATAATCAAAAACGGAGGAAGAAAATCACTTGCGGGAGAAGAATGCGTTCAGAGTAAACTAAAAATAATTATCAAATACAATTATCATCATTATGGTGAGGCGTCACCACAGTCAATCATTAATAAATTGATAATTCGAGTTTTAAGTTCTTGTAATTCGCTAGCACTGTCACGACACCACTGACATATATATATATATATATATATATATATATATATATATATATATATATATATATATATATTTATATTTATATTTATATTTATATATATATATATATATATATATATATATATATATATATATATATATATATATATATATATATATATACGGATCACACAGTACGAACATAAAGTCCGGTAGCATATGCCTGATAAGAGTTGGTAACGTCTTTTCGATCACGACGCCATTCAATGACGTCATCATCAGAGCGAACCCGGCCTAGCGAATTACAGCATACAAGCAAATACTCTCGCTTGACAGGTATTTAGCACAGATTCGATTTAAAAGCTGGATTCTTACAAGTATCAGTAAAACAAAATAGAGAAAGGGAAACTACACTTCGTATGTGTCGCATAGCGGCCAAATTAATTAATTATAAATTAATTATTTTAATAATTTAAAATAAAATTATTAATTAATTTCTCCTTAGAAATCCCACAAATATATTTTGGTGGATGAAAAGAATATATTTTGGTGGATGAAATTGATCTCCACGTTACAATCAATTGAGATCGCTTCGGAGACATGCTGCAAGGTTATTTCTTTATAGTCAATTATACATGAGCTAGACACTAATGATATGTGGTTCGGTGTCTAAGCGAATTGCACTCATTGATGAGTTCTTGTACTCTTAAGACCCTAGCCGTCCACTATTTGCGCTTCTTACTCGTGTCATCCGAGCCAGGACTGCTTCATCTCTTCTTATGATTGGTTTGATGAGGAGAGTCGTCAGCAAGACGACTAGGATAGTCAATCAATCAATTTTTGGTTTTGTTTATCAACGAAGAATGTGCTGCCCAGCATCGAAAACCGAGATTTTTAATATTGCCCAAACACAGTTCACTTCATCAGATTTGATAGTTAGAACGCAAAATGGTATTGCTGACAAGATCTTGATATTTTTGTTGCGTTTCTTCATTTATCAGACGTTCGCGTTGTATATTCCCCAGTCCTTCCCTGACATGTACGAAAATTTTCATCGTAACTTTGCAGTAACAAGATAAAGGTCACTGCCTACAAATTTTGTTGACAACCGACAAGATCTCACGTCTTGGACAACTCGAGGCCGCTTTTTTGAAAAATGGCTTCGGGATGTTTAACATGGATGAGTCCATGTTTCCAAATGGATGTTTTTATGAGGAAAGAATGTACTAGCCACTTTGGGATCATGAGCGATCGCAAAGTATATAATTTCCTCATTTTCGGTCGTAATATTTACGAAACGAGAATTCCACCAGCCACAGGACTTTTTTTTAATGGATCGCGTTAAATCATTGGTCATTAACGATAAGTGGCATGCGAACTAAGCTTCTCGTCAACTAAGCGAACTTTTGTCTCCCCCCTCGTAATAATAAGAATAATAATAGGAACCAACAAATTGTTATAAATAAATTTTTTAAAAAATAAATAATGTCCTTCGCCTGTTGTCGACACAACATTTTCTTGTACACAAGCAAATAATTATTTATGAAAACTTTACAATCCGACATAGCGAAAATGAAAATTAAAAACAAACGAACGAAAGAAAATATCCTGAAGGCAATTAACCAAAAATTATGAAAATTATATTTGCTGTCTCTGTACATTTTCCGTTCTCATTTCTCGTCATAATCATCATCATCATCATTATTATGATGAAGACGACGTACAAAATGAATTTGACTCAATTCATGTACCGAACTGTCGGAAATGGACTAGGTCTGTATGTATGTAACTATGTATGTAAATAATAATATATCCAATCAACTTTATTAAACAGACGACGTCCAAAAGAGAAAATGAACATTTTCCATTTGCCCGTTTTTTTTTAATTTGAATTTATAATCACATTCTCTTCTTCGTTTTTCCATCGTATACATTTTCATCTCTAACTAAGATGAAAATACAACAACAACAACAATAGCAACAAAAAATCTTTTCTATTTATAATAAAGAAAATTTTTATAATTGAAAAAATTATTTAATTTCGTGTGGAAAATTTATTAGATTTAGTTGCATATATAAAGATGCTGGGGAGGATGGAGGGAGAGGAGGAGGCTGGGAGTAGACACAAAGACTGTATAAAGTTTAAATTAATTTGTTTATGTCATTATTTAGTATATGATGACATTGATAAACTCTATCACAAAATAGAATGACATGATAGACATTGATATGTCATGATACAGGGTGGCTGTTAAACTTTTTTTTAATGCAATTTGAATAATTTAAATCGAATTTATAAGCGTGCGGATCTTAGGTTCTCTCCTGGTTAGTGAACCATCGAGCTATAGAGTACGAAAACCGTAATGATGTCCTAACCATTGACAGATGCGATTCAGACTCACATGACGTTTACTGGGGCAGCTACGATACTAATCCTAGAAGAATTTCCCTCTTCTGCACCTGGCCATTTCGAATGTGGGCAATAGACTTTCATATTACTCTTGGCTCATGGAGTCTAAGTGGCCAAGTTTCATCCTGGATGGTCTACGATGACGTTACTCTTTCTGAACATCTCAACTACATCTCTTTCTCTCTAACCAGAAATAAACCTGCAATTAGAGAATTTAGGAACCCAAGAAACACTGATTGAGAACTTTAATAGACTCCATCTCAACCAGTCACGTCTATCTTCAGCAATGAAAATAAAAAAGTGCGAAAGAATGGAAAGAGCAGCTGACAGTAAAAAAAACATTGAAATGGAGATCTTTCTGTGAGGGAGCAGATAGCCATAGGTCAACCGCTAAACTCAAGAGAGTTCTCTGTGGTAACATGAAGGTCACTATCGGAATTCTAGAAAAACCTGGTGAAAATCACACGAGTAAATCAGGAAGCTTTAAAGGTTCTATTGAAATCTCATTTTCCCAAAAGTGAGAATTCTAATGTAGTAGCGTCCATAGTCTAATGGAAATCCACACCCACACCAACTACCAAGTTTTAGAGATTTAAACTTAGTGGTCACGGTGGAGACAAAAGATAGAATCCGATGGAGCATTGGTTTTTTCTCAAAATTTAAAACACCAGGTCCGGATGGGATATTCCTGGTTCTCCTACAGAAAGGACTGGAAATTAACCTAGACCATCTTGAATTTATCTTCAGAGCCAGTTTGGCCATGGTACACATGCCAAGATCAAGGAGAAAAGTCAGGGTAGTATTCATCCCGAAGAATGGGAAGCCTAGATATTCTGATAATTGATAGGTTCTTTAGAGATAATGCAATATTAGCTAATCCCATAGATTCCAAATAACACGCATACCAGAAAGGCAAACCTGTTGAAACAGCACTCCATGAATTCGTTGGACGGATTGAGAAATCACTGACAACAAAGAAAATGTCTTGTGAGCGTTTTTCGACATTAATGATCTCTGCAGTCGAAAGACATGGCATGAAGACAACACTTATTCGGTGATTTAGCGCGATGCTTACATAGGTATTAATACGACGAAGGTGGCTGCCCGAAAAGGATACCCTCAGGGAGGAGTTCCGCTCCACTCTTGTGGTGTCTTGTGGTCAACTATCAGTCAACCCTATAAAACTGAGATGGTTATTTTCACTAGACGTAAGACATTGCGAAACTTAAGTCTTCCATAAATTGGGGCTCATTCGATCCCGCACTCATTGGAAGTCAAGTATCTATAGGGATCTGGTTATATTGGAAAATCACTTTACTGGAAAAGAGAACAGACATTTGGTAAATCATGGGGTCTGAAAGCCACCCATAATATCGTTTGTCGCACTTATTTGGTTTCCTCGAACAATAAGCGGTATTGGAGGGAAACCACTAAGTCAACTTCAAAGACTTAATGTATGAGCTTTATTCAGAAAACACCTACAGTTTTTGAAATGGATGTGGTCCGCTTGATCTTTGGATCAGAAGGTGTGCAGCGCAAACAGTCTCTCGCCAACAAGGCAAATAATTTATTTGGCCCTACTGGCCACTGTCAAATATGAAGGGAGGTTGACCGACACACAACTGCCTACATGCCCTAGGACATTATGGTGACTTAGCACGTCTTCGGGAAATTATTTTGTGTAATTATTATTCTCCGGTTACGATATGATATACTTTACTAATGGGTCACAATGCTATATCCTGAGGTCGAACTATCTATCCCCATTAGTGTCTTTCAGGCAAAAATTGCTGCAATTTTGAGAACAGCACTTTTCGAAAAGGAGATGATTTGCAGAGATCGTTGTTTCTGCATTCTTTCTGATAGTCAGATTGCTCTAAGGGCGATTGTTTCCAATACTGTTTCCAATACTAAATCGACTAGGCAGTCTCAATGAAGTCAGAATTCATTGGATGCCCGCAGTCACATGGTATCAAAGGATATTTTTTGGCTGATAAATTGACCCGCTTCGGCGCAGCTTCCACTTTTGTGGGACCTGAGTCCAATTTAGGAGTGACGTCACATAAGAGATGGGACAACCTCCTGTCTTGTCGAATATCCAAAATTTTCTTTGGATCAATAAATCATCAAAGATGATGTTCCGAATGAAATGAATAACTAACAGAAGCGTGAAATACTGATAAAATTCAACAAAAACGGAAAGAAGGCTTGACTGTTACAATTCGAAAGAAAGTCGATCTTAGACAATGCAAGAACTCGAGAAGCATCTTCCTTCTCAACAGAACTCAGTTCATATTATTATCGAACAATCAAATGAATGGAGCTCACCACTATATCTACTCTTCGTGGATTTTGAACGCGCATCCGATTCCATCAGTAATGTGCAATTTGGAAAGAACTCTGCAAAATATGCATCCCGAAGAAAATAATAGAACTCATTAAGGAAATGTACAGGGTTGCCAGAAATAGAGTTCAATACAAGGACAAACAGAGTGATAAATACCACAACACACGAAGACCAGGATTAGACAAGGAGATGTACTGTCTCCATTACTGTTTTTAATCTTGCTATGGATAATGTAATCCAATGGAATCCAATTAACCAACCCAACGATCTTCTGACGCATAAATACACGGACATGCCCAGAAAGACCAGAAGTTATCTGATCTCAATAAGACAAAGGCTATGAGACTGAACACGAACATTAGCACACCAATTACCATCAACCAAGTAACCATAGAAGATTTTTGTAGGTTCGTAGGTTCTTATAGATAAATTTTTCAGACGCTTCTGGCCGAACACCATGACTAATGAAGTACTTCTGAGGTAGATGAGACAAATCGAGATAGAAACGCACTAAGAAAAAGGACCAGTGAAATAAGAAGAATATCATTGGAATGGAACCCACCAGTAAACAAGTGATTTCAGTTACCCCCATAAAAAGTAATCTAACGGCGATTACAATGTCTTGGAGGCCAATTCAGAGATCCACACATTTTGACGACAACGGCCGCTATATCTCGTCCAATATTGGCTCTAAGCTATGACCAATGATTTAATGTAGTCCCATTAAAAAGTCTAAACGCCTTGTTGAAACCATATCAATAATGTCTAGCTCATTGACTATAAACAACGTTGCAACATTTATCTGTAGCGATCTCTATTGACTGTAAGAATTGCGCCTCATCACTGAATATGATTTTGCAATGAAATTGGTCATCTTCGTCCAACATTTTCAGACGCCAACCCGAGATTACATTGCTTTTTATGATCGTTTAGCTTTCGTTCTTGATTTAACTGGATCTAATAAGGGTGTAGGCCAAGATCTTCAATAATGTGAGATCTGAACCATCTCCAATGGGATCGACTGTATTGGTTCGTTTGCTACGCACAGCAACACTATCATGACATACTTTAATGTCATTTCAAAAATAAAATAAATTTTCTGGACATATTTGTCAAATCAGCCCCAAAAATTTACTGTCACGATAGTTTATGTTTGCTGTCACGACAGTTCATAATTGCTGTCACGATAGTTCATATAATAAAATAAATGTCTGGACATATTTGTGATATCGGCCCCAACATTTTACTGTCACGATAGTTTATGTTTGCTGTCACGATAGTTCATATTTGCTGTCACGAAAGTTCATATTTGCTGTCACGATAGTTCATATTCATAAACAAAATTTTTAAGAAATGTTGTACGCCTAAAAATTTAGCCTATCAAGAATTTAAACTGACTGTTAGTCAAATTCTATAAGCCAAGCTTTAGTTGCCGTCTGAAGACTTACTGGATATGAATTACAAAATATCACATGGAATGGATTATGATGGTGATCAATGTAACTTTCATCTGGCCATATATGTTTGCGGACGTAAATATCTCGAGTGATTGCGGATGTCAAAATATAATCAACTCTTGGTTATATTTTTTCCCAACTTAACGAACATATGCCTGGCTTATCAAGACTACAACCAAAAAGTTCCAGAGCTAGCATTTTGATCGGAGTGTGTGAATGTGGAATGAACTGAATGATGAGACGTGTCCCTTGGAATACAATCTGGTGAAATTTGAACTAAATATCAGAAGCACAGTTGGGCGTCTAAATTACAAGATGTAATTTACGCTGTGTTTACATTATTTACGTAAACAATGTAAACATTGTTTTTTACATATAAAATTCCAACTGTGATCAAAAATATGAAATATTTTGTTTTCTAATCTGGATCGTTTCTATCTGGGGGGCGTTTAAGAAACAATCCGATTTCTGTTTTTTTTTCGATATCGAAAAATCAGATCCGATGCGAATTTCTTTAATATGAAATTGTTGGATCGAATTTGTTCAATGTCAGTATGAAGTTAGCAGTTATGATTTTTGTAATTCACTTGAAATTGCTAAGTTTCGATAACAAGATAGCGGATTTATAATAGCGGATTTTTCCAAATCGGATTTTTATAAAAGCAAAATTCGCTTTCGGATCCAATATCGAATTTTTCATAACAGTCCTCCTGGTTTAGTAGTCAAAGCATCCAAGAGATAACATATCTCGTTTTCGAAAACTGAACTTCCCGAATGTATGAAAATGTATGGTCTTTGGCGGGATTGGAGAACTACCTCTTCTCTTAACGATTAGTAGATACATACTCCCAAGGACTTCCACGACGTGTACTGCCTCTATTAAAAATTCGTTACAGTACCAACGATTGATTGAAAGAAAGAAGCGAAGGACGATAATGTTGGTTACTGAGAATCAATCATAAATACTTGACAAAAGTGATTCATCAATTGATTGGCAAATCTTTACTAATTACCTAGTAGTGGAGAAAGACAAACCCTTTCCACATCCATTAAACAAAACACCATATAATTTACTTTCACGATTAACAATTAATTTTAAATAATTAATATTATTGATTGTATTAATTATAATTAATGATGTAATTTGTCGAGTGTATAAAATCATGTCCACAAAAAAAAATGCAAATTGTTGAGACTAATCAGTCGGACGATTCATAATTATACTCCTCTTCATCAGCCTCGTCCTCTTCGGCCTCCGAAAGTTCAGCATCTGATGGTTCGAAGAAAAATTCCGAATCATCTACCTCAACATCGAATAACACCGTACTATGAACAGAATCAACACTGGACACCCGTTGAACTGCAATAACCGGCAATTCAGTTTGTTCCTCCACCGATTCAATCTTTTTGACCCGAATTTTACGTCTTGGTTTTTCCTCTTCCGATTCAACTTTAACTATTACATCGTCGTCGTACGGATCATATGCGGCACGATCTAAAAATCCACCATAATTCGGACTATTATATATTTTACTAATCGAATCGAGCGAATCGACTCGTATATCAATGGGATCGTCAACAAATTCAACCTTATGCAAAATTTCGAGCAACTCTTGGCGCACATTGGCCCTCGTATATGTTTGAAACGATTTTTCGTCGTAAACACATTGTTGTTCGTCGGGCTTGTCAAATTTTGCCAACATTTCCAAGTGCCATCCAATTCGGTGCTTTATATTCAAATACTGTTCGTACTTCAATTTTTCCAATCGGAGTTCTGTCTTGCACTCCTCCCGTTGGATTGTTATCCCGTGCATAGTGCGGCGTAGCAAATTGACATCGAAATTGTATGTTTGTAACTCGACCAGTTTGTCCTGCACTAATTGCTCGAACACTTTCATTAGGGCCTTAATACTGCTATACTCGAATTTGGTCTCGGCCATGCCCTCAATCGATTGCATGAGGGACGTAATCACATTGAGATTGTGCTGACATTGTTTGACTAGCTCGTGGTTCGCTTTTTCTATGTCCGTTTTGCGAGTCTTAAAACTGATAGCGTTGTCTAATTTGTTTTGCAGCCCCAGATTCGTGTTATTGATACGATCCAATTCATTGTTTAGCGCAATGTTTTCGTGTATCAAACGTTGCGTGTGCTTCGGAATAGTGTCTTTACACTTATCAACGAACTCCTCGGATAGTTTCAACAGTTTTCGGTCAACGTCCTGTTTCACCTGCTCTTTGTACGACTGCAGATTTAGTTCCATTTGTTTCAGTTCCTCTTGATGTTGTGCCTCTCGGGCCAAATATTTTTTCTCGTCATTTTGAAATCGGGCCAACATTTCGACGCTATTGTTTGAAAACTCTACGAACTGGACGAGCTCCGATTTTTTGAGCCGAACATTTACCTTATGGGTCTCGACCATACGTACAAATTCGCAATCCTTACGCAACATTTCTTGATGATGCTCTTCCAAAAATATTTTATGCTCTTTAATAATTTTATTGCAGGCACATTCGACATCTTCCATTCGTGACGTTTCTTCTCGAAGTTGGTAATACTTTTTGCCCAGATCATCGGTTCGATTTTCAGTGAGGTACTCAAGTTTCTTTTCTAGGGCGATATTTTCCGCGGAACAATTTTTCAGCCGTTCGATTTTTTTCGTTATATCGGCTATTTCAAGTTCGTAGAATGTTCGGATGACATTTTTCATCGGCGGCACCACCGGAGCTTTTGGCGCCTTTTTCTTACCCTTTTTGCCCTTCTTTTTTGGTGGCATTTCAAAAAAAAACTTATATAATAAAATAATTGATAAAGTGAATTGTTTGAATGGTTGCTTTATAGTTAACGAAACGTTTCGACAACCTGCCGGCTACATTTCATACTCATCGGGCGAAACTCCACCATCTTCAACATCATTGTCCGGATCATGTTCTTCTTCTTCCGCATCCTTATCAATACTTTTAACACTTCGTTGTGTCGATTTACCATCGCTCACTTGACTTTTGCCATCCTTGTTCTCCCCATCCCCAGCCTCTGGTTTGTCTTCACTTTCAACTACGGTTTGTTGTTCGACCATATCGCTGGTGGAACCGTGATCGAGATCGATGATAAGCGGTTCTGTGTCGAGTCGCACCATTTCTACAACCGTTGGCGTTTCAATTGGTATTTCAACCTGTTCGATCGATTCATCTTTAAACAGCGATTTATCAATTGGATCTAATTTCTCGGGCTTCCGATGTTTCTTAACCAGTGCCTTGAATTTATTCGATTTTGGCACAAACCCGATACTACCCAATGAATAAATAATATTTTGATCTTCTCGCATCCCTATCGAAACGGGTAGTTTTGGTTCGTCGATCCCGGTTAAAATATGAAGTAAATTCACCATTAAATTCTCACGATCGGGCAATGGAATTTTCCCGCTCACTTTGGTCATCATTGTGGTTTTGATGGTGTTGCGCAAATGTTTGATGACGTTTAACAGTTTTTCGAGTTCCATTCGATATTGATTATTTTGGATTTCGGTTACTATACGACTTTCATCGGCTGTATGGTTTTTCTTTTCGAGAACGGCAACGTGTTGCTTAACCTTATCGAGCTCTAGCTTATAATCAATCATGTTACTACGAATTTTATCGTAATTCTTTTGAACCTCCCTTAAACGGCTATTCTTCTGGGTAATCGATTCGTATTTGGCTAAAAAAAATTATATATTTACAGCGAAGCACTGGAGTACACTAAACTATACTTACAGGTCAGCTTTTCAATAATGTCCAATTGTGCTTTCGATGTGTTGATCAATTGTTTGCGTTCAATCAAATCGTTTTCACTTTGCTGCTTCAGCTCGACATTCGATTGTACCAGTTTGTCGTACTGTTCTTGCAGGCGCAATTGCGTTATCATCATTTTGTCCATTTCATTGGTGATGGCCAAATTTTCGCGTACCAATCGCTGTGTGTGGGCCGCAACTCGAATATCACGCGTTCGATTGAACTCGTTCGACAAATCGAGCAGCTTTTGTTCGACCTCTTTGCGCAGTTTGTCCTTATCTTGGATTGTCTTTTGTTCGATTTGATTTAAGATTTCTTTGTGTTTCTTTTGCTCATTTTTCAATACTTCGTTTTGTTCGTCAAATTTGGACATCAATTCGTCGCGTTGTATTCGGAACTCTTCGAGCGAGTTAAGTTTACCGTTGAGTAGCTTGATCTCGGATGTCAGCTGATCGTGCATCAATTTATATTTATTCTCCCAGTCTTTTAGCTTATTTTGCGATTCGATGTTTTCCTCTTCGCGTACTTTATGTAGCTCGGACAGTTTGTCCTCCAGCTCGTTGATCACTTCGAGTTTTTCGTTGAGGGTGCGATTCAAAAACGATGTGATGTCCGCTTTATCCTCATCGATTTGTTTTATTTTCAATTCGAATTCTTCATTTTGCTCCTCGATCTTGGTGTTATGTGACCGGAGGCGAGACAATTTGTTGTTCAAATCGGTTATAGTTAATTCATAAAATTGACGATCGACAGCAGGGATTTGTTCAGTTTGGTTTTCTTTTTTCTCTTTTTTCTTATCTTTCTTCTTTTTACCGGCCATTGGACCAACACACTTAAAACACTATCAATTATTTGATCACCAACAAAAAAATATGTTTAACCTAGATGAAGACAACGATGTATACTGTTTGGTGGTTTTAATATATTTTCGTTTAGGGTGTATGCTTGTTGTTTACCTTTCACTTCTTATTTACTGTTCACCCCTAGCAACGCGAAAACTTCAGAAATCGATTTTCTTTTACCTGGTTAAGCGTAAGTCTATTCACGGCATAGAAAAATAATCTTATACACACGGAAGGGTTAAATATTTGGCAGTGTCGAGATGTCCAACGACATGAGAAGCTTTTCATGGAAACGAACCGTTCAAATAGCATTACCACCTTTGCTACCAATACAATTGGTTTTCGCTCACACACACACACCTACTTATTTTCTTTTGAACTTGATTAATTTTAACAAAATTTCCTAAATAAGCTTTCTGGAGTATGAACTAGGGGTAGTTCGTGAAAGACGATTATCACAACAATAAAAATATATTTCCAGGGAAACTGGACATTTTTTGTTTGACATGAGTATAGAGAGGGTGAATTTATATTAAATTGAGTATCGCCTGGCAACTCGCGATTCTGATTATCGCGCTTCGATTGGAACGTGTGTATGTACGTGTACGATTGGAACATACTCGTATATATGTAAACATTTGTAATGAGGTTGTTTGAGCGAGAGTACACGGTCGAAATAGAACGAGTAGAATCTAGATTGGTGAGACGAAATACCAGGTGGGAGAATGTGTAAGCTCGGATAACAATCACCCAGTCCTGTAATAGATGCAGCGAAAATGTGGCAGATTGTGGCTTCTCTCTTCCCCAACCACGTAACTGGCGGACAACCACCTTGTTCCGATAAAACGAAGGAAGCGTTTAGGAACAACCTAAAAGGTGCTAATAATTTCCCATATTCATATAGACCTCTGATACTAGACCTGGTTACCATAGTTAAACTGCTGGAAATATTCGAAAAACAACATGGCTTGAGAAAAGGCCGTTCTACCATCCGGAGGGTTCAAGAAGTTATGAAAGCAGTTTTTTGAGCACGACAAAATCACCATTTCTCTCGCAAAATAGTGTTACTCGCCATGTTGGATGTCAAAAATGCGTTTAACTCTGCTTAGTGGTCGCTAACAAAAACTCTATATTCTTTAGCCCAAGGAAATGCCAGATGATTCTGTCTTGGTAGGGAATGCAAACGATATCGCGGCGGTTATACTCACCCGAGATACTGATGATGCACAAACGAAACTCAAATATATCATCAGGAGAACTAGCACTTAGCTAAATGATCAACAGAGCTTGTTCTACTTACTATGAAACAGATAGCGACCGACTTGCTGTTCCAGGTTGGCAACGAGGATATAAGGTATTACTCGGCAGTGAAACGCCTAGTAGTGTGCCTAGATACCCAGCCAAATTTCGACCAGCAAATTACAGACTCCTTGGAAAAAGCAGTTAAAGTCCATCTTTGGTCCAACGACCGGAAAACGGAAATTGTTGATGTCGGTGACCAACTCAATCATTCCTTTTGGGTGCAAAATATGGGCATCCGCTTAAACACTAATGGTTACGAAGTACAGGAAAAAATGGCCACCGCACAACGCCGAATGGGGCTAAAAGTTTGTGGCTGAAAACGGTATCTGAGCCTGCTGTTCTGGTCATAGCTGGAGTGATCCTAATTGATATAATGGCGGAAGAAAGAAACCGAATCTATACAACACCAAAACTGACCTCGATGTTGTAGAAGCAAAATGAACAGGAAGTGAATATGTTGTGCAATGCTGGGAGGAAAGAAGGGTGCACAAAAAATACTTATTAGTAACTTCTCTGCGTGGACAGAGTGAGAACATGGGGAAGTCAGTTATTTTCTGATACAATTTCTTAAGGGCCATGTGCATCCTTTGGGTATCATTACTCGGAAAGTCTTCTGCCCTTGAAATGCAAGCATAATTAATATCAACGAGAAATGCTTTCTCTTATTCGTAAATGCGCTTATGCGTATTCTTTGGCTATCAGGCATAAGTTCGTAAAGTTCCGATGAGTAATGACCATGAGAGTATTTGTAGAACACACATAAAGCACCCACATTCCGCCTGTGGGAAAGAGAATCGAGATTAGTGGGATAAATTTACATCCGCGATCATTCTGGATGCTCGGCCTTGGACTCCATCGAGTGCAGCCAAATGTGTTTTTGGTGCTCCAGCCCAAATGTGAGAATTATACTCTAGTATGGGTCTTATATAGGTCTTGTAAATTGAAAGTGTTTCAGATGGTGTAAAATAAAACTTACATCGTCGTAGAAATCCAAGACATCTAGCTGCACTAATCGCTGCATTGTTTATTTGTTCATTCCAGGACATTTTCTTTGTATCAAGCCGAGAATCGAATATGAGTCAGATGTAGCCAAACTGGATTCGCCAATCAGAAAAGATTGCGAGTAGCCATAATTTCGGCTAGAAAAAACGCAGGATTGAAATTTGTTAGGATTGAATTCAACCCTGTTGGCTTCACCCCATTCCAGAATTCTTTCTGCGAGAATATCGTTTCGCGATGAAGAAGAAGTTAAGCAGTATGAAGAGGAAAGTAAGCTGTCATCAGCATAAGAATATATTGGATGGAGCGTTGATCATAGAAGATCATCGATGAAAATTAGAAAAAGAGTTGGAGAACGGACGGTTCCTTGAGGGACATCAGCGTTTAAAAAATGTGGAATGGAAGTCGTGCCATCCACCACCACTTGGATTTTACGACAGAAAAGAAAATTCTCAACCCATAGAATTACAGAACCGTGAAGGTCAACTGCCCTCAGTTTGCACAGTAAACCCTTGTGCCACACGCGATCATATGATTTCAAAATATCAACCGCAATGACATGTGATTCACCAGATTGATGGACACACCTGTTCCATTTTTCAGTGATGACGTTAAGTCTCCGGCTGAGCGTCCTCGGTGAAAACCATATACTGACGATCTGAAATCAGGTGGTGATCTTCCAAATAATTCATCAGGACGATAATTCGAAAGGTCCGACTTGCTGCCTTTCTTCAGCACGGGATGTACGTTAGCAATTTTCCAAATGGAAGGAAAAATGCCAGAAGATATAAATCGGTTGAAAAAACATGAAAGTGGCTTTGACCACCATTAGAATACCATCCGGACCGGCTGACTTGTTGGGGGTCAGCCGAAAAGCTAATCTGCCATTGTAAAAAAAAAAACTAAATAGTCATTCGAAGTCTTCCGAAGATCTAGATCACAGTCACCCAATACTATAAGTGAAGCAAAAGAAAACTGATCGTTCAAATCTTCTTCATAGAGACAAGGTGCGACATTTTAGGTCGAACATCTCGAACTACTCCTGAAAAGTCTAAGGAGCACTCCTGGAGTCCATATATCAATGATCTGTCAGTTGTATTGCTAATTAGAGCTAGTGAATCTATTCCATATAGTCGCGTAGAAAATATGAGCTGAGCCTCGCTTGCTGATTGATCGTTGATCTTAATCTTATCTATACTGTGAGAGTTGGCATCAAGGAAAATATTCCTTGATACCAATTCTCACAGTATGTATTTTTACTTCACCCCGTTGTTTTGCTTCACTTCTTATTTCGAACACCTAAGCATTGGTTGTCACTTATCTAGTCTGAACCAGTTTAGACCTACCTAGGCTTTTTTTTATAAAAAAGAAGGAAGGTAGGTTCAACCGTAGATTTAAGTTTTAGCGAAACCTACAAGGCGTTTATAATTTGATCAGCACTCTTCGGTATTTTTCGTTCAGCATGTAAATAGTTTGTCAAAATAGCACAAGGGGTCAAAACCATGGCTATGGTTGTAACTTGTAAGAGAAGTTTGAATTGTGAATGAACCACTTATAAAAATTATAGTCACTTAATAATTCGGTTGAACTTAGATATCCAAATGGAGGTATGATTTGGATCTCTAAGTTCAACCGAATCGAACCGCGACCGGTCCGTTGTGATACCAATCTATGTACGGCTGTAGGTCCGAGTTTTTTCGTAGAAACCATCTGCGCATTGAATAGCTCCATGTCAGCCTATAGTACTGACATGGAAGATGGGTCGGCCCATGGATTCTTAACACGACAGGGGATCCAGATATATGTTCATTTTTCACACCGATCGCACCGCCCAAACGATCGAAGGTGAAAAACCCATTTGCATCTTGCCCCGAATCGGGATTTGAACCCGGTAACTCCCGCTCCAACTGCCGCAGCTTTAACCACTGTGCCACCTGGGCGGATTTGGTAAAAGTATTTGTATGGAAAGTTGTGTTACCTTCCAGACCAGTATCATTCATGAACTGATAAAAAAAACCTTTTTTACCACTTCTACAGTAGATATGGGTTGAATGCAAAAGTGAGTATTATTCGATTACGATCGGTGATTAAGGATGGACACATCCACGAACCCCTGTTGGAGTGCAGAACTCATGAACCGACTACTATATAGACTGTCATGAAGTACGCTCTATAGCCGTACGTCCCCGATTTGGCTTCAGCGTAATGTATGACTCAAAAAATGACTGCTACAAAGTTGAGAGTGCATCGGGTCCAAGACAAAAAATAAATGCGGCCATGATGGATCTCATAATTAGGAGAGTATAAACACGTGACAGGGTACATAAATTGATATTCCATATATTTCTCTAAAATGAAGGATACACATCTGAATTGTCATGTTCTCATTTCTGGTGACATTACTTTTTAGGCTTTTTAGGCTTTTCAGTAGTGGCTGAATTATTTTGCTTCTTAGTATTGGATGCTGCATTCTTCTTTTCTCCTTTTTTGACGTTCTTTTGTTTACGGCTTGTTTGTCTCTTCCGTTTTGTTGTCTTACTCCTTTCAGTTGTTGGCCCAGTTGGATTTTTATTGACCGTTAACCGACGTGGTTCAGGAACTTGATTTTGAAGTTTACTTTTTTCACTTGTCGGTTGGACAGTTGTTGGAACTAGGGGAGTGGTATGCTGCATATGAACCGGTTCCATACCAGTCGTTATAATTGATGGAGGAGAAGGTATTTTTAAACCTCGGAAAAGAGAGTTCTCTTCTGGAACTATATAAGCTGTCGGCTGAAACTCAGGTGCAACATTTAAAGGTCCAGATATGCTTTCTTCTACGGGAAATACGTAGGATGCAGTGTCAGTGATATTATTGGTTAGTTCTATGTTGTTTATATTAATATCTGAGGGGATGGATGGAGTTGGTTCTTCATATAATCTAGAATTTCTCGATATATAAGCTGTCATCAATAGAAAATTACTTAACTCAACGACTGACTCATTATCATCGTCTGTGGTTGTTTGATCTGACGTACTGCTCACTAAATAATCACTATTGTTTTCTGGCGTTGTGGTTCCAAATGGTTCGTATTCTGCCAAAGAACTACTCAAACTGGTCGAAGTAAAATTATTTATTTGAAGTTGTGGTGGCACTGTGCTCGACACAACAATCCCGGTAAATGCAAATTTTTTCATGACAAGCTTTACTGGGATTTTCCATTTCTTGGCTGTTATAAAAAATGTTTTAACCGGAATTTTTATTACTGGTCCTGGTTTATCTGGTGCCATTACCGAAATATTTTGGCAAACAGCATCCTTCAATAAAATGTGAGATTAGTTTAGTGAATTTATTTGTACAGGTTAGCCACTTACTTTTATTATTAAGGTTAATAAAATAATGAACAGGAATGCTTTCATATTGACTCGACGGTACCACAGACTACTGATACAAATTATTAATTCTATAATTGACAAAATTTACGTCACGGTCAGTGAATCCGAGACAACAGTAGATTAAAAACTCATTTCAGCTCGACTAGAAAGCAAAGTGTTTTTTGCCCCGCGCAACTGTTGGGATTCCACAATAGCTATTCACTCGAATTAAAGTTCAATTAGGCGTTGTTTATATCATTAAGCTGTAATTTGGACTCGAATCAACTCAATTCATAAATTTGTGAATTAACAACAGAATGATGCGAACAGTATGTGATGATATGATTGTGAAAGCTTGCTAGAGTTGATAAGGTAAACAGAGTTAACAGAGGTTAACATTCTAAAACTAGGCTAGCAAGAACCTAAGGTTAGAAAGGTGGCTCGACAAATGATGGCTCGACAAATGAAAGATGGTCAAACCTCCCTTCCGTGTAGTAAAGCGGAGCAAGTCTAGCCAAATCACCGGAGGGCCGGTAGATGGTTCATAAATTTCTCTGTTCCTTTAAGACAGTAGAACACATAACAAATCTCTACTTGGGCAGTTTCATGTTAGGTTGCCTCTTTGAGGTCAGAAACAGTGATGATACACAAGTAGAATAGTAAGGCGCTACATCAGAAGCTCAATACGGTTTAATGTTGCATATATAGAAGAATTCTAGTTTACTTAAGATAAACCATAGGCATTGTTAATTTTGGCTGACCTAACAAACCTCAGTCTGTAGAAAAAAATAGGGTAAAGTAGAAACCTTGGACTGTGAACACATTTACTAGAAAACTTATTCGTTTCACACTTATCATTCATTTCTCGATCGATCAACAGCTGGACCAGTTTACTGGATTTTTTAATCAACTATGGCTTCTTTGGTATGGAATCACTAGAACACTGCAAATATAACCGACTGCAACTATGAGAGTTCTCCTACTGTTGCTTCAATTACTTCTAGTTGGAACCTAAAACCATCTCCACTTGGGTACATTTCGATTTAACCTGGCCAAAACTGAACCTCTCAAGCATTCTATTATTCAGGATGGTCGCATTTAAGGAGAGACCGCATTGGAAATGGATGACGAGGCAGAGATAAGAGGTTTTGGACAAGACTTAGTCATTTGCAAAGACTGATTTAATGAAGACCCTTAATCGTGTGTAGTTAGTGACGGTATCAGAAGACTAATCAAGTTTTTGAATTTAACCTTTATTAGCCTCCTTCCCAAATAGCTGGCCAATTGTATACTAAGACAAGTTTGGTGCCACTTTGCGCGCACAAGTTAAGTTATAAGTGTTCGGTTAGCTAGAGACTCTCAGGCTTGGTGTAAAAATGGGGCTTCGTCCTAGTACATAGATGGAACTTTGGAGAGGCAAAACGTGCTTGCACCTGCTGCTTTGACGTCCCCTTTTTGTATTTTCACATGTCGTGTTTTCAATTTTTGGTTGGTTTCACTGAGAGTTGGTTCACCCTCTCCACTCACCTGCCGCCTTTCCTGTGGTTTGGATCACTCTGTCATAGCGATGTATAGAAAAAACTATATGAGTGTGGATAACGATTCACCTGAACCATCCACACACGTCCTTCTACCTTCCACCCAAAGACGAGAAACAAAAACAGAACACACAACACTCTAGTTCACCTTTGTGACGATTATAATGATTTGACATCTTGTCTTGTCGGTCAGGGCCTTTTCCTGATTTCGTTAAATTCTGGCTTTTACCTTTCGACACATTTCTGGCGATGTTGCCTTTTTTAATATCCAGTTCCGTGGTGTTTTGTGCTGCTACCAATTTCATTGCTAAGAGCTATGGCCCGATACTTAAACCTGTTTTTTACATGTAAGTATCTCATTAACTCATTAACGTACACTTACGACGATACACCGTTTCAGACCGTTTGTCGTATATGTCAAAACATCGTGTTGTGAAATCATTGAATGGCTCCAATCAAAGAGTGCCACAATAGCCACCGCTTATATTCCAGAGGAACACGATTCACACTCCCTGTTGAAGACAAACGGCTGACAATCTTCTCCATGGAGAAAGGACTAAGCTCTGTCATCGGATTTGATACAAATGTAAACCACATAGTATGGAGCAGCACTGATTACAAATACAAGGGATGAGGATCTTTTTAAATGTTTTGTTCAATACATGAAAGTAACTAATAGCGAATAATTCTTAGGCTTTCATCACAAAGGCTCGCTGATTACTAAGTGGCTTGTCTCTGATTTTGCTTTATGGTCTGAAAACATGCCTCATGCATCAAATAAGATCTAGAGGTCATAACAAAGCAGATACAAGAAATCAGAGCTCTCAGATCGACGAAACAATAAAAGGCTTAAACCGAATCTGCAATGTCCTAAAATAGGAGGACCATTGAATCCCCCAATGACGAGGTTTAGTCACCTGTATAATACTATACACTGTCTATAAGAACTGCCCTGTGAAATGAAGGAAGTCTATTTTTGGTGGAATAGGGCAATGAAGATAAAAATGAGAAGACTTTATAATAAGACCTAACGCACCGATGAGTGGGGTCAATAAAAGTCAGGTCTCATGTATGAATTTTATTGGTAGAGTAGTAGAGCAACAAAATCTTAGCTAGGTTGGAGTACGTCGGTTACCATTAAAGCCCTGAAGAGATGCCATTAAGGGAATGTTTTATCTTCATTACAATGGTCCCTTGTGAGAAACGAGCATTTATCTAGATTCAGCAACATCGTATTTACTATCAAAAGTTATGTGGATGCTCTGGCTATAATCATCAGGGGAAAATTTGATGGAATCTAATCAGATCAAATGTAAAACGATATCGACACAGGGTGGTAATGTTAATCACCATATTCTATGATTATATGTATCTTGGGCTTGTTGGATGCTTTATGGTATTAGTTGAGGATCGAAACCGTGGACCACAAACATGGTATTTCCTGATCAGGATGACTGAATCCGAGGAGAACCCTCATTAGAACAGAGGTTTATGATAAGGTATATAACGGGTCAAAGACCGGTGGAAGAACAGGGATTTACGATTTTCGAGTGGCATCAAACGCGCAAATCATATCCAACCTAGTCGTTGAGTTTTTTCAATTTATGTTCAAACCTTAAGACGGAAATAAGTACGAAAATCCCCACCATGCTAACGTCCATTAAGGTACCACATGTCAAAATAGAAGATATAGATTTCATCTATACCCAAGTTATTCAATGATCCAACCTGCTCCAACATCAATTAAACAAATTCAGCGATTCGTCGGAACGGTCAAGTAAGCCGAATTGTTGTCCCCTATTCACACACACTTGAAATATATTAAAAAGATGCCGAAGTACAATAAAAAATTCTCGTGGCGCTTGCTAACATTATCATGTCGTTACGAATTTCTGAAATCATTCGCAACTTGGCATATCTGACCGGCTATAACTACACTCAGCGAGGTCGGGTTCTCAAAACAAAATTAAAATACTTAAACATTCCTGCTCAAGAGTGGTATATTTTTGTTGGGTAGGAGAAAGTTTTTGTGAAATGTATGCAACCGGATAATTAATCTCATCTATTGTTTGGTATAACTTACTTCCAACACCTATATTAGAAGCATCAGTACAGACAAAAAATGGTTTTGAGTAGTCTGGATTATGTAACGTAGGAGCTGTAGCAATAGCTTCTTTTAACTTATTGTTGGCTTCGATTGTCCATGTAATCTTCGTTGGTTTACCCTTTAAAAGATTGGTTATGGGTGAAACTATTGTAGAGTAGTTTGAAATAAATCTCCTATTCCATCCTGCGACTCCAAGAAATTATCAAATTTGTTTTATTGTCTTTGGGACTGGATAATTTATAATTGCATCCACTTTATCTGGAGCAATTTGAATTCCGTTTTTATTTACAATAAACCCTAAATAACTCAATTCATTAACACAAAATTTGGATTTAGTTTCATTTATGGTAAGTTTAGCTTCATGAAGTTTTTGGGAAACAATTTTTAAATATTTCATGTGCTTTTCAAACGTATCTGTGGCAATGATGATATCATCTAGATATGACCAAACGTAAGGATGAAGTTCGGGACCTTTGATGGAATCGGTTAACCTGGACATTGTAGCAGGTGCACCTACTAAGCCAAACGGCATACGCGTGCGAACATATAAAGTGGTCTACCTGATAGTGCGAAAGCTGTCTTTGGTTGAGACTGTTTATCTAATTGAATTTGCCAATAGGCATCAGACAGATCTATAGACGTTAGGTATGTAGTTCCTGATAAATTGGAAAGAATATTCTCAAGATGTGGCATAGGATATGAATTCTTAACCGTCATCGAATTTAGTTTTCGTGCATCAAGGCACATTCTTATTTTCCCATTTGGTTTATAGACAATCGTCATGGGTGATCTCCATGGTGAGGCTGGACATGGTTTAATAACTCCCAATTCTAACATACGCTGAAGTTCTACATCTGCGGCCTTTAAAACATGAGGAGAGATGGGATAACATCTTTGCATCACCGGGGAGTTATCACCAGTGTTTATAGTATGGGTAACTAGTGGGGTACAACCGAAATTATGCTCGGTGGTTATAGGAAACTTAGTAATAATTTGTTTTAATTCTTGTTGTTCTGGATCTGTTAGAAAATTAATGGAATTACTAGTCTTGGGTGATTCTGAATTAATATAAAAATGTGTTGGATTTAAATCAAAATTCTGCCAGAAATCCATCCCTAGAATAAGATCTTGGGTAATTTGTGGCAACACATACATAGTTAAGCTTCGCTGTTTGTTATTGAACTCGACTGAAACATCAACCACTTCACACCCTTGAAGTGAGTCACCATTAGCTACAAAAACTTTTGTATACTCTTTACTTGTTGTTAATCCACATTGGGTTATAAATTGTTTTACATTTCTTCCTAATACGGATATTGTTGCGCCAGTATCCAATAAGCCTGTTTTCGGGTTGTTATTAATTACAACATCTAAATATAATCTATTGTCACCTGGTTTTTGAACAACTATTGAAGCTACTGATCGATTTGAACTTGGGGGCTCTTCACCAGATCAAGTTGAAGGTCTCTCTTGACGAATATTATTAGCGGAATTTACATTAGCACTATACTGTGCTTAAGAAGAAGGTGTATTTAGATTGGATGAGTTTTGACGAAACAAGTGTGGATGACAAGTTTGACAGTGCGGAAATATGGTATCTTCTCTTCCACATCTATAACATAAATATTTAGCTCTTCGTGGTTTTAAACATGAATCCGGTTTGTGTCCATTTTCAAAGCAATTAACACAAGAAAAATGTATTTGACCTGAATTTTGGGAATCTGAAGAGTTGAAATTATTTTGGTGACTGTTGCTTGGTGCGCGATTCTGTGTACTTTTAGAATTACGATAAACGTGATTAGACTTTGAATGTACATTGGATTGAGAATTTATTTGTCTATTATTATGAATAGCTTTTGAATTACGAAATGATTTTGACACTACTGATCTATTCGTTAGTTCTGGATTAAAATTGGTTGTAAACTTATTATAATTAGCAGAATTTTTAGAATTTGAATTTTGATCCAATATGTTTAATTACTGCACACGTTTATTCATTCCTATGAGAGCATTTTCTTTACAAAGTTTTTCCATCCATTCAATGTCTTTAGAAAGAGTCGTTAATTCTTCAACAGAAGAAATATTATTTAAATTTCTAAAACTAAGTCCTCTTAAATAAATAGGCCATAAATTATTGTACAAAAATCTCAGTTTCTGTTGCGTACTAGGAGCTTCTTTCAATTCTTTAAATAATAACTCCATTGAGGATCGGTAATCACCAAATGTTTCAAACCGCTGTTGTTTGCGGTTTCGAATAGCATCTCTAATCTGTTCGTCATAATTTGGGTCAGAATACTCCCATTGTAATGCGTTACTGAAATCAGTCCATGTTCGAAAATTATCGAAATAAGCATCATACCAATGTAGGGCACTACTATCTAGCAATAAAAAAATGGAACCTAATAACTCTTCTTCACAAATTCTTTGAGCTCTAGCCATTCGAGTTACTTTCGTAAGGAACTCATTTACATTATCACAACTTTTTCCAGAAAATTTTAATTTCCACTCTTGAATGGGTACAGGTCTCCAACGTCTCTCAGAGTATCTATTTTCGGGAATTAATTGATTTTCGTGATTAAGCAATTTTGATTGAGGCTGATATTTCGTACTCTTATCACTAAAATGATTAAAATGTTGTTCTGTTTGATTGAAATTCTTTGGTGGTATGGATTGATACCCACTATCGTAAAAGTTAACTGTATGTTTATGATTAGTTCCTAAATAAGGATTGGTCTTGGGAACCGATGGAATTGATTCTAACTGACTATAACTCTGGTGGTATGCATTTGACCAAGTTGTTGAGGTTGCTTCAGAATGTGTAGCTAAGTTAATTTTTTCTTGTTAAGGCAAAATTGATCTATAACTCGGAATACATTGTGGAATTTCTTGCAGTTTCGAAGACGTGTGGTTTTGAAAACTAGATGCAATTTGTTGTGAAGGTGAATATATTGGTAAATTAGATGCTAAACTATAATAATTTGAAGAATACATACTTGAGGCGGTTTGAGATATCGGACAGAAATTAGGATTATCAACCTTCAAACCAGAATAAAAATTATGAACATTGTCTGTTTCAGACGAAGTTTCCTGTATTGACGTTGAAACATTAGGTTTGATTGAAATATTTGACTCAATATGACTGGTTATGTCTCTTCGGGTAGAACGAGCTCTTCGTAAAACTTATTGAATTTCTAAATTTTGGTGTTCGTCTATTTTTGCTCTCGTTAACCTTCCTTCTATATGTTTTAAAACATTGAGCGTATCCTTGGTTGGAGATTGTTCAATTCCATCCAGTCTTTTAAGTGTTAAATGAATTAGACTGGGAATATTTTCGTCAATATTTTCATTTGAGATTAAATAAGGGGAAATTTGTTCTTCATTTAACAATTTATTTAAGATATATACAGGACTTTCAGTAAATTTATCTAAATCAACATTTCGAATGTCCAATTCATATTGGACTTCTTCGTCATTTAACCCATTTATATTCATGATTATAAATGATCAAACTAAACTAAAACTTTTGATTTAGATACCCTGTTTATACTTTTTAAAAAGGAATTTGATAGTTTCGTTGAGCGCCACTGATAACGGTTAGGATAAACCAAAAATCAGAATTAATGAATTTTTGATAGTATTAGATAATTTGAATATTCAAGAACATAAAAACATATACCATGCATACGGATATATTTTAAATAATTAAATAATATATATGTATATGTAAATTCAATAAATAAAATTAATATTTTGTTAATATTAATCATAAATTAGATATGCGTTCACTTGACAATCTTACCAATCAAAACCGAATTAAAATTAAAATAAAATTAAAATAACAAACAAAAATTATGAAATTATTAATCTTTAAATTAATATGAATAAAAAAAAATCTCGCTGGCCCCACGTTGGGCGCCATTTTTGGTTCGAATTTCTGAAATCATTCGCAACTTGGCATATCTGACCGGCTATAAACATTATTGATAGAAAAGAAAAAATAAAGACCTGTGCAAGATCGAAAAGCGATTAAAAAAAAAAGTGATCAAAGTAAAATTTTTTTTTTAAATAAAGTGATTAAACTAATATGGAGATTAATCAAGTGATCAAGATATGCGACATCCAGATATGCGTCGCGTCGCCAATCAAACCAATCAATCAGTATAGTAAGTCTAAGTAATTAAGTTAATATTTAAGTTCTAATTTTAATTTACTTAATTCTAATAATTTCAAATAAATGTATGTTTTTTTTTTATATTATTATAATAAGTATTTGATTTTTTTTTTTTTTTACTTCCACCCAAAGCAATTTTTTTTATTATATTGTGTGAGAATAATTAAAATTTAATATAAAACTATGGAAAAAATTTATTAAACAAATTCTTTAAAATAGAATTATTACTATTCCTGTGATTATTTTCATTTTTTTCGTTAGCAATCATAATTTGTGTTATTATTTTAATTTTGTTTTGATAACCCGACCTCGCTGAGTATAGTTATAGCCGGTCAGATATGCCAAGTTGCGAATGATTTCAGAAATTCGTAACAATGTTAGTCCATCTTCTGAGCAACACCACATTCAGTATCTCTACATATGCGTCAAACATTGCCGTTGGCACAGTGTTGCAACAATTAAATAACGGATGTTGGCAACCTTTAGGATTCTTTTCCCGAAAATTATCAACAGCAGAAAGAAATTATTCCGCTTTTCCAGAGAACTACTTATTTTAGATATTTTGTAGAAGGTAATCAAATTACCAAATACACAGATCAAAATCCTCTTACCACGGCAATATACTCTCTGAGTGATAAGAGTCCACACCAGACTCGAATATTAAACTTTATCGTTATGTTTACGACGGACGTACAACATTTAGCGGGCAAGCACAACGTAGTCGCAGACACGTTGTCACGACCGTGTGATCACGTTGAAAGTAAAGACAAAACTTCTAGGCTAAATTTTAATGATTTTGCCAAGGCTCAAGAGTCTGATAACTTCTTGAAAATCGCGCCAGGTGAGTTCTAAATTTAAACTGGAACTAACCACCCTCTCCGATCTTAAATTGCGAATCCAAGCATACGCGTTACACGTAAATTAATTTCAAGTAGGTATTTTCGGCCGAATATTAATGCCGAAGGCACACCGAGAGACAACCAGGGCATTTCGATTTGCCATAATCGAGGAACGAACCTTACAGATCATACATAAGATGCCATAAATTTCTAAAGACAAATGTCTTCAACGGCTGGTTGATTCATCGCTCATTATTAGCAATCACGATTACAGCTTCCAGTATCATTGTCATATGTATACCAGTAAACTACTGATGAAAAGCGGTTGGGAGTATGATCACGAATTACCATTACATGAAAACCGGCAGCATTTCCCACCATATATGGAAGGCTGCAAAACAAACAAAATAGCAACTCTGGAAAATAGACGTGAGCTTTTAAAGTGTTCGTTTGTTGGTAATATTTTATTAGGTCACATTGACCAGCAAACATGGTTCTAAATCAGTAAATCACCTGTTCGATTTTACGATTAATGTTTTATGTGTCTGACTATAACGTCATTTTTAATGTCAAGTCGAATTTGTAGACTTATTTACAAATAAATTCGTCAAACCGGAAAATATTTAAGGAGTTACTAGAGGACATCATAAAGCTTAGATGGTTCAAACTGGTTTACTGCCTACGAAAACTTTTAGGCCACGTTGATATGTGGTTTAATGCCATACAAGTAATATTCTTATAATAGACCAGATGACACTGTAAGATATCTACGTAAAAGGTGTTTTTTTAGAGGTTCACAACTTTGAGTTGGCAACACTGCTTTATTTGACAACACATTTAAAACTGATACCTTTTTGTTGAGTTTGGTTGGATATTTCGTTATGGATAGACTTACGTCCGAGCAAAATTTTTTATCAAAATAATGGTTCTGTTCATCAAACTTTCGGAACACGTTTACTCTTAATGATAATGTGCATACCAGGAGATACCGAATCAGTGTGCACTGAAGAAGCTGTAGCAGCTCCAAGTCAATTAATTCGTCGCCGTTCTCAGCAACCTTTCTTCGACCATCGTATGCGCCGCCAATTCGACGGATGGGCTGAAACACAAATTGATATTGATTTTAAATTTCCATTCAAAAGTTTGGTCTCCGATGAAGCACATTTTTGTTGAAACACCATTACATCCACAGAAGATTACTGTTTGGTGCGCTTTATGGGATGGCGCAGACATTGGTGCAAATGTCTTCAAAAACGATGATTGTCAGAATGTTATTCTCCCATTGACTATCCAAGCGGTATAGAGACATAACTAGACATTTTTTCGTAACCTAGATTAGCTAATGGATATCAACATACGCTCATAAATAAGACCTAGTGACTGGGCTCAGACTCAGCACGCTTACTGTAAAGGAAAGTCTGTGGACACAGCTCTGCATTCCCTGGTAAATACAATTGAGAAATCATTATTCTCGCGAGAGTTTTGTATAGTGGCGTTTCTTGACATTGAGGGCGCCCTTAACAATGTAAAGAAAGAGGCAATTCTGGAGGGATTGTGGCTACTAGGTGTGGATTACCCTATAAGTGGGTTAATCAATCACATGCTTGGGTGCAGGATGATTAACTCAGAGCTGGGGGAATCCACCATCAGGAGACGGGCCACTAGGGGAACCTCGCAGGGAGGTGTCCTGTCTCCTCTCCTCTGGAACATAGAAATCAATGAGCTGCTATTAAAGCTGGAGAGAAAGGAGGGATCGGAATGATTGCACATGCAGATGATGTAGCGATAGCTATCTCTGGGAAATACATAAGCACGGTGGCGGAGGTAATCCAAAATGCCCTTCTAATCATTACGAGGTGGGCCATCAAATGTGGACTGGCAATTAGCGCGTCTAAAACTGAATTGGTACTATTTACTAGGAAACATAAAATCCCTGTAGTAAATCCACCTCTACTAAATGGCAACAGACTAGCTTTTACGGACAAGGCAAGATTTCTAGGCGTAATCTTGGACAGTAAGCTAAACTGGAAGCCTAACATTCTGGAAAGAGTAAACAAGGCTATATTGGCATTGTACTCGAGTAGGAACTCCATCAGAAAGAGATGGGGCCTGACGCCGGAGCTGGTACACTGGCTATTCACTTCTGTAGTAAGACCTGTACTTATGTATGGGGTGAGCGTGTGGTGGCCAGCTCTTGATAAAGTAACATACAGGAAAAGGATTGAGAAGGTGCAAAGAGCGGCGCACTGAGGACAACACCTACAAGTGCCTTAGAGGTCTTGTTTCACCTCCTCCCCGTCAATTATTTATGGTAAGCAGATTGTGGCGATTACGGCCACTCGACTATCAGCCATATCTCCGTGGAAATGTCTTCAGACACGACACTCGACGATAGTCAGACCGCTGAGGAAAGAACTGGCGAATCTGGCAACCTTGCGGGTTGACGACTGAAACGGAAGCATTGCAGTTCTTTACGGATGGCTTCAAGCTACACGGTAAAGTAGGAGCTGGAGTCTTCTGTGATAAATTAGAGGTAGATATAGCAGTTCGCCTCCCTGATCACTGCAGTGTGTACCAGGCAGAAGTGATAGCGATTGAGGAGGCCCTGAACTGGTTGAGACATAATGTGGTATCCTCGACTGATATCGCAATTAATGTGGACAGTCAGGTGGCAATCAAGTCACTGGTTTCTGTTTCTCTAACGTCTAGAGTGGCGTTGGGTTGTCGCTCGTCTCTAAATAAGATGAGTGAGCATTTCAACATCTAGGTAGTCTGGGTCCCTGACCACTCAGACATCATAGCTAGGCAAGGTACAACTCTCCAACTGATACCAGAGAGAGCAAAGTTGGGGAGCACTCTTTGCTTAAAAAAGAGGCGGAAGCCTCAGCGAACAATGAGTGGACGAACACATGTAGAGTTGCAAGACAAGTCTGGCCAAAGCTGAACTTGAAACGCTCAAAGGCACTTATCTCCCTACAAAGACGTAAACTTAAAACGATCGTGGGGATACTCACAGGACACTGCCTTCTTGGAGAACATGCGAGAAGGCTGGGTCTGGAAGTAAATGACTTTTGCAGAAGCTGTAGGGATGAGGAGGAGGAAGAGACGGTAGTACGCCTCCTATGCTCGTGCCCGGCTTTGGCACACAAAAGATAAGAATATTTGGGTAAGATTTTAATGGACTGCCTCTCTGATCTCGAAAACTGTAATGTGTGAGACTTATTATGCTACGTAAGCAGCTCAAACTGGTTCTCAAAGGGGTAAAAGGGAAGTTAGATCCTGTGGTATCACAACGGACCGTCGCCGGTCTAAATGTACTTTAACAGCCACTCAACCTTACCTAACCTAGATTAGCTGGCATTAATATTGCGAACATATGTTTTAAACAGGGCGGAGCCACATGCCACTCAGCGCGCGCTACAATTGATTTATTCAAAGAAAGTTTTGATGAATGAAGAATTTCGCGAAATGGTCCAATTAATTGGCTACCAACAGCGTATGATTTAACCCCATTGGATTATTTTCTTTGGGGTTATGTAAAGTCACTTGTCTACGTCGATAAACCAGAGACAATTGAACACCTGGAAATTCGAAGAGTTAGAAGTGAAATACGGCCGCAAAAGTGCGAAAAGATTGTGAAAATTAGTGGTCCAGATTGGGCCGTGCACGCGCCTGCTGTCGCAGTCACTTGGCCGAAATCCTGTTTCATGATATCAAAAATATATTTTTCAGTTTTATTATGATTTAAACTTGTGTAACTCTATAAAAAACACGCGTTATGTGTAAAAGCTTAAATTGGACTGAAACCCACAATTTACACCATTATATAGGTTACAACGGGTTTCATTATGTTCACCACTTCTATAAATAACAAATTTTAATCATGTTAAATGTCAAAAACTGTTTATGCAGACATTTTATATTTTTCAATAACACCACTCTATTTTGACGAATGTCATATATAGGATTAAAAACCAATGGCAATATAATTGAATTCTCCCCAAAAACAGCATCCAGGATCATAAATAATCCTAAATAAAAAAAGAGCTGCATAAACCAAAAAAAAAAAAAAATTATAAATTAAATTAACGACAATTTCGACCCACAATAAAAATACCGCATTCACCTGCTTCCCACAAACCCTCAATTAAAACGGGGTACGAAAAACTCTTTTCCTCTCAGTGGATTGTTGTGTTGTAATTTTTCATAAAATTTATGTTGCATTTGAAATATAATTTTAATTATTTTTATGTTTTTGTAGTAAAAAAGTGAAAAAGAAGAATAAACCAACAATTTCTCCCATTGGGTGTTGTTAAATGTTAAGGAATTTAATTTTGTGTTAAATTATTGCTAATACTCGTATATGTACACTATTATAATTATTATTATTATTTATTATAACATCAGTTGTAACAATATTAATTATAAATTAAAATAATCAATCATTTTGTAAGTAATGAAAATAAAATTTACATTTTATAGTGTGGTCGGTAAATATTATGCACTTATGTTGGTTAATTAGAAAATAATATTGGGTTAACTGCAGTACTTGGTTATACCTGTGCATAAATATGTTGGTATATGCTCATTGTACATATCATAGACATGTCTAAGGTATTGATATACATTATTTGTAATTATCTAATATTTTGTACATAAACATGCATATGAATCAATCACAAATGATGCTGAGGATTTATTGGTACGATATGTATGGGGGTTTGCAGGAAATTAAACAATTTCCTCAGTAACGGCATTTAGGAAATTAATTTGGAATATTGGACAAGTTAATTTAATTCCCAATTTCCAATTAGGTTATAGTGACGTCAAATTGGCACTGTGTATTGCAGAAGACTGCACTTTGCAAATGTTCAGAATTCCTCCTTGTTTATGAAACAACAGTACGGCTTGTATATAATTGTTAACTACACGATGTAATTTAAACAGGATTTTACGTGTGCTATAAAGGGTTTTTCAATAAGAAGTTTCATTTTGACATTTATAAAAAACGAGAATTTTTAAGTTAATTCAATCAATGGTTATGCCATTGCAAATAGGAAGGCCACCACGGCTATAATTTTCAATAACCAACTCGCATAATTCTGGCTGTATGTCCTCGATAACTTTATCTTTTACGTGGCCACAAAGAAAAAAGTCTAAAGGTGGTAAATCACAAGATGGCCGATTTAAATCATCTCTTCGAAAAATAACACGGTCAAAAGTAAAGTCTAATCACAACGTCAGCCCAACCAACCGCACCGAACACATTGAGAATAGAGAGCGTTTTCAACAATCATTCTTGGATTTTCTGAGCCCCAAATACGACAATTCTAGTTTTTAAAGTAGCCTCCGAGATGAAAATGAGTCTCATCACTGAAGATGATTTTTTTTATGAAAATCCGGATTATGATGATTGATCGGCTTAAGTTCTTGTGTTAACTGAACTTTAAAAGACTTAAGACCTAAGTCTTTATACAAAATACGGTGCAAATCGACAATCCTGAGTTTTCTTTAACACAACAGGCTACAGTAGCAACATTCTTAGTTGTTCTTGAGCGAGGCACATGATTTCAATTCTTCACATCACTAACTGATTTCTAACCGGATTTCTCATCCAGTTTCACTATTGTCGGCCGAGAAGCTGCTTCACGACCAAACTGTGCTTTAGTTTTGTGAAATGTGGCAGAATTTTCACCATTTATAGTAATGGCGTAGAGTTTACTTGTCAAATGTCAAAAGATGAAAGCCTCAACATTGACAGCTGTCCAAATAGCAGGCTTTTCAAACTAAAATCTCAATGTCATTTCTTAAATATTTTATGTTAAAACGTTTTTATAACTGGCGCGCTATCTCTTATCAAATCTAATTTTGACTAGCACCATCTACTAAAAAATTCTCGTACTATTTTACGAAGTTGAAGGTATACAAATCTCTGTACATCCAATATAAAGGACAGGAAACCCATATAAACAGTACAATTTATAAAATGAAGACCAGATAAGAATTAAAACACCAACCTAATTGTTCTTTTACTTAATATAATTAACTTGGCGTCACCCGTAACCAAGTTAATTATTAATTCATAATATCTTGTATATTTAGAAATAGTGGTCCAAGCCCCTACCAGAGGTAACCGCATTATTCCCTGCATTTTTTGTGAATCTAAACATTCCAATCTGTGATTGGAATTGTTTATGGTCCTTCGATCCATCAAAACAACATATTTGGCGAATTTGGAGAAAGCAAGAAACTCGAAATCTTTCCTCATCAACCCTAAAAATGCAGAAGCTACTTGAAAAACAAGAGGAGACAAGATAACAACACTTGCCAGAAATTACTACAAGGATGGAGATAGTCGAAAAACCAAAAGCTATCTCGAAAGAAAGATAGAAGAAGTGAAAAAACTATACTCCGCATTTCTTGTAACAGATGACCAAATAACAGCGATGGATCCTTTTTTACAAGAAGATCATCAGTATAGAGCAGCACGAAAAGTAATTGCCGAAACAAATGGCAAATTAATTGCCGAGATGCGTCATCGACTGCACAATGTACCCCCGCTAACACCAACAGATTTGTCAACACCATTGTCTATAGAGTCTGGACAACATGCAGCTCTTCGAACTGAACAACAAAGATTTGTCAAACAATGAGCCAGCAACAACACCGCCACCATCCACAAGTATGGAGTATCAACAGCAGCTTGACAATCGCATATTACCAATCAAAAGGTTGTCAACCAGAAACTGCCCAAGAAGATGTTCTGATGAGAAATATGTACCGAAAAATACATTCTATCGAATTACCATTGGACAACGACCAGAGTCCAATAGAATATATGAATCTCAAAATAGAACAATTGTCGAAAGAAATAGGGATAATTCATCAACAACATATAGAGATTCTAGTAGAAATGGAAGAAGAAGAACAAACATGTAATTACTTCCAAGACAACCACTATGAAACTCTTAAGGGCAGAGTGGAAAGTGTACTAATACGATTCCAACGCTAAAATCAACATTCAAAAATAACAACACCTTCTGAAGACCACAAGTCACAGTTACCCAAAGTACAGCTACTACCATTTTATGGCGATTATTACATTCACAACAACAAACAAATATCCAATACAATTAAGATGACTTACTTGAAGTTAACTGTACAGAAGGGAGCGGCCCAGTTAATTAGTCACCTCTAAACAACTAGTGACAACTAAAACAAAGCCTAGGAGATATTGCAAGCGAGATACAACAACGCTAGACTAGTAGCAAACAAGTATTTCAACTCCTTGATGACCTTACCAACGATACATGCAGCATCCGCGGGAGCAATTCGAGTTCTGCATGATACTACAACTGAAATACTACACAATATCAGCATAATAGTTACTCTCCCTTCGAAGTAATATTCATTCTAGGCAAAAAGACACTCGATCGTAGACACTCGATTAAAATAAAAATAGTGCCAATATTCGATGCAAACTTCAGCCTTGATATTAAACAAGCTTACTCAACAACTGACTGAAGCTGATATTGATTCACAATAAAAGAGATTGACAAAGAAAATCCAAAAGTTATTATTAGTAATCTTACTCATAAGCCATTTGTGTTATGAACGATCTCATGTGATTTCGATTTGATATCACGTCCACTAAGTACGGGCAAAATCCCAAGACCAGCCGTATGATGCGATTTGCGCTATAGGCCCATATGTATTTGGCCCAGCTTGTTCATTTTATAATAAAGATTTATATTGATGGTTTTCGGGAATAATGAGGGTCATGACTGATCTCATCTGATAAAAATTGAACAATCTGAGATCGATCACGAATTTCGTGGTTTCTGGAATTCATAAATATAATTCTATTATAGAATGAACAAGTTGGGCCATATACATATGGGTCAATAACGCGAATTTCATCAAACGGCTGGTCTTGTAGTCTTGCTAGTAGTCAGTAGACATGATATTACTTCGAATTCACATGAGATCGTTCATAACTGCAATGATTTATGAGTAAGATTCCTAATAATTACTTTTGAATCTGCATTGCCAATCTCATTTATTGTGAATCCTCACTTGTTGATTGTAGACGGTAGAAATTAAGTCGACCTTGAATACTTATTTCCCAATCGGTAAATTACACAATTTTCTGGGATGATTATAAATATCCTGGGATGAGATGAATTTAGTATTACCTGATGAACATTTTTTTTTGGAATCCTAGAATAACTTCAGACAACACTGCTCAAATGAAGAAGATACTATCAAGATACCGTGTCTGAGTAATACAAACGAATTGTAATCTGAACCACTTTATACATTAGATTTTGCTGCGTTCCTTAATCGAAATGTCCCAAAATGGTGTCTGGTTTTTGGAATGTCAAATTGAACCAGTTGAAGCTGATGATATGCTCGTACTTCATGTAAAGTAGTAAATATGCAGTTACCAGAATATATAAAATCCTGGCTACGTCATTTAATGCCTGACAACATCCTGAAGGAAGAACCTCCGAAAAAAAACAAGAGAAGGTCCCCATTCTCTTGTTCTTTTTTTGTACTGAATTGAACGAAGTATATGGGCTACTTAAACTTTTTTTTTTTTTATGGGCTACTTGGTCTACATATTCCTTAAAACTTATTCTCAAAATAATCAGGGGCAATAATTACCTTTTCAGTGTTAAATAACGAACTATACTACAGCAACAGGTATATCCCCACTATTATTTATCAATAACTTAAAAATATCTGGGTGCCATTATACTATACATACTTTATCTACTACAGATTTACCTTATCCCGTTGCCCTGTCTAATGTAAGAAAGCATACGCAATGACATTGGTGATGATCAAGAGCTAGGTCCACAGAAATCAGTTGAAATGAAGTTTGTTTGTCACTGGAATGACGTGTAATTTTATGATGCTTGTAGAGGCCTCTATTTTTGAGAGTCGTACTGTTTACAAACGCCGATGTTCATTCTACATATTTATAAGGTCGCCGCACAAACTAATCCATACCTATATGGATTCGTTTGTGAACGAGTTGTTTGTCTGACGATGAAGAACTCTTGCCACATTCACGGCACTGATTAGATATTGGGTATGTTTGAGGTAGTTGATCATCAAAAATACGATGCACCAGGTTTATAATATATTCTTGAGGTTACATTTCCAATTCTTTCGGTAGGACTGATTTAAGATGATCAAAATTTTCCATGTGCCTTAAACTACACACTATCATATAGTATTCTACACATGCTCAATGAAATTTAAATCTTCCGTTAGCGAGCCAATTTCCCGATTTTCCCGACTCGATCAATTCCCACCTCAACCAAATAATTATTCTGGCGTTTTCCTTCTGCCGTTGGGTTGTTTGAAACCAAATAGACTATTAAACAGCCCTCAGTCGGTAGTTATATTACCGCCGCTTAGAAACACAAGGTTCTTTCAGGCGCCGTTAGAAATGCCTATCCACACTATTAGTGTCAGTGGCCATTAAATCCAGGGATCGCAGACTGAACCTTGATTCATTATAGTGCACAACATAAACTTCAGTTGTCCGTATTCTAACTGACATGCTCTGGTCCATTCCAGCTTAAACAGTTCCTTTAAACAATGCGTAATTTCTCTAGATACGGATATTTACGAAGAAATTCAAGTGTCTGGAATTTTAAACGAGCAGCATACCTCTATCATAATTCAAGAAGCAGTGGAATTTTTGCTGGCTTATTATTCCAAGGAGGGTTTTCGATGAACGACTTGTGATGAGTTTGGTCCATTAAATATATGGTGAAGACGGTTAAAGTGATTGTCGACCCTCAAGGGTGGGGGTATTACCCAATGCGTTTCGTTTGATAGCTATGTGACTGGTTATCCAGTGAAGTTTGACTTCATTCGGTTCGCTAAGTCGATTAAAGGTATATAAATAGTGTCTGCCAAACAAATTTCGAGGAAACAGTTTTGAACCCAATAACCCTTAAAGAAACCTGACTGCCAGAAAATATAAACATACGACTTTTGCAATTTATTTGCATCCCATGGAGTGCTGCTCTCCAAATTTCAGTAATTTTATAAAACCAGTCGCGTACACCTGCCATCATATTTAATTCAGGATTTAGAAGCCCGGCACCAGCAAGATTACGGCGGGAAAAGTATAATGGGCTATTGTAGTCCCTCTTATACTTTTCACTAGATAATGTTACAAAAAAGTTTGGACAGGTAGACTCACCACCACCTCTTACAATGACGAGAGACACAAATACTTGCTGGTGGTTCAAAGCTTTCCTTACAACTTCACTAATAGTTCTGGGCAACGTGAATGTTTACATTTCTAGTATTCCATCTTAGTAGATCGTCAGATATTTGGCTTCTGAAAGCAGGAGATGATCTGCAATTTTTTGAAGCTTAATTTTTTCAGAGCCCTGCGTCTAGTGAAAAGAAACAGCTTAGCTTTCCTAGGAATAACTTATACGCTTAGACACGACACAAGATCACTTCTATATTAATCGCCGTTTGCATACACTTAGTCCTGAGTCCTGACAATAAATTGCGTAAGACCAAAGGAAAGATAAAACTACACCTTGAGGATTTTTCTTCCAGGCGGTTAAGGTAGTCGTATCTTTTAATAGGTCAGCTATAATTATTTATTACTTAAGCATGTGTTTCATCCGTGGAGATTTTAACACTAAATCATAGATTTAAATTTTCAAAAATGCGTCCTATGAAAATACTTTATTATTACTAATCCAGCGATTTTTCAATCCGTTCACTGCCTCTATTAAGTGCTGAATATCAACAGATTTACATTTCTGGAATAAATGGAATTTCCTTTCAGTTTACTATCAGGCTTGCAGGTTGAAAGCTGCAGTCTGGTCTTGCCATCCTTCGGGATTCTACCCTTTTGTTTCCTGCACAATTTTTGAAGGGTTCTCAAGTCGAACCGGCGCAAAAGATATGTGGAAGGTGGTCGTTAATAATTTTTTAGTACTCCTTGCAGGAGACCAGGAAATGCCCATCTGAATAATATCATTATTCACCATATTAGCTGTCAGGTTTCACTCAGTGAATTCTGGCAGTTGATTTGTGCGAAGCCTTTTGGAATAATGAGGTTTCATTAAAATGAGTGGTTTTCCGATAGTTCCGATAGGAACCTTCATATTTCTACGGTGAACTCTTCTACGTCTAGAGGTTGCCGAGATGCTATCTACTTAATCACGAAAGATCTTCTTTTCGATGTTATTAATACATTTTTTGTACTCGCTTTGGGAGAATCTGTACAACTCTCCATTTTTCCAGGTTTTCTTGATTTTGTTGAGAGATTTATTATTTGTTTCAGCAGTTTTTGCAGCTCTCTAGTACACCATGGTGTCCCAGTTTTCTTGGGCTTACTAAGAGTGCGCTTCTACTCGTAGAAACTAATTAGTGATTTTTTAAGGACGTCAACGTCATTTAATATCCCCTCGAAGTTGGAAGTGACTGGTAAAAATTGAGTCTAAATAATTTCGAATTTGTGTTTTTTGGGTTCCTAAACTTGTTTAAAGTTTATCGTTACTTAGAGGAAAGGAAATATTGGTCAGAAAGAGTAAGCTGGATTGAGGCCCTCCAGTTTGGATGTCTGTTATATTGGTGTAGTCCTAGTATTTTTATGAACAGGTCAGACGAAAGCGTCCCAGCGTTTCATGTCCTTTACGAATTACCTACGCATATACTCTAGAGAATTATCGACAGAACTTTGCATAACCTTATAACAAACCTGACATTTTGGCTGGACGCTGTGTTTGCCCTTGAATACACACCACCAGATGGTAATAATAAAACTTTGTGCTTTGCGTTCTCGTAATAAAATCCTTATGCATCAGATATGAAGGCGGTAAGGAGGGTTAAGCACAAAAAGCGATTATATACAACTCGACTAACCATGATGGCACTTTAACTTCCCGACTCATAAAAAATTCGACATTAATTATCTCATATAATCAGCTCGTGTACAACTCGATACCAACACGGTTTTAATTATCATTTAGTCACATATAATACATAAAATCGACAAGATACATACATGTATGTGTTTCATAAAACTTAAGGTGATAAAAATCCATAAAAACCGCCAACACCGCATTACGATATTTGCCAGCAACCAGAATTCGATGTTCACGAAAATGTACTCGTACATCAAATTAATAAGCGAAACAATGTATATGTATGATGTATAATTTTTATGTGAAAGCTTTATCCATGTATACGAGCATGTACATTAAATATGAAGTAAAAGCTTTTTCTTTTATGTTTAAAATAAAATTATAAAATCGTTTCCGCTTTTCCCGTTTGTATGTGTGTGTGTGTTGGGAACAAATTATGTTATCTATTTATGTTTGAACATAGTTTGTATATCGTTATGTATTTTATCTGTTTTTCGTGTATGATTATGTGTAGGGATGCTGTTGGTACATAAACAATTGTTTTTTTTTATGATTATTATTGATGAGAGATAGTTTTGCGTATTATTTTATGAACTTCGAAGCACAATATAAAATGTCAATAAAATTTAACACAATGTTTTTGTTCGATCCATGGAGGGAACATTATTTAAACTCACGATGAAATTTAAAGGGTGTCCCAATAAGAAGTTCTTTATCCCAATAAGCGAGTATAATCCGCCTGGTTATTTATAAAAAATGATTTCATTCAAATGGACCCGCGACTGGCCTTGGCGTACTGTAATCGGCTCAATTTCTATAAACACATTTTGGATATATTTCATTAATGGTTGTTTCAATAAACATTGTTTGTCGATTGCCCGTATAAAACTGGTTCTTCATGGCACCCCACAAAAATAAAATTCCAAAAGACATCAACATTTCCTTGCCTGCCAATTCATGTCACCATTTCGACTGATAATGCCGCCATCGTATTTCAGATTCACTATTGTAACGCCCGATGTTTCGAATGACATAAGTGTTGCCAGAGACAAAATAACAAATATGTCAAATATGAACCGATTATTGGGACACCCTATATATAGAATGTATACAGACAGACACAATGGAATTGTAATCGTGGAATCTATTTATTACTATCTGGAAAATTAGAATGAATTATTGTTATGGATTATTGTGGAAATATAGATTTTAGATAAAATACTGTGCTCGATGTTTCAACCATAATGTTAAAATATGGTTTGAGGTGGAAGAGAGCAGAATATTTATGTCGAAAAATACTCTATCCATCGAGTTTCTATATGGTTTGGTTAAAATATCGACACCGTCACCAAATAGTTACAATTCTGTGTTAAATGACGTCATTCAAAATCTTGTACCGATACTTCAATGAAGTGCTAGTACAAGGCAACCTAACTAACGTTTGTTATTTTATTTTTTCAAAGTGGTTTGTTTTATTATAGGATACTCTTCCCTAATGGGCAATCCAATTTTTCAGATAATATTCGATTGAATGGTCTCCTATCTCAACAATGGCAACTTCGGTTTGATCTGTCGGCTTCAATTTAACTTGTTGACATGCAAATGAGCTTATGAGCTACGTTCGAAATGATGGTTTTTGCTTATTTTCTTCCCAATGAACCAAAGCCCAATCAGCTAACCGAATTGACATTTTGCTTCATAACCTGCAATAATTGAACTTTGTACGCTTTTTTACCGAGGACTTTATGAAAAATCCTGATCACATTGATGAATGCTCACATTCTCGGATATATGACCTGTTAATTTTATCCAAAAACAACCCAGTTTCTCAAACTTGCTTCACAAACTGAGTCACAAATTGCCTTGTCGGCATTTCATTTCATTTCGTAAATGTCAAACACTACACTAATGTTCTGTCATATCACGTATGACATAAGTGTTGCCCCATTCGATATAACTGGTAGTTGAAATTGCAAATGGTTGGTGCACTGACCACCTATTACAAAATGATCTTACGTTGAAGTACCACTTTATAAAAGTTTATTTAAAGTCTTATACCGACACTATAATCAAGTGTTTGGGTTTATGGTGGCCAATCTAATATTAGCACTTTGACTTTTTTTTCAAAGTGGTTTGTTTTATCATCAAGAATATACGTGGCTATAAGCTGTGGCACAAATTTTCATTTTACAGACTTCTATGACCAGCTTTATAGTGTCGCAATCTGTCAACTGAAAAATTTCAGAATATTTTAAAAATTATATGGGCTCCTATCTCTTTTTTTCTTTTATCTGTTTTGGACTCAAGGCACTCCCTATTTGTTCGCGGTTCGCTTAGTTACGTCCTTACTTTTACGCCATTAGAGCCAATTCGAGGACGTACGGCTATAGGTCCGATTTTCATAACCATCTGCACATTGCGTAGCTCCATGCCAGTCTATAGTGCTGACATGGAAGATGGGTTGGCCCTTGAGTTCTGCACTCCAACAGAGGGTCATAGTTGTGTTCATTCACACCACAGATCGTAATCTCATGACGAATAATCAAACATCTCTGGCTGGCATTTACAATAAGCTCGTTATCTCCAAATTTAGACACTTGATACGAAAATATTCATGTTACATGTGCAATTTGAACTAATTTTAATTAGTTGATTTTCTCAAGGATCTAACCTTAATATATCGGCGATGTGAATGAGGATCTGCGATCCTCAGTTGCAGTGGAATGTGTATGGTTTTATTAGGTGTTCTGATACACCCCACTTAATAAGCATAATCTGTCAAAGTCAGTTGTAATCAGTTAGCAATGCAGTTTGCAAATTATTGATGATTAAGGATATTTTTTGCCTACAATGAATGGATTGAATCTGTTCATTATGTGGTTTTATCGGCGCTACAAGATGGCGCTACATACTTCACAGCACTCGAAACCATGGTATTGTTCAGTGGGAAATTCATCTCATGTTTGGTCCTGTGAATTGGTCGACCAGATTTTGAAACTAAACTCCTCTTGACTATTTTGCATGGGGATAAGAAAAGTCTTGCGACCAAACCAATAACAATTGCAGAAAACTGCAGTGGAAAATAATCATTTAAATGATGTAAAATTTGAAATCGCAAGGGACCATATTTATAAGAAAGATAACAACTTCATATACAGTCAATGTTATAGTAGAATTACTGAGAGATCGTTTGTCACAGCAAATTGTCATATCGATCTCGCCAGATTATTCCAACAATAATAAACCATTTATCAGCCTTATGCTGAATACACAGAATTTCTGCCACTTACTTATCACCACGTTCAGTACAGGATTGGAGGAAATTTGTGGACGAAATTGATGGTCAGTACATCTTTATGAAATACTGGCCATTTGTATTATAATTATAACTTCAACAACGCAGTATAGTCTTTACCGTATGCGATGCTGTATAAGAGCCGAAAAAATCCAGCAGACATTTTTTTCCTACTCACCACCAGAGGCACTACAATCGCTAAATAATATGCCATTATAATTTTCTGATAGATTAGGTCATAATACATCCGAATGTGAAGTTTGAGGATGATCGTCTGAGTCAGAGCACCTCACTATTGAAGTCTATGGGGGTCAAATTACTAGTTCCGACAAATTCCTTAAACTCTTAAATAATTTTGTCCAATATGTCAAAATTATCGTAATGTATGATGTTGAACAGATTCCCGATCATTGTCATTATGTATAACTGGAAATATAATTCGGCTTATGGCCCTTGCTTAATAGACCAATCCAAAAGTGATTGCAAAATTTCAAATTATTAGGGCACAAATTGCCAGATACTGAAAATACTTTTTCAGATTCTACGGAAGTAGGCGGAATAGACATTATGACGTGTAAAATATATTCTCCTAGTATTATCATCATCTAAGCTTGTCCGCACCTTAAAGTGACCTCAATAGTTGAAGTCGTAGAAAATAGTGTCATCTATTTCTCAGACATGGTTATTTCTTTTTAAAGTATTTTCTGCATTTGGTCTTTGATTGAGCTTCCTACTTCTACTACTTACTGATTTTCAACATCTGTGTTATTAATCATTCTCGTCATAAATTGAACTAAATCACCACTTAACTGTTGCTAACGAAAGGTTTTTGGCAAGTACTTTTTTCAGAAGTATTATTTACTTTACCATCATGCAAATAATGCAATAGTCCTGATAAATGATTGCGTCTCTCTTTGATTTTCATTCCAGCAACTCCATCTGTGGTTATGGCTAACACGTCGTGTTCCAAACAAATGTTTTATAAACTTTTCGTATGAGCTTTTTTAAGCTTTTTGGTTATTAAACCAATTCCCTTTTAGACTGGAAGACTACCTATTATTCGACACATAAGGTTACATTTTCTATTATTCTCCTTGTAGTCTGAAATTTGACGAAACATAAAATATTGACAGTGGAAGTCCGTCCTTCATACTGCCAAAGAACCATCATTTTTATTATAAGGAAAAAAACTGTGATTTGAGGAAAAGCAGATAAAGGTTGTTGAGCTGAGCGGAAAAATTGAAAAATCGTTTATTCTGGCTATCAAACTCGATTAATAATTAACTCAAAATATCCCGATTAATCGCTATCAAGAACCAGAAAACCGGTATAAGAATACCGCCATCATAAATAAGACGATATGTTTCCCGAGAACAAATGAATGTATAAATTTAATGCAATGTTATAGCAGTGCCATCTATATTACAACACGAGAAACTTACAGTATCAATATATAGAATGTTGGAATATTTGAAATGAAACTCATGTGGAATAAAACGAAAAGTCTGATATAAAAATGTCACGTCCCCATCCCCACAAAAACGTTTATTCTATAAGAATAATACTTTCCCACAACTACAATACATCACACCCCATACCAAACCAATGCTTTATTTTATGTTATTTGTACCTTGAATAATTTTTCCATAGTTTTCCGAATGCAATCCATTTTTTCCTATTTCCCGGAAAAAGTAGTTTTTCCTAAAACCAAACCAAACTAACTGTTACCATGGCAGGAATAAAAGCAAATACCATTTTGTATATGTATGTTTGTGTACTGTTCGTGTACATAAAATATTAGCAAGTTCTTTTCGGATTTATGAAATATGTAAACAACATTTTTTTGTATGTTTTTGTTGTTTGACATCGTTACAAAAATTTAATACTCAAAAGCATTACAATTAAGTCCTGAAGTGTGGTTGTAAGGTCTAAATAATTAAAATTTTAATGGTTTGCAGTATGTCTGCCAATATTATGTCAGGCCTGGTCAGAAATCATGAGAAGTTGGTTTATAAAATTTACATTGACGGAAGTAGATCGACATACTTATGTTGATAATTATAATATCGCGTGACGTGCAACCACTAAAGTTTATGTTGGAATATAAAACAAAATTGTTACCAGACACTTTCCGCACATGACATAGTTTAAAAATGTTATCAACAAATCGTCTACCTCGATCGATATAGAGAGACGGTATATTCAAGTAACCCTTTGATATAAAACGTTTACAAACTATTAATGATATGTAAAAGTATCCTTTAAAGGACGAAAGCTGTGTTAGTATTGGCTCAGTGTCGTAATATGTTGCAGAACTCTGCGTATTCTATAGACTTATAAATGGTAAATGTTCTGCAGAATTAATGGAGAAAATACCAACATTTGTCATGCCAAGACAGGTAACAAGAGAAACGGTTAATGTACATAGGTTTACGGTGAAGCTGCCAAAACCTCGAACTGAAGGTGTAAAGCGCGAATGTATTTATCGAACATCTAAGAAATGGAATTCGTTACCCGGGTTTCAGTTTCCGTTGGATTATAAAATGCACAAGTTTAAGGCCGTTACCAACCTTTACTTGAAGGATCGCGCGTTGAGTGTAGGAGCTCTGATAGTTACAAGGAGCTAAATTTAAAAAAAATATCAAACTTCAACAGTCTCCCTGAGAAGGTGAACTTCTCGTAATCGTTATTATTTTATAATTCAATATTGTCAATATGGCTTAAAGGTACCATCTTCACTACGATCAATTATCAAACCCTCAGATGAGTTTTTTTCCACAGGTGACAACAAATACAATTAAATAGCCGGATTTGACGAGTGGGCCCATAAGAGGTAACAAAAGATTAACTTTATGTGTGAAATTGTTGGAGAGAATTCAGGTTACTCTTTTCGCTCTCAGAGAGGAATCCCATTATGTAGCTGCCCAAGTAGTAGAGCAGTTCACATGAGTAGCAGAGAAAGTGATCCACTGTCTTCTTATCCTCCAAAGCCACGATGCCTTCTACAAAAGTTATTCAATAATCGCCTTCATAATGCAGTGTCGTGTGGGTACTTTTACAATGGTTCTGAAAGCATGTCCATGAAGAAAAATTTGATTTTTTGGACCAGCCTTTTCTCGCTATACTGCACGTGAAGCTTCTCCACCTTGCATTAGGCGAGGCACAAATCTCTATTTTCAAACTCGTCGCAATAATGAAGGAGATACGAATGGGCATGCTCTCTTCGAGTTTGTTGCAGAAGATTTTAGTTCCCACTCTTCTTGAAATTTACAATTACAGTATCATAGCCATAGTCCTAGACGACTCTGGACATGGTTCGAAAACTCTTATCGAAGAAAAAAAGAATAGTAATGTAATCAAGATTTTTTTTTCGATAAGAGTGTCCTGTTTGAGGACATTTCTATTGATTTTCTGCCGTAAGTCTCGTGGTAACATAGGGTTTCTTCTGCTAGTCGCAGATGCCTACTGGAAGAAGGTTAAATATAACCTCATAAAGTATAGGTGTTGCTATATCAGTATAATGCTCAAGCAGCATCTCTTTCAAATGCCGGTCCTATAAACGAGTAAGACAGCTGAAACTGCTTATGTAGAAGTTTAATCATAAGAGATATGCAGCTCAAAAATCAAAATGATGATATTTCTCGGTCCAACTGCTACAGGCTTAAACCGATAGATAATACTAAATAGTTTCCCTAAAAAGTTATTCACCACCATTATGTGCCAAGATACTAAGGCAGTCAAGGTTTATTTCCTTCCATATTTCGGATATTTCCTAGCACATATCCAGTAAATGTTGAATACTATGTTGCATCAGGCCGTAATATGTTACTGTAGGTACTATGTTGATCTAAGAGAACCAGAACAAACCTCTCCTTAACATACCTATCTACCAATCACTTCCTAGTATTTAAATAGAAAAGAGGGCAGAAATATTACTTTCGGGAAAATGAGTTTTAACCTTTTTGATTTTCCTGATTTGTCCCGGCTTCTTCAGAGTTTTAATGTACAAATTCCAATAAGAATTTTTCATAAGTCTGGCTTTTACCATGAGAATGCCTACTGCCTACTGCCTACTAGAAGAATTTTTATTTTGATATTATTCACTACGAGTAATTTATTTGTACTCTCGTTGAAATTCTCAGTTTTCTTGGCATGGCTAATATCAATAACTTCCGAGCCTTGTAGCAGAATATTTATGATAAAGCCTAATGGTGGTTTATTTAATAGTAAATTAGCTTGGAAATACCAACTCGAGTGCAAACTTCAAAGAAGTATACTACTATGTTTTGGTAATATTGAGCTAGATATTTCTGAGGTAAGGTTATATTGTGTGAAGGCCACTGGGAAAAATAAGGATGTCAATAGTCAAAGTTAATTGTCTTATCCTAACATTCATATCTAACTATATGTCTGTTTAATGTTTAACTAGAAAAGAGGGCAGCAATATTAGTGGTTTGAAAATTCTTCAGTGATATAAAAAAGGGGGGTCAAATATTCGATGGATGGCGTAACTGGTTTGCAATGGTTCAGCACTGATTGTCTTGAATATGTTTGCATGAGTTTCAAAACAAAATGGACAGCTCATTGAAAGCAATTCAGAAAGCCGAACTGACCATACTCAATGCTATTCATGGACTAAATAATCCCGTAAACCCAATACATACCTGCAGCCAAAAATGTGTCTTTGCCTATATAAGAACGTGTTGTTACTCGGTCGCTAACAAAAGCTGCGACCACTACAATACCATTAGTGCCACAACTAGTGTCCCTGAACGCATTGAACTGATACCCCGAACATCGAGTAACTAGATTACGTCTTAAGAAATTACCGAATGAAAATGTAGTAGAAATACCTAAACCGCTTAATGAGAATGAATCAACAAACAATGAAAAGCCCAAACCAGGCATTCCGGATGACCCAGATACCATCAATGTTGTGGAAAATAAGCTGTGGATGAAAGATAGTCTCTCAGTAAAGGTTAATAGAAGAGAAGAGCAAGCTGCATCAACGGAAATTTACGTACCGCCTCGTTCGGATATTGAAAATCTAATGGTTCCAATTAGAATTGTTAAACCGAGACGCCACCTTTTGATAAGCAGACTGCATAGATCTTCGTCGGTATAGAAGTCATCCAAAATTTATCTGATAGAAAAATTCAAAATAGCAACAGCTAACTGTATCAAGATGATACCTAAAGCAATTAATGGCGTACCTCGTGACCACTCATCATTTAGGATTAGTCTCACCGAATCTTTGGCCTAATGGAATCCTTGTCAAAGAATTTGAGTTTAAAAAAAGGCCGGTTTTTCGGACTATACCAGAAGACCCCAACCCAATATAAACACCGTCTCATCATCAGTATCATCACCAATACCAATCATACAATCAACTATCAAAATGTCAACAAAATGTCTAGCAAAGCATATCAATTTCTTAATTTCGTTCGAAAAACCCTGTTCTCATTCTATATTATTGTGGAAACAAATTTTAATAATAATATTCAGACCACGGAATTCTTCCCTAGTGATTATGTCGCCTACAGATGTGACCGTTCCTCATCAACGAGCAAAAAATTAACGGGCGGCGGAGTACTAATTGCCATGAACGCTTCAATTGCCAGTGAAGAAATTCAACTCTCCTGTTGTCAAGTCGAACATGCCTGTGTAATAATAATCAATAAGAAAAAAATATACATTTATACTGTGTACAGACCACCCTCTTCACCAAGTGAAACATACGCACACTGCATTGAAACGATTCATTGATAGTAGTGGGACGTGGGAGATTTCAACCTTTCCAATGTGACCTGGTCTTATGACGAAGCCCTAAAATACATGCTTCCATCTTCTACTCTATCTGATATTGAGTGATAAATGGAAAATTTCGAGACTCACACCGATTTTCAAATCTGGTAAAAGAAATGGAATTACCTGCTATCGAGGAATTGCAAACACTTTAATTTTACCTAAATTATTTGAAATATTAGTCTGCAATTCCTTCAAGAAAACAATTTTAAGCCATCTATCATTTCATCAACATGGATTTATGCCTGGCAGATTAACTACCGCCAACCTAGTTAAGTTTACTAGCATAACTACTAAAGCTTTAGAAAATCATCAACAAGTTGACACCATATACACTGACTTCAGTAAGGCTTTTGACTCCATTCAACAGCACCAGATATTGATTAAACTTGACAAGTTTGATACCTATTCGAAGAGATACCTATTTATCGACATAGCTGGTGAAAAGTCCAATCCTATTTTGGCAAAATCTGGAGTTCCCCAGGGTTCAAATATTGGTCCCTATCACTTCCTGATATTTATTGACGACATCACTTAAATAATTCAACACTCTTCCGTGCTTTTATTTGCTGATGATCTTAAAATATTCCGAATAATAAAACGAAAGAAGTGACTCTTACAGCCATCGAGATTAAAGAACAAAATGCACTTTTTGTACTATACTTTGCATACATAAGACCTCAGCTTGAATATGCAGTAGCAGTTTGGTGCCCCCATAACGCTGACCACATAAATAGAATTGAGGGTGTACAAAAGCGAGTCTTACTCTATATTCCATGAGAACCTGGCCCTCTTACCATCTTACACTGTACACTGTTAAGCATATAATATTGCAACTTTGGTTAATCGCAGGCAACAACATTGTGCAAGTTTTTTTGGGAAATATACTTTTGGGCCATGTAGACTCTCCCTTTATTCTTCAGAGCATTAAAATAAACGTGCCCAGTAGAAATCTTCGTCTGCACAACGGCGAAAATGAACCAATCAATATGATGACCAATTTTTTTTACCGATGTTGAGCACCTTTTCGAGTTTGAACTGTTTGAGTTCTAACATTAAATCAGCACTTCAGACAATTATAATTTTATATACAGGGTGGCTGAGAGCAAATGTTACTAACTTTACTCTGCTGTCATTTGTGTAGTTGTCATTTTTCGCGCGTCAATTTTTTGACAGATTGAAGTTTGGTTAGTTGTTTATATGTGGTCAATAAATAATTGTTCTAAATTAATATCTTGATAAAACAATCGTAATGGAATTCAAACGTAATAGTGTAATTGCACTGTATTTGGGTGGAAATTCACAAACAGCAATAGTTTGTCAGCTCCAGCATTTGAATGTGAATAAAATGTTTGTGTATCGAACCATAACTCGATACAACGAAACTGATAGCATCGCTAAACGCAACAGAGGCGGTCCTAAAAAGACAGCAACATCAAAAGAAATGATACGAAAGGTGAAGAAACGAAATCCTCGTCAAAGTGTCAATCAATTAGCCGCACGTCTACATGTTTCACGATACAGCATTCAAACCATATTGAAAAACGAACTACACTTGAAGCCCTACAAGATACAAAAAGTTCAAGATCTTACGGAGGCACAAAAAAAAGTTAGGCTTGAAAGAACACGAGCATTGAAGGCCTTGGCCGAACGTGATGAGATTCCAAAAATTGTTTTTTCTGATGAGAAAATTTTCACCATTTAACCGTATGTTAATAAACAAAATGATCATGTTTGGTTAGAGCACAAGTCCAACGATAATTTGGACACAAGAGTTGCCATGCGCAAGCAATCACCAACTTATGTTATGGTTTGGGCTGCAGTTACTGCAGATGGACGCACTCCTCTGTTTTTCATCGAACATGGAATCAAAGTAAACCAAGAAATGTACCGCCAAAAGATCCTAAACGATGCTTTGCTACTTTGGGCACGTAAGCACTTTCACACAAAGATCGAGCGACACAGCAATTTTTACAAAATTGGGTTCCGCGGCTGATTTCATCGAAAGAATGGCCACCATATTCACCAGACTTGAATCCCATGGATATCTCCATATGGTCCATTTTGGCGAGTAAGGTGTCCACTAAAAAATACGAAAGTGTTGATGCATTGAAGTCAGCTCTTGTTCGAGAATGGAATAAAATTCCGTAAGCCCACGTACGATCAGCATGCAATGCTTTCTATGGAAGACTGAATCAAATAATCAGAGCCAAAGGAGGTTATATCGAGCAGTAACATGTTTTTCATAAAATGTAATATGTTTTCAACATATTCCACGAAATTTCAATAAAAAATAATCAAAATTAAAAAAATTACAGCGTTTTCATTTGGTAACACTTGGTCTCAGCCACCCTGTACTTAATTTTAAATTTTAATATTTTTTTCCTTAAACGTCTTAATTTTCTATCATTCTAGACTCTATAATTAAAAGGGCGTAAGTCGACTTATGCCCGTTTTTACTTTACTCGAGATTCATTTAAAATAGAATAAATCACTCATTTCAATCAAACAACTTTTTGTCTATCACCACCGTTCAAGAGAAAGTTAAATAAATAAAACGGCTTAACTCATATTACAATATTCATACAAGAATGAAAAGGGCATAACTGAAAAATATTTTTATTTTAGAATCATTTTCTGAAATTTTAATGTACCAAATGGAAATAACTCGAATTATTTTTAGTTTATCCATTGGGACAAAATTTAATAAAAAGGCGTAGGTAATTTTAAGACTTTTTAATCCATCGTTAAATGTTTGATAGTATAAAATAAGAAGTTATACGCCTTTTTTATAATTCAGTGAATCACCTTTTTGCATTAATAAATGCATTTTTAATTGATACGCCCTTTTAAAACTTAGCCATTAAAATAATAAACCATTATAAGTGAAGTTATTTCTTTTTATTCAGTGCAGTTGATTGTTTCATTTAGAGTTAAGCCCTTTTTCTTTGATAATAATTTTGTATAATTATATTATTAATATTACTTTTAATTAACCGATGGTTATAATTTGTTCATAGGAATAACCAAGATGTCACTACGATCAAAAAAATGTTGGAAATGGCGAAAAGAGATTTAATTTACAATAGCCAAGTCGGTGGATTGGTGAATGAAGAAGTTAATTTACAACGTCAACCTTTAAATCGAAATCAAAATAGTGAAAACGTTTCACAAACACAAGGTATTTATTATTTCAACAAACACAAGGTATTTATTATTTCAACAATACAGATTGATTTTCCCTTAGATTGAACTCACAAATGAAGAAGCTAGTTTACAAAATGAATCCTTGATTCGTAATTTTCATATAAATAGTCCGGTACAAACACTAGGTACATATTTATTATTTCAAAAAATTCAAAATTGTTTTTCACTTATATAAAATTATTCTTTATAGAACTAATTTTGACCGAAGATACGCCACAGTTTGCATCAGCTCCTAGTATTCAAATTTTGGAACCGAGAGCTAATATACCTAGTTGTAGTTGGCAGTCCCAACCTCAAGAATTTGTTTGTGATGAATCAAATCGGATGGACGTCAATAGCAGTAGCGATGTAGAATATTTTGATGACAGTGATATTGATCCGACATACGAAGCTGAAAAAGAAAATCAGCAATCATCATCCGGTTCAGATGACTTTGGTTATTCTCTTAATGACGTGGCATCACAAATCGAACAAAATCTATCGGCTTCAGAATTAGGTACATCAAAAATCGAAAAGGAAACCCAAAAATCCAGAAAATTAAAACGAAATTCTGGAAAATCTTACAAAACAGCTAAAGGTATCAAGAGAACTGGAAGGATTTGCAAACCATTAGGAAACTGCCGTAAAAAATGCAATCTAAAAATTGATTACAAAAATCAGAAGAAACTATTTCATGAATATTAAGGATTGAAAGAATATAACCTTCGTGCTAGTTATGTTGCAGGTTTAATAAATATCGTTGACAAAAAAAAATTCAAAAACTGATGCTCAGAAATTTCGACGCTTTAATATAAATATGAATAATGTAAATATTATTTGAAGAAGGCTGAGAACAGATTTGAAGTTTGTCAGAAATGTTTTACGCTAACATTTGGTGAATCTCAAAAGTATCTTCGTTGTATAACACAAAAGCGTTTTGTTTCCCCAGGAACATTTACAAAAGATTTACGAGGAAATCATTCAGGTGAGCATAGAAAACTGTCTGAAACAACTATTGCAGCGGTAAAAGCACACATCAATAGCTTTCCAGCATACGAATCTCATTATACGAGACGTAAATCAGAAAAAAGGTATTTGCATGCGGATTTAAACATTACATTTATGTATAAATTATATTGTGAGAACCGTGAGAAACCTGTTTCTATTTGGAAGTATACTCAAATATTTAATGGGATGAATTTAAAATTCAAAAAACCCAAAACCGACACTTGTCACGCGTGTGATATCCTGAAAAAGAAGATAGAAATATCCAGTGGATTAGAGAAAGATCAGTTTATTTTGGATCAAAGACAACATCATGCAGCGGCGGATAATGCATATAAAATGAAGGACGCGGACAAATTATTAGCCAAATCAAATAATTCCGTTCGTGTGTTTACATTTGATCTTCAAAAATGCCTGCCAACACCAAATTTGGAGACATCTGTGTCATTCTACAAAAGATTGTTATGGACATATAACTTGACTATACACGATGCTGCCACGAACCAACCATTCAACTATATGTGGCACGAAGCAATGGCTAAGAGAGGCGGCAATGAAATTGCTTCCTGTATTTATCAACATCTTAAAACTTTACCACCAACCATCAACCAAGTTATATTTTATAGCGACTCTTGTGTAGGTCAAAATAAAAATTGGTTTGTGGCTGCAATGTTTATGACCTTTTTGCAAAGCGCCACACACAACATTCAGTACATTGACCACAAGTTTTTGGAAGTTGGTCACACTCACATGGAGTGTGACACAGTTCACGCGACATCAATGTTGAAGTACCAAGAGATTGGTTTCAATTTGTTAGATCTATCAGATCAGTAAAACAATTTATGGTAATAGAAATGACTCAACATGACATATATGATTTTAGTCTAATAGCTAAAACCAAACTGCAGTGGAGAAATGTCGATAAGGAGAAAAACAAATTTTCCTGGCATACAGTTAAATGGCTAAGATTCACCAAAACCTTAGGAGAAGTTCAATATAAAAATTCTCTTGAAGAAAATGAGCAATTTAAAATTATTAATTTTTCACGGCGGGGTATTTCTTCCATCATAGAAACCAATTTAAAACGATGCTATAACACCCCTACGAAGATTAACACAAACAAGAAAAATGATTTGATTTGTCTGCTGCCATTAATTACTCTAGAATTTCATGATTTTTATCACAATCTACTCACTGAAGATGGCCGTGACGTTCATCCAGATCATACAGAAGGTGCTGAAGACGATTCTTGTGAAGACTAAAGATCGATGATGTAAGGGAGTGCCATATATTTTGTTTATTTATTTTTAATAATAATTGAATTTATAATCTTTTACTTTTTAATGAAATAAAAATTAATAATTTCCATAATTAAATGTTATGAGTACGTTATGATTCCCTGCGGCCACCCAAATTAAAAAAAAATTGCATTAACCGTAGCGATCGTTGCTTGACGGTTGGATGTTATTCCTCATGTATTTTCTGATCGGGGGAGCTTTGTTCAAAAATGTGTTTCAGTTATTCGCATAATTAAAAGGAAATAATTAGAGTTATAATATGATGACATGAAGTATCATTATTTTTAAAAAGGCTTAAGTGATTTAAATTAAAACTTCCGAAAAACTAAATAGGATAAAAAGGACATAACTCCTAAATTTGCCAAAAACTGGCGTATTAGAAACTGCTCAATCTCCAAAATATACCGATATCTAAATTAATACATTGTTTATTAAATAAAAATAATAAACCATCAAATTATAAATTTGGTGATTTTCGAATACAATTCTAAGTTTATTTTCATTATTTTGAAAACTTGTAATTTATGACTTAAGCCCTTTTAATTGTAGAGTCTAGCATTAAATCTTAAAATTTAAATTTTTTATCTGAAATCGTAAATATATTTGATTCTACACATTGATTTCTTATCAATTTTTAATTAAAAAAGAAAAAAAAAAAAATTTAGTGTTTGACCCAATTGCCTACCTTTAGTTTACATTCAGCATGCTCTGATGCCATTTGCATAAAATGTGGTGCTAATGTTGAGCATAGCTACAATTTTAGAAACTTTTCTTCAGTTATACGAGTAATTGGTATGGTTTTGAAAGAGTTCGTTCCCAAGGCTTCAGTTAAAGGTCAACTATCATCATTGATCTTTCTTTTTCAGTAGCAGTTATGGGAATCATTCTGATCAGGTGAACGAACCAAAGCAACTGTGATGTAGTTAATTATAGCTCAGTCTAGAGTAGTCAACAGCAGATACACCATGAAAATAATTTGTGATTGTAAAATGTTGTAAGTAAATGTTGTATCATCTTCCAGTTTCGAATTCCCAACCCATAAGCACACGTGGTAGATATGTCACGTACATATATTTATTAAATTACGTTCGTGCTTCAATTTTATTTAAATTAAACAATAATTAACGAAATAAAACCATTTGTGTATATACTATATACCCGGAGAGAGAACGAGTGTTCGCTATGAAGGTACAACTGACAATCATTGATATCATTATTCACGTGCTTAGAATTATGATTAGAAAATATTTGTGAAGGTATACCAAACAGTAACTTATTTCTGTGAATTGAAATAACGAATACCTATAATTTTATACCCCAAAAAGTTGTCATCACATTTATATAATAATTTAAAAAAATAAATTTATAATTATAAATTTATCGTCGTTTTGTCGGTTGGGAGGCACTTGGGCCTAGGGAGGTACATAGACAAAACGAAAAAAATTAGATTAAAGCAAATCATTTAAGGTTGTTGTTGGCAAAGAAATTAAAAACTTATTATAATAATTATTTAATAGTTAAGCTTATAATTAATTAATTGTGCGTGATATTTGTGTTTTATTATGAAATAATTTTTTTTTACCTCGCAAAATTTTGCCCCATACCGGGGTGGCGGCGAATCACAAAATCTATAACGATTTCGTGTACCACCGGCACATGTTGTTGAACATGGTGTCCATTCGCTCCACGCTCCCCAACCGCCCGTATCCGATTCTGGAATTGGAAAATGAACGAAAAGGAAATTAAATATAAAATATACGTCATTGGAAAATATAAAAAAATTTTTATGTATTCAAAATTTAATTTTAATTTATCGTAAAAATGCTGGCTTTTCGTTCCATTAACAAAATAAAAAAATGGTTTCGGTTTTTTTTTGGTTGCAAAATGAATTATAAACCCCTTTCTATTCTTAGTCTCGCATTCTTAGTAAACCAAATAATTTTTCAAGGCTGTTTTCCAATTTTGATGGTGGATTATTTTTTTTGTGCGTTTCTCATCCTGTTTGAGCTTATGGCATTTATACGAAACATGCGCTTCTATTGTGTATCTCAATAAAATCTTTTCATTTTATAGCCTACACAGAGTTGCCCATATTTGTTTATAGCACAATTCGTAGAATCCCGACCCAAATTGAAAAATATTTTTGGTATTATAAATAGCGATCGGCTAAATGAAGAGGTGGTGGAACAGGAGCCAAACAAACCGCGAGAGAGTTGGGGGTGATTCGCTTTTATTATACAAGAGTAGGTTCCACTTCTTCTTTCTGGAAGCCCTGCAGTCACTCAAGAAACCTTATCACATGTATGGACGGCTGGAACCTGCGGCTCTTCAAGAAACTCAATGGTCTTAAAGTGGAGAGCATGTCTCTCAAGGCTATACATTGCTACACAGTGGAGATGACTCGGAAATTTTGGAGTTGGATTTCTCATTAGGCCACAAATAAAGAAACTATGTTGGATTTCCAAGCAACCGATAATCGAATGTGTTAGCTAAGCTTGCACATGAGATTAGCCAACTTATTAATGGTCTGTGCACATGCGCCTACTGGTGTAAGTCAACCGTATGATAAAGACTCGTTTTACTTGGATATTCGGATGGAAGTATGCTGGCTCGAGACGTTTCATAAGCACTTTTTTCGGGCGCCTATGCCTCGGCCTGAGAAGATCAATTTTAAAGAATGTAGAATTTGTATGTAAATGTATGTCGAGAATTTGAAAAGGAATATCACTAAGTAGCGACCTAGTTTCAGAGAAGCTGAAAATGACGGTGTTCGGTAAAGTCCTATTTGTATCATATGCTTAAATACCTGCAAAAAAAGACAGATGTTTCACAGGCAATGTGTTTGGAAAATAGGAATCTCTGCATTTGAATGTTCCACGAGCTGGAGTAAAAGGTTTCAGTTTCGAACGTATGATGAAAAATGAGTAATGAATTATGTGTCCAATAGTCACTTCTGTGAAGAAAACTCATGAACAGAACATCGTTCGAAAATTCGAAATCAACAAGATTTGGATCTAACCGACCTGAACTGGTCGACAGGATACATGAAGTTGTTGATCTATAACATGTGATGGTATCTCGATGAAAAATTTTAAAGTAGGGTTTGGCCTTAATTTTTTACGAAACACATCTTAGAAATGAATTATTGGTGTCTTCGCAAAGTGTTCTTCATAGAATCTATTCGTATCTTCGTTAACGCCCTATGAGATTAGCGTTTATTAGTTATGCTGGTGACTGGTTTTATATTGTGGTGTTACATAACAAAATTAAGGTGCCGGTTATGGTATCTAACATCCATCTTATGGAATGAGAGCTCCATGTTTAGTTGTCTTGAGTCGGAATATGATCAATAACTGCAGGAAGTTTATCAAACTTCTTTGTACAAACAACAAGGTGTCAATAATCTGTGTACCTGTGACATTGTGCTCATTGTCACATTGCAAGCAATGGACTGGCTCCCAGTGTAAATCAAAACGCTGTTCACGTTTAAATTTTATAGGCCCGATTTGAGCTGTTCCTGTGAATATTGCATATGATTAGAAAACTATTAAAGCAGGCGTCGGTAACTACTGATACTTGCCGGAAGGTAAAACTCTTTGTGTGAACGTTCTTTAAGCCATTTAAATCTTATTGGGCTAGGTTGCAATATACTTTTCAAAGACTGCCTTGAACATTAAAATTGCAGCATTCATTTCATCGGGAGCTGAACAGGGTGACGATTTATGGATGATTGGTTCCCTCCTATAAATTTCAATTGTAGGGCCGCGAGAATTTTAACACCGCCTATAAGATGCAACTTCTTCAGGCAAATATTTTGAGGAAGTATCTTATCCTCCTACATACTAACGGTCTGGAAGGTAAAACCACTTAAGAGGAATAGTTGTCGAGCTATTAGATTTCGAGTGATCACTATACGATCTGTTTATTAGATTCAACAATTTGAAACAGAACAGAGTAGAAGGAAACAAGGTTAGTTATTTTTCCGTCCTTTCGATAAGGACAATGTTGTTTGGTTTATGGTTGGATCTTACATTATTTTACGATAAATAAACGTTTCCAAATTCTATTAGGCTTCATGAAAAGAAAATTTCATTCCAGAGTAATATTTCATGTATTCGATTAGTCTCAGTGATTATAAGCTTTCATGACCATAAATGGATCATAAAGATATAATTTTAATGGCTTTCGTTCCAGAACAACTATTTTTATACCTCATTGAAATCGATTATATTTTAGTATAAATGGTTATTGAAATGTTATCAAAAATAAACAAGCATGGAGGGACTATTTGTTGTTAGCGAATATGTTTCTAACCGATTGAATGTAATGCTTCTTTCCGATCATGTTTCTCAAGGGACTCCCAACTGTTTCGTTATTCACATACTTACGTCCTACCTTAAGCCATTCCCACCATATCGACGAAGTATGGCTATAGGTCCGACAACGTATAACCATATATGTATAACAAATTGAAGGTGGTCGGGCCATAAATTCTGCTTTGCAACAAATCATAGTTTTTTACCCCGCCTCTATCGGGATTTTAACCCGGTACTTCTTACTCCATATAGACACAGTTTTAAACACTGAGCCATCGGTTCGATATATTTGTAATTGAAGTTGTTTTTCTTAATTTTAATTATCTAATTACAGCATATGTATCGTCGATAATGGCACCTCGCCCCACAGTTAGGCAAACCATACCTGAACAAAATTACAAAGTTTGAAGAACTCGTAATTACATGGATTAAGCAGTGGGGTAAACTCAACTTTTCGTTTAATTTTCGAAATTATTTCGTTTGATTATAGAGCGTAGGTTAATAAATTAAATTAATTAAAAGTTTAATTAATACAATCAAGTGTTTTGTTGTTATTGTTGTATTATAGTTAAAATTAAGACAAAATATCTCTCAAGTAATTATAAAATGTGTCTTCACCAACATAAACAATAATCTTTTTTTCTATCTTTGCAATATATTTTGGGGCTCACGGTACTCCAAGTCTGCCGTGATTCGCTTATTTATACGTCCAACTGTACGCCATTTCTATGACATCGAGGACGTATGGCTTTAAGTCCAATTTATGTAGAACCACCTGGACATTATAAAGTTCTATGCCAGCCTAAAGTACTGACATGTAATGTGTACTCAAACAGGGGGTTATAGAAGTGTATTCATCCCCAATTGTAATCAAAAATAACTATTTTGTATCCTTTCTCTATCGGGATTTGAAACCTAGTACCTCCCGCTCCAACTGCCGCAGCTGAGACTACTGCACCATTTGGATAAATATTATGTTATTTATCATAAAGCTTTTTTGTTTAATGAAGCATCTTAATGACAGCGATGGATGCCTGCAAGTTAGGCTATTCTGGTGTTTGTCAGCAGGAACTTTAGAAATCATTTATACTATAGAAACAGAAGCCCTGATGCAGTTTTTCCTGTTGTCTTTTAGTTAGGGAGTCTAGGGTTACGTCCATTGGACATCAAATAATATTCCTAGCATGTATTGCTTTTGGCACTATTCCACAATCGAGGAATACGAAAAGAGTGGCTTAAATTCCGATTAAGTCAGATTGTACTAGCCTTTCGCCCTATTAGTCTTTACTCGACCATTCATGGATATTGCAGGTACTTTTGGCAATGCTTTATTTTCTACTGTCACAAGCGATCGTCTCATGGATTTAATCCATGCTTCGCGGTCATGTCGATGTAGCCAAAATGGATGGTTTTCCTGTTCCAGTTAAAGTTTTTACAAATAGTTTAGTCCACAGGCGGTGTTCTTGTTCATAGCTTTGTTGCCCAGAGGTAAACACTTAAATATCTTTTTTGACTTAGCTCAGTGCCCCTTAAAAATTATTTAGCCATGGTGTGTTGAGAAGGGTGTACATGTTTATCCTTTTAAAAACTTCGTGCTGCCCCTTTTCTTTTTGGGAAGACTATCTGCAGTTCTGACTTCGTTAAACATTTCGGTGTTGCCTTAACCCTTGTATCAACTTGAGTATTTCGTACTTATAATAAATTCGACACACCCGGATGTTTTATCATAAAATTCATTGTTAACATTTAAGTTGTAACGTTCCGGTTATGTATATTCGGTTATGGCATATATGATATACCATTTTAAATGGTCGTATCTTGGAATGTTCATAGAAAATGAACCTTTTGTTTCAAGCATCCCGATTAATCTCTCTTTCCAGCTGATTGGTGATACTAAATGGAGAGCTAATATTTTCAGGGTGACAATCATTTGTCTTTTGGCCATTTTTAGTGTTAAAATGTCTGTATACTAAGGGATTTGTTGCGTACGCTTCTATTGAGGGTAAAATCAAAGCATGGCTAAGCTCTTGGTAATTTTTCTTCGTATACAAGTGGATTTGTACAAATCTGGATACTATACATATATGCAGCTGTAGCAGCAATATCAAGCAAGTTTTACAAATATGCAAGAGGCCATCGTTTGGTTGTATACTCTCCAAGCATTTGATTCATCGAGTCAACAGCTGCTTTGGTTGAGCTACAATAATATATTATCACAAGGTTTTTATGCAAGCCAGTTCCAGTTTTGTCACTATGCCCGTTTAAAAGTAGTATCACAACTTTATTTGTTTTGGGAACGTAAGACCACATATAGTGATGTTTTCATAAAACTCGAATTCAAATGACAAAATTTCACGCTGACTTGAAGCTTGAAACTCTTGGGTATATAGGGGTTTTATTGTCTTAGATTGCCCACCACACTTAAAAAGTTGTCAATCGTAGGTGTCCGACCAGAATTTTAATACGCCCCTTTAAGCTGTTTTACTACACGCTCACCTTGGTCCACCTCTCTTGGTCTAACTCATCGAATCCAAAAATTTCTTTCATTGGATATGAGGGTCACTGTTTTTTCTTCAGTGACGGATTTTTCTGGATTTCGAACCTACTGCTCTGCACATGGTTTAAGATTATCTGGCAGTTTACGTTCATACTATACGGTATTTCTGACAGAGTTGATGGCTCTTACTCATTGTTCAATTGAAGATTTCAAGCATGCTAGCCCATGTAGTAGTATGTACTGTCTGCAGACAGAAGAACGTGATTCGTTGATTCGGAGGTTAACTAAGTACAGTTGACTGACATTCTCACGTGAGTTGAGATTCCTTGTGTGACAATTTTGTTTTCTCTTGTCCAGTTTACGATGTTGTTCGATCTTTGACGGTAGGCGAGTTGGCATCTCTGTCTTAGTTTATACTCTTCCAGTTTTCCATAGCATCGCGTTTGCATCTTCGAGTTGTACGATTGTGTGCTGGGCAAGTTCTTGAAAAGAGTTGATTTGGAAAAATAGACTACGATTTGGAGTGGTCTTTTCTTTTTCTCCTAGTCAAGAGACAAAATCTTATAGAAATGATTAAAACAACTGAACATTTTAATTAAATTGAAAGCTTTGATTTTTCGATTGATGCGATTAATGGAAATCACTTAAGATGATAAACTTGAGAAATAAATGATATCTTCAAAAGTAGTTTGTCACTAATGCGAATGCACTGTAGTAAAGAAACTATCCCCTCTTGTTCACATTTTCAAGAAATATAAAATTGAAATTCATGAAAGAGAACAAAAATGACTTCCTTTCATTTTTATTGGCGTATATAGAGCTCAGATTTCTTATTGTTGTAAAAGACAGTAGATAAGAATGATGGCAATTTAGTATATAGAAAGAATAGAAAATATTTATCTGCGGACAAGCTCTCAACATACGATGATACTTATATACGTATTCGTTTGTATATGGATTCTATATCCATAGAAGTAATTTAAGTAATTTCCGAAAATGTTAAACTGATAAGAGTGTCTATGTAAGTAGGAAATTATCATTAAGTTTTATGATATGAAATAATATGGGATGATGTGTAAATTTACAAGACAATTTTAAATGGGATTCTGCTTAACAAAAGCTACTTAAAGTTAATAGATTATATGTGATTATAACAACATTAGGTGTAAGATTGCCATTTTTGTTGTTTATTCGTCTCAAATTAAATTGCCAAAAAATATTTTGTACCAACAACATATTGATGCTGAACAAATTTTTAAACCTGTCAAAACCTATTAGAATGTACAAGACTCAACTAATTACACGGTAATTATGAATTAATCATTATTGGCTTGCATACAATTAACCAACGCAACCGTTGAATTGGTCTTTTGAGTTCACCAACCTGGATGCAATATAACGATCTTACCGCAAGTATCTAGTGATGCAGATTGTCGTCCTTGATTAATACATTGTAAACCTGGTGTTTGTATTCTCCATTTGAATCGTTGTTGTAGAGAGGTCAAGAATTCAAAATACCATCAAATTTTTTGCCGCATTGTAAATCTTTTTAGAGATTATAAAAGTCACTAAATCGAGAATCAACCAATTCTAGATGAATGGCTTTTGTGTTTAAGGAACGTTTTCTGTCCTCTGCCTTCACCCAAGAGAATTGAGGAAGATCCTACTTACTACACACTAGTTTTTAGGAATTGACGAATAAAATCAACTCCTAATTGCTGTTTAAAATTTTAAGCAGGTGATGCATTGAATGGCAACTTTTAAAAAGATCTCCTGACTAAGAATTAGCAATCGACAGTATGGTTTTGTGATGGAGTATTATTCAATTGCCTACTTGACCTTAGCTGTTTTATATATGTATGTAGGACGTATAGGTTAGAACTCATTGTAGTCGGCTGAATGTGGAACATCTAATAACAATTTCTACTACAAATTTAATGGTGCCCATGAATTCGATGGATTGCATAACCAGGATAGTCCATTCAACCACAAAGAATGTGCTTTAAGTTAATTTGGTGTTAAACCTCGAGATACAGACTTTATTTTTTTCGGTGTAAGTTTTTCAAAATTTCAGCGGTTCGATGACTTACAAACAAATGTATTTCAACGTCTTGGATTAGTTGTGAGCCAATTTAGTACAATTTGCGTGTCAGTTGAACTAGAGTTTCGTTCTTTATGGTTTGTCTAATTTGAATGAAGTACTGCAATGCATTATGCCAGTTGTGGAATAGTTTGTTGTATTACTGATGCCACTCTTAATTTTAGTGAAATTAGATGCACCGAAACCCATTTTGAATGAAACTATGAAAGAATAGAATAGAAGAGTGTACTGAGTAAGCAGCCGCGATCCACTGGATTGTATTGCAATAGTTATGTATTATCCGTAGACCTGTTGGAAGTGAATGCAAGAACCTTAAAATGGAAATTGAGTTAACTTTTTTTTCAATGCAATATAGGCTCATCGGAAGGAAAAGTAGATCTAAAACGAATGCGATTTGAATCGTTGCTGGGGTTCCAAACTACTCCCAGAATCTTAGTAGTATTCAATAAGTTCATTGTATTGGCATTGAAATGGTTTGCTGTCTGACATTCGGTTCCAAGATGGAGTTATTACACAACAGCTGTGTAACGTTGAATTTCCATTTCCTACAGTGAGAACCATGATTTGATAACATTTTGGTAACTTTTTCTTTTATTGCAATGCTTTGTGCTCATCATCTTTAGCTTTATATAACATTTACATTTTAGCTTTATATAACTCGGGTATCTTTAATTTCGTTTGAAATTTGCTTAATGTAGTTCTAATGATAACTAAGCGGAAGTCATACCCCTAGACCAACGGGCCAGTTATTAATGATAACTTCTTATCCTTAATAACTGGATATTTTTAATGTATAACTTCTAAGTCACTATGGCATCAGATGAACGTGCTGAATTGATTCTGACGCATTCTGATTGCTCTACAATTGGTATTTTTTATATTCAGAGTTTTGTGGAGAGAATTATACTTAGCGGCACATTTGTTCGACGTCTGCAGAAGCGACTGTTTTGCACTCTGAAATTATTTTATATAATGGCATACAAGCTAGATTCCGCATTAGGTCCGACAAATTTTAATAGTCGCTAGAAAGATCCTTTTGCTGGACTTGCTAACCCGTCGAAGACTACTCTTAGTTTGGTTCTATTAGATATTTGGTTCTACAGATCCTTTAAGTATACACAATGGTGCGGTATATTAGACTTGCCTTTTATTTTTTTACATGAAGTTATAATAAAGTTGTGAGAAGTGAGATCTCGAATGAAAAGGCGTTCGATTGCTCTTTGGCTTCGAATGGCACATAGGCATCATTTCCCTAATATGGTTGACCTTTTCTTTAAAACTGATGTTTAAAGATAATCCTTCCACAGATTCTATTGGGTTCTCTGAAAAATGATTTTCAAAGAATTCTGTTTTTTGTGAAAAAATAGGTGATTTTGTTTTAAACTGAGCCTTATGTATTCGCATTATCATGTGATTGCCTGATTTATCAAAATGCTACTTCATCTAGTTAGAGAATATGCCCAAGGACTTCAATTGACACATAAACCAATATCTAGTTAACCCAATAAATTTACCACCATGCTATAGCATTAAAACTATCGCATTTAATCCAACGAGAATCTATGTTATAATATCAAGAACTGCCGTTTGCATTCTTAAAAAGTGATTGGTGTACATTGCGATCAAAAGGCATCAATAAATTTAAAGTGGGCTACCATTCATTCGACGAGTAGTTGAAAATTAGGTAAAATAATCCGACTACTAAAAAACCGTTTATACTATTATATATGTTAAAACTATTTGTTAATCTGTAATATGTTTAATCGCCGGTGGTCATGTTTGGTATAAAAAGTCCAAAATAATCTCCCCTCTTATCGAGTGTGTATATGTATAACAAAACCACGAACAAATGTGCCTGTGATTAGGGATTTAAACGAATAATACGTGACAAAATGTTCAAACTACGGATACGACAACAGTATCAGTTGACAAATAAATCGCTGATTTATGTACATGTTGTGTGTATGAGTACTTACATATATTTGCAATTGCAAGTGTAAAGTTTAGATAATTCACGCATTATGTACAAACAATTACGTGATTATGACGAATTTAATACACCAAAAATGTATAGGGGAACCGAAATCCCTTGTGATTTGGAATTTATTTCGTGAGCCTTACATAAATTTGATATTATTACAATATAATATACAATATCAAATCATCGTCAAAAATATTATCATAAAATAATTATAGACAGCTCTGAAGAGTATTATATTCATTAAATTAAATCGAATATAATCGACATTTCTATCGAGCTTTCGTCAAAATCTTATACTCGAACGTACTGAAAGCTTTAATTCAATTTTTCAGTTTATCCTTTGTCCTTTGTTACATATTGCAATACAGAATATAATGTACTGTAAAGAGTGATCCAATAGGAGGGAGATTAGGATTTATACGTGTCAACTGTCATGTTCATATGACAGTATTCATTGACATTTCAGTATTCAAAAATCATGCTCTTCAACCATTTTATGGTGTTCATAACAGTCCAAGTGAACTCAATTTTCGCAAAATAATCAACAAATTTCCAAATTCATTTTCATTTTCGATTTTCAGCACCCGACTAGAATGGCATTAGGAAGTTATTAAGAGAGAAAATTTAGAAAGAACTTCGAGTACTATTTCATGAAGTCATGATAAAGTTGTGAGAAAGAGTGGGTGTATTAAAAGGCGTTCCAATACTTTTAGTCTTGAAATTAGCATATGGGTATAATTCCACTATTATGGTTGGACTTTTTATTAACCGTTGTGTCTATACCCAAAAAGTTATACACTATTCTACCCGACCCACCCGGGTGGCCACATGTATTTTCTTGTTAATATTGAGAAATTTTGTTTTTGCCAGTGTATTATTGCCTTTATTATTTTAATATACTATTTTAAACACGATCAAACTAAAAAAATATAAAAATAGAAAAAAATATAAAATTCCCCGGTTGATGCTAGTAAAAAAAATAGAAACAATCATTGAGGTGAGCTAATGAAATTAGTGTAGGTATGGCATTCAAATGAAAAGGTTGATTGAGATGTATGTTAAGTTTCAAGTTAGCCCAGAATTCATCCCAGAAAAAAGCGATGGAAACACTTATCTCAACTATTATGAGTATCATGATACTCTTAGCCCCGAAATAATCAACTATCATGATAGTTTTTGTATACTCGGCCCAGAAAAATTTACTATCATAATAGTTTTCATATACTCAGCCCAGAAAAATTATCTCTCATGATAGCTTAGAAAAGCTCAGCCCAAAAAATGACTGACACGATAAGTAAACAACTTTGACAAATTGCTATAGTGACTGTATAAAAACATATAATACTAGTTTTGTGTATACATCAAAATAAATATAAACAGTAATCATATTGCAATTAAAAAGTTACATATGTATTCCTTTATGTATGGATACTTATTTGGAAACAGTCAAAATTCTAGTATTTAATTCACATAATTTCTATGATGGGTTTTTGCGATATAGTCCCTTAAACGTAGAAACCATACGTGGAGTGAGCGGCATTAAATGACGTAACATGGATCGATTTTAGGTCTCACGGGACCCGTGCCAACAAACTTCCATCCCGGAGGTTCATTAAATAAAGCCCAGTCGCAAACGGAGCCATTTGGATACCTGGTGCCTCCAGTTGTAAGTAGCCTCACCTGCGTAAACGGATCTTTGCGCATGTGGACCAAATATTTTCTTGACACTCCAAAGGCCGGAAACAAAAAGAGAGAGCTCAAACGGTTAAGATGGGCCTCCCTCAAAAATACCAGGAGAAGGCGACTTTAAGCCATCTAAGCCGAACTCGGAAGAAATCAAGCGCTGAAGAAGGTTTGTTTAGGATTTTGAACAGGTGGGCTGCAACTCCTGAGGGGCAGCTCACGGCTGAGCAAAAAGAATATGTGACATGGATTAAAAAAACGGTCGGCAGCGACAACTAAGAGAGAGACCATGTGTCGAAAAGACAGCGGTCACAGGATGAGCTAGAGCTCGTCGACACAAAACGGGTCAAACCGCAAGCGGAAAAGGGAACTCTTCACAAGGTTTTGCCTCCTAACAAGGCTAAACCAAAATCCTTCAGTGACATTGTGAAGGAGCATGCGTTGGTGCTAGTCGTCATTGACAGGAGTCATGAAGATGGAAGCATCACCATGGGAAAATGGAGTTTGGTGTACAATGCACTAAAATCCGTTTTCGTACAATGCACGAAAATTCAGGACATCCTCCATCCGCAGAGATGCGGGCTAGCATCAAGAGTGCGTTAAAATTATAGCGTGCTCTGATACTAGATCAGTGGAGCTTTATAAGAAGGCTGTAGCGGAGGTAGGAGAAGTGTGACAAGGCACGAAACTGGCGGCTGTAAGCAGGGATGAGATTCCTAGCCGGCCAAGAGCACGCGTCTGGATTAGCAACCCCATAATTAGCAACCCCAGGATTTGCAACCCCAATTTTCCGACAGGAAACTGGAAGATCGTGAAGCAAGAGGATGCCCTGTAAGATAGATGATAAATAATGTTAAGATTTAATTTTTAACGAACTCTATGTTCTATATTTCAGATATATTTTTTATAATATAATAGATTGGTTATTGGTATTGTTCAGTTACATTTTTTTATTTTGTTTGTTTATCTAACATTTTTAAAAATATGTATAATCGAATTGTTATGTCGTGATAGTATTTTCTTACTTACTGTATTACGATTACCACAAGAATTTTTTTTCATTTTCGGGGATGAAATTCTGGGCTAACTTCACAAAGATTGATTGAGGAAGTTAGTTTTTATAAATCAATATAACGTTTGTGTGTGATTAAATGGCGGATCGCAGAGACATTTCAAATGCTGACTTTAGACGGTAAGATTTAATATTTGGGAATGATCCGTTCCAATTTTTTTACATTAATATACACTTGTTTCCCCCAGTTTGTCGTATGAAGATCAACAAGCGTACCTAAATCGTTTATTAGAGGAATGTGACGATGACGAAGAAGTGCTTGATTTTGTTGACGACGGCTCAGAAGATGAGTGGCTTCCTGCAGCAGTGGATAGAAACGCGGAAGATTCAGACATATAGGACGTTTAGGAAGATAATGTAGTCCAAATTGAAGTATCTGATGAAGAAATTTTCAGCGACAGTGAAGTTGAAGAGGAAGGCTACAGTGGAAGTGAAAATGGTTATAATTCGCGTTATCTAAAAGGAAAATATGCATCGATATGACAATAGTTTATCACTATATTCTCAGAGTCAACGAAGTGGGCCATTGCGATCTACCGAAATGTTATCTGTAAGAGATACCTTCAAGTGTATATTTACGAGCATCATGTGTGAAATAATCATTAGACACACGAACAGGAAGGCCAACGAGGTGTTCACAGAACACAATATTCTAAATCGAGATAAACCGCAGAAAATGTGGAAATTATTGACCGAAGAATTTGAAGCATATCTATAGCTATTCTTATAAATGCTGGTGTTCATCAATGAAACAGTGAACATACGAAAGTGTTATGGGCAACTACATCGGAACTTTTGTATCGCGCGATCATGGGATTGAACCGTTTTTGGCAAATATCCCGATTTATACGCTTTGACAGCCAGAATACGCGGCAGTTTCGATTACAGACTGATAAAACTGCTGCTATAAGCGAAATATCGACCTTCTGAACGAAAATTTGCGCAAATATTATTTACTTCGGAATACGTCGTAGTGGATGAACAATTATTTCCTTATCGTGGTATTTAGCGAGGAATTTCATAATATATTATAAATTAAAAAAAAGTGTTATGTGTAGGACGAAAAAGATTCACCCAGTATTTGCCGTTCAAACCGGCAAAATATGGGATCAAAGTATGGTGGGTTTGCGATGCTGCTAACCCTTATCCAATAACGGAACAGATGTATACAGATAAGCAATCATCAGACACGGAGATCAATCAAGGAGACCGGGTTGTAAAAAACTTATGCGCCCGATTCAAACGGTTAGATAACATTTTAGGAGGATATCTGAAATGACTTGTTTATATCGATCAACCGCAATCGATTCTGCCGGAAAATTGGACGCATAGAATGGATCATCTAAAAGCCAGTCGCGGACAAAATTTAAAAGAAATAATATTCCAAAAACAAATTCTGAAAGCTCTTGTTGGATCACTCTTTACATATATAAAGAAAATATATAATTTTAAAAAATCTTAGGCACTTATTCATGTATAATACATGGCTCATAAAAAGGACATGTCGAGTATAAAAGATTTAATTTTTGAGTCACATCTCTTATATCCATATACACAATATTGTTTATCGATGGTCATTGAAAAATGTCCTTCACAATTGAAAATGAGTCGTTTGAACACCATTAGCCAAATACGTTTAAGTCTAACAACGAGGAAAATATACAGACTTTAAGAAAGTCAATTTTTCGATCCTTTTTTTCACAAAAAAGGACAAATAGAAAATTGTTGGGAAATCCGTTTTATTTTATTTCATTTCTCACCCTAAACCGTTAGGAACAGTTATTATATTATAATGGTTTTTTTCCAAGATTATATTTTCGTCGTCCAAGATTATATTATATTAGGCTATCATCATGATCGCCATCATCATAACATGTATTTGTATTACACATTTAAGAATTTATTGGATCGATTTAAATAGTTAACTGTTCGTAGTATCATTTGTAAGACGATCAATTTTATAGACTTCAAATAGCTTAATGACAGCATTTCCGTTCAATTCACTTAGTTGAATTTCCGTTAACACAACACTCGAATACAAATATAGTCTTCATTTTCCGTTAACACCCTTTAAAAATCATTTTCCATTCTATTTGAAACTTTAAGATTTTAATTAAAAAATTCTTCAATCAGATAATAAAAAATAAAAAAAATAGACGAAATTAAACGGAATGAGCACAAAGAGTGGGATGGAAACCGAAGAAAATACTAAAAAAAAATTCCACTCAGCAAAATAATGCACTGAACGGAATACGTTGTTAATTAAGTTCTTCGTTTTTATCTTGTCTTGTGTACGAAGAAGCAAAAAAAAATTAAGTATAAGGTCAGATTTAATAAAAATTGATTTAAAGTTTTATAATTAATTTCGAACGTTAACTAGGCAGTATATAGTGATGAAGTATGTCACCTACTTAGAGCAATGGTAGATTTTTACTTGGAAAGATCTCGAGTTCGATTATGTAGCTCCAGTATAGTGAGGTCGAGACAATACTCAAAGATTTAATAGGTGTCTGCGTCAGAAGCAATCACAACTGTTTTTGGAAATTTCGTGGCCACTTGTCACTAATAAAAAAAACTCAGAAGAAAAGTACCGGAAGGCGAAAAATAAAGGCCAGAAGATTCTATCTACAGTCTGATTGGGATAGTTTTCTAGCTGATAAAATGTGTATAAAACGAATTAAGAACGTCACAGTGAACGTCTTGGTTCATCTTTTAGAGCCTGTATAATACCTGTAGAGTTACAACCGTGGGTCACAATCTTGAATCTCGAGAAAAGTAATATTTATTGCAAAGGTTAACAAGTTGGACTGTTCCGACTCCAAATCGTTTCGGCCTATATGTCTGCCATCATCTTTACTGAAATCTTTAGGCAGGATCGTTGATAGGTTTATTAGAGGTAACAAAATAACCAAACCCTTTATGAACTCATAATTAGGATTGGGAGATCTATGTACAATAGCTAGTATCTTGTGGGTACTTTTTTAAGTTGCAGGTGCCTTGAATAATTACTTAACTTGGTATTGAGCCCAAAATCATTAGGTGGTTTGAATATATGCTTAAATGTCGCATTCAGTGATTTGTGATGTTGAGGATGCCTTTATTTCAGTCAAGGTTCTCAGATGATACCCTCTGTGGGTGGTTTCTGGAAATTCACGAAGTTTTTCATATTATTTATGAATCCGGTTTTCCGCTCAACACGCTCTTCTCATTTAACTCAACACGCTCTTCTCATTATAGAACAGTATGGTATCTGGACAAGGATTTACATGTGAACCCGTCTAAAACTGATTTGGTTATATTTACAATGCATAGGAGCAGCATTTTCTGTACCGTCTCTTTTCGGATGTAAGATTGATAGCTCAGACACCTTGATGTTTTTCTAGATAATAATTTTCTTGGAAGTTTCATAGTGTTGCGGTTACCCACTGCGTGATTTCGGCTTTTAATCTCGTTGCAGACGATAAAGATAATATATTTTGTATCTGTTGTAAAACTGTTCTAAACTGCTTGCATAATTCTCTCACTAACTCTACAATTTTACAGGATTGTAAGAAATTTGCTGAACCTCCTTGGTTGTAACAACAATGATCATGTGGGTGTTTGCCCACCATGACGTTGGGGAAAGAGAAATTGCAGATAGTTTGACAAAGACTGGTTCTCGTTTGTGTTTTATTGGACCTTAACCAGCTGCTAAAGACAATTAAGAACGTCCTTTTGAATATAAAGATGCCATAGTCAGATAACCCTATTTACATGAAAAAGACATATTCAGAATATTGGTTTCTATATTTAGTGACCATGGCTGTTCGAAAAATAATCTTCATCTAGTAGGACTCGCCAGTGATGACGTGTGTGACGAATACCTTGGGGGTAATAGCTTATCCGGATCAGTTGTCCGGATAACTTCAGATCCGTTGAGTTCAATTTCAGGAATATTACTGTGCATCAACTGACTTCTCTGCCATGGTTCAAACGTGTCTGTGCACTTTTCATCATGCTCCCTTTGTGACATTGAGTGTGGAACCAGTATATAACTACTGCCTTGTTTAATTTCTCTTAACTTTTTCGAAATAGTTTAAACTTCTTTCGAAGTTTAACAGGAAGTCAAACAAAACAGATTCGAAACAAAAATGGCAGTAAATTCACGCAAAGCATCCTAAATATAGAAGCAGCAAGCATCGAAAATGAACTTTAAAAGTTTATACCCATATTTACTAACACATCAATAACGTCATTAAATAAAATAATAAAATCGCTCTAGAGTTCAAATTTATTACTAAAAAATGTTAGACAGTCTACAGCAAAGAAAAAAGAAAAAATATTTTTTTCAGTTTTGTTTTTCTTTGCTGTCAAAAATGGTTTACAAAATTTTTATAGGTTATACCCGTAGTCAATAATAAATTATTTATTATAATAGAACGTTTATATTATAATTAATAATTAATATTGTATCTAAATAAATGAATTTTAATAAATAAAACAATTAAAAACCTTAAAATTGTTAAAAATCGTAACGACTTTTATGATGCCATCTTGTATCGAGTATAACAATTGAATGGAAATCAAAAAAAATTTAAATAATTTTTGAAGTATGCACTTTCATTAACATGTTTGGGTATTTTAATTGTGTACTTCGTATTATCGCATTAACAATATGCTTTAAAATATCAATACATACGATTTATATTATTAAAGTTATAAAGTGCCATCTCTCATCCAATATTTGAAGTATATATTTCTTTTTCGTAGTTCAAACGTCATTGATCTCGTTTTATATATTTTTATACGGCGTTTAGAACCAATTATAACATAAAAATGTATAAAAAATGAATAAGTCAAACCGTTTTTATTTTTATCAAAACTATTAAAATAATTCGTATTTTCATTTGGTTTCCATATATGTTATATGAAAATGTTTGATTTAAATTTCGATTTGAAAATAATTTTCGTTTTCAGTATTTTTCATTTATTAAAGTTGAGCCAAAAATCTTTAATTTTACATTGGTTATAGGAGTGTATGAAAATCTAGACCCCATAAATAAGCTCGATATATTTAAAGAATGCTATGATTCACACCACAGTTAAAACATTTATAATTCGCTAAAGCTGCTGCTAATTGATGAATATCATTTATATACGAATTGGACAATCAAGTAATGTCGCGTATACCAGATGAGATGGAATTTATATTTCCGATTATAACTGGTCTTTCAATAAAGTCACTCGTAGGCTAGTTTCATTAGTTTCAGAACTAATGAAACTAGCCTACCGAAATACTACAACAAAATTACATATGATGATGATTACACAAAGATGTGCGGTATGTGGGACTACTTTTCAAGTTTGTGCTTCTAATAATAATTAATAGAAGCTCAGACTTTAAAAGTTTTGACCTCCGGTTACCTCCCAAGTTAACAGTACTTCGATTTAGTACACACCTCTCATCCCAACACGGCAACTTAGGTAATTTGTATCAATAGAATTTGACCATATAGATCTCCTGCAAAATTAGGGACTTTGCTATGCTACCTCGGCTTGGAAGTTTTTCTCTACATGCCCCAAATGGCTAGTCACTAAATGAACAACAACTGCAGCATACATCAATTATCGTAGGAAAAATTCATTTTCGAAAGGCTAAGGAATGTTGACGAGTATTCACGAATGAATACTCGTCAGTCTACAAATACAAAGATCGTCGCGCCACTGTTGCAACAAGACGCGCAATTCACGCCACATAGATGAATTGTACTGTACCAAACATCAATTCCAGTCATGCGCGGCTTATTACATGGAGCTGATCTTTTCGATCAACCGCCACTCGTTTGTTCTGGTACTGGCTTAGCGGAATACTACCACAATATATAGATGATTCACACACAACTGTCAGCAATATAGAGGAGGACTTGAACCAGTTATAGTATATACATTTACTGATGACTCTGATATCTTTAGCTGTATTCCTAAGAAATATGTCATTTTTTATCATAGCGTTGCCATTCGCGTGCCGAAAAGTATTTTTCTTTTAAAAGGTCCTGATCAGGACGCAAAACGTGATCGAACCGGTGTACTCGTTCGACATGTACCATCAACGTCACGGCCATTTATAATACGCATTTACAACCTATTTCGAGTTTTATCTCGTATGCATATGCAACCGTCGTCAGTAAATTCTGACATGTGTATATTAATTGTGTAAAACCTGCAGGTCCTTAACCTTCCATTTATGACACTTGCAATTGAGATCGCACTTCAAAAACCTTAATCCTCTTCCGGTTGAAATCCTGGCTTTTGTATCGGATACACTACTTTATACAGAACCAAAGCTACTAACGGGTGATTCATTGAGAGGTACTTTTTTCAGTAGGCATTCTATGGCAGAACACATGCGAGTTGTGTCCAAACAGTTATGGTACTTTTATTCAGTATTATTTGACATTTCACCATGGAAAAAATTAGCCCGACACAGCGTCTTCATATTATTCAGATATATTACAAAAATCTGCTGTCTACGAGGAATGTGTTTTTTGGGTGAGCGAAACTTATGACTTAAAACCATACAAAATTCAACTCGTGTAGTCCTTGAGCTCGTAAAAAGCTCAAATAAGGTCCACTGTTTTCCTTCTGCTGTTTAAAGATGAAGCCCATTTCTAGCTTAATGGCTTTGTTAGTAAGCAAAATTGCCATATTTGGGCTAAAGACCAACCCGAAGAGGTTGAAGAAATTGAGTTTATAATCTGTCCATATTTTTTTCAAAAATGAGGCCGACCGAAACGTAACTTTGAATGGTGCCTGTAATACTACACTCGCGAATAAAATAAACGCATATTTTTTTGTTGTAATAAAAAAAAATCTCGCTGGTCAATTTTAATACTAATAGTGTCAAATGATAACACATTTATATTTTTATCAAAAACCACCTTGAATAAAGTTTACTGCAAGCCAATCAGTTAAATTTTTCAAAAATGCTTAGTAATAATTGCATTGTGTTTGAAATCCAACGCAACGATCGGCTTTTGTTCCATTGCATATCAAATATTTTTAAATGGAGTACCACTAGTTCTTGTAAATGTGTTCTAAAGCAAACACCTGATATAGAATCCATTGCATTATGGCACCCGTTCAAGAGCTGGAGGCGGTTAAAGTGGTCACATTGTACCAGGAAGATTATACACAAGTACGAATCGCACGAAAATTAGGAATTAATCAGTCTTCGGTTTCACGAATACTTAAGCGATATCGTGAGACCTTAGAGTATAAAAGAAAGCCCGGACAAGTACGTAAAAGGTGCACAATCGAGCATGACGATCGATTTTTAAAAATGAATTCGTTACGAGATCGAAAGCGAACTTCTACTCAACTCAAAAATGAGTTACTTAGTGCGCGTCAAGTGAATATTAGTGTCAGAACAGTTAGACAAAGATTAAAAGAAGTGAACCTAACTCCAAAACGGCCCGTAAAAGTTCCACGGCTTCTTATCCGCCACAAATCCAGCCGTTTAGAATTTGCTCATACTCATGCAAATTGAGGAACTGATCAATGGGCCACTGTTCTCTTTTCAGATGAGATCAGAATCACATTATGGAAACCAGATGGACGTAATCTTGTATTCAGAAGAGTTGGAGAACGCTACGCACCGTGTAACATGGTGCAAACTGTAAGCTTTGGTGGAGGTTCAATAATGTTTTGGATGGAATCAGTTGGGTGGGCCGTACGGAGCTGATGGAGATTGGTTTGAAAATGAATGCAGACTGGTGGGCTTCAAAGGTTATAACAGTTTTGTATTAATGCATGATAACGCTCCAGTCCACGTTGCTGCAACGGTACGACAATATCTCCAAGATATTGGCATTCGTGCACTTAAGTGGTCACCAATGAGTCCTGATCTTAATCCGATTGAACAGGTGTGGGACATTCTAAAACGCCGTATTAGAGCTAGAAATCCTGCACCAGATTTGACAGCAGAGCTGAGAGTTGCAGCACAAGAAGAGTGGAATCTTATTCCGCAATAAATTATACTTAGTATGCCCAGAAGGATGGAAACTGTAATAAGGGCACGGGGAGGAAATACTCAGTATTATTATAAATTATTCAAATTAAATTGTAATAAGGCTAGTTTTAATGTTTATAAACCACTTTTAAAAATTAAAAAAAAAATAGTTCGACACATTTTAACATTTTGCAATGAAAACTAGCCGCTATAATTCCATAACGCCACATTTGTGCCTCTTTTGAGAAAATTATAAATTTGGGATCATTTGATACCAGTTCCACTGCAATTGTCTAGCGGGATTTTTTTTTATTACAAAAAAAAATATGCGTTAATTTTGTCCAGGAGTGTATATAGACACATATCTGGTTTCGTAATTACAGTTTCGAGCTAACCATGACTTCGTTGGACTGTGTCACTGCTAACCATGGTTTGCAACTTGGTTGAAACATGGTTTTGAAATTAGCTAATTTTTCTTATACCATGGCATTTTAGTGATGACAGTGCCACAGTTATACAGTTAGTGAAAATCGAAAACTATAAATATTGGTTTATTTTAGGTTTTTGTTTATTTTGTTATAAATAAAAGTTAAAAAAAAATTAATACAGAATTTGATAAAATAATGGAAAATAAAAGAAAAATAAGTGAAAATCAAAGATATGTGTCTTTATGGTATTACCGAGCTATAATACTGGACTATTTGCTGCCTGAAATTAAAGGTCGTGAACTCCACAATATTCGGTTCTAACAAGACCATGCTTCTTGTCACACATCCTGTAACAGCATGGCTAATTGAGAAATTAGAAGCCAACCATACTCGTGCCATTGTTCAAATTGATCGAACCAACCAACTCCTACCGATCATTTCTCTCTTCGTCTGTATTAGATAAAGCTCCATTATAATGGCACAGCCTTGAGGTTTTGTGCTACTGAATAATGCGATTCAACCGATAATATCGAAATACTAATGCGAATAATACTAATGCGATTCAACCGATAATATCGAAAAATGGTGTTTTTCGGTGCTTTAAAGCTCTATCACCACTTATATAGATGTATATAGCCTTAAGGGTACGTCGTGACGCACAAACGAATCTACTATCTGCTACGACATAGTACCAAAAACCACGAATAAAAGAATTTTGAGTCTACGTTGCTTGGCAAATTACTTAGCACATTAAAATGTGTTTTTTTTGTTGCTCTCATTCACCTGGAAAAATTTATAAAACATCTTACATACCGACAAACAATGTTAAACTTTATTGATTTATGCGATTGTAAAACAAAAAGATAACCGAAAATGGTTTTAATTTTCTTAATACACAATTCATTGTTAAGTTTTTTATCTTCCACATTTTTGTCCAATTGAATTAAATTATAGAAATTCAATCCTGAGAGGAAAAACCAAACCTACAAAAAAAATGGCAAATGCTTTTTTTACCATTGTAAATACCAGAAGATGTAGATATGAGTACCATCCAAGAATTAAGGAAGAATTTTTTTTTCTGTTTCTCGCATTCGTCTCATCCTTCGTTTAAGGAAATATTCTTTCCCTAAATTTTAAAAATTACAAACCAGAAGAAAATTTTTTAAAAATTCTTTGTTGGTATTTTCTTTTGTTTTATTTATTTTTTGATAACAACAATAATATAATTTTGTGTGTGTGTGTGTGTGTGTGTGTGTATGTATGTATGTGTGTTTAAATCGAGGTTAAAGAAGGAAGGTTGGTTGATCTTTTTCACTTGCTTGACGTTCTTTTGTGTAACACAAGTTTTTCTTCTAATTTTTATTATTTTCCTTAAGTCACGTTGTTTGGTATTGTTTTCCAGAAGATTTTCGTTATGTCTTGTGTATATTTAATGTTGGTTTTAAGAACACAAACACACAAAAAGATGTTACAAAGTAAATAAATGGTTTGGTGTTTGTGTATTTGGTTTATGTATGTGATATCGTTTAAATTGAGGTTATGTCCTTTTTTTGTTGGCAGGTTGAATGTGAAGTGTGCAACACATACAGTTCAATGGTATTCCAGTCACATATCCCATTGTCTTGTAAATAGTCTTTTACCAGCTTCGATATTGGATCATTGTCATATTGCAATATCCATCGAGGTGGCATATTCCACTCGGTATGTGGTAATGTTTGAGTCTCTAAAATACTTTTATTCTTCCAACAGTTTTTTAATTTGATGAAAGGGACCAGCACCAAACTATCAATGGACCCCCGTTTAAGTACTGGAACACGAGATTGCAGATCGGCACTTGGAACGTGTAGCCACTAGGAAACCTGGTGCGTTGGACGGCATTATCAGATATATGAAAAGTTTCGCCCAAGGCTATACATTGCTACACAGTAGAGATGACCTTGGAATCTTGTAGTTGGATTTCTCATTGGGCCACAGGTAAAAAATACTGTGTTGGACTTTCAAGCAGTCGATAATCGGATGTCTAAGCTTCTCTGGCACATGAGATTAGTAAACCTGTATATTTTCTGAGAACATGTGCTCACTGATGTAAGCCAACCCCAATATAAACACACATTTTACAATAATTTGGATAATCTGATCGACTTTACTGCTAGAGCTAGCCGAAGTCAGATCGATGAATAGCACTTTGTTTGTACAGTATTAAAAATCTCGGTTGTTGATGCTGCCCAGCACATTCTCGGTATAGCAAAAAACTAAGCCTAAAATTGATTGGTTTGATGAGGAATGCCGTCTTGCTGTTGAACAACGAAATATAGCCCAAGATGAAGCTCATACTCGGTTTACAAGTGCAAGAAGAAATAAAGCAGTTCTTGCTAGAAGGACAGGTAATCGAATTTGTAGACAGAAAACGCGTGAATAGTGAAAGGTCAAGATCTTTAAAGTACTTGAACTCAGCAATGAGCACAAAATGAGTCACCGGAATGCACCATACCTTAAGATCTTGGTCAACTGCCATTCTAGCTTTGTGGAACTGTCTTTTCGACCTTGTTCTATTGGTATGGCGATATGAAATTATGCCTGAAGAACGGAAAGTGGCCGCGTTATGCCGTTATGAATTATCCTGGTACAGTTCTCTTTTGCACCGCTTAATAACAATCTTTCAGTTTACTGGATGCTTGTTTTGTATTTGAGATGTATATTGCCTCTCAAGATGGATGGTGATCGATTTGAAGAAAAAAGGGGAAGCATCATCTCGAGAATTAATCCTTGAAGGAGCGATCCGGTTGTTTGAAGTACCTGGTATCAGCATACATACGTACCACATGTGCTATGAATGTATTGTTTAACTAACCGGACTGGTTTGTGATGGTGGTTAGATGGTTAAACCTTAAATGTGGTTTCTACGAGTACTTTTTCAGTGACGTCTTTAATTTCTTTATGGAGGTCCTCATATGTCTGTTTGATGTTCTATTTGTGTTTCAGTAGTGTGATACCATTGCTAGAGTTTTGTGAGGCATTTGTCTGTGTGTGGAGGGCAAGTGGTTGGATGTATATTTTATGAATGGATGGGGAATATAAGAATGTAGAACGGGGGCTACTGCATTTATCTAGTAGGTGTGATATCTGAGTGATGGATATATTAATTTATAGTTTTTTTTCGATATCTGAGTGATGGATATATTAATTTATAGTTTTTTTTATGATAGATGCGTCTTGAGGGATTTGCTTGTTTATGTTAGTTAATCCGGCTGTTTTTAGCAAGACTTACTGATTTAAGTCTGTGGGTGGTACTTCAGTGTATGTTTGTTATGAATGTTTTTGTTATCTTTATATTATAGCTCCGACTCGGGGGCTGTTGAGCTGAATGAGGATGTTAATTCCTGTACTATGTTCATCCTATATTTATGTCGAATGCATGTGTCCAGTCATATGTTTTCTGGTAAGATGTAATATGCATGGCTTTCGCGTTTTGCAGCGGATTTCGGTAGCAACACGGAGCCCTAAAAAATGCACCATATATTATAACTTGAAAAAACGTCATGATCCTTTTATATGAGAATATCGCAAAGAAAGGGCATATATCGAGTAGATGCTGGACATATACCTCCTGATTATTCAGAGAAACAACAAATTGCACAACCAGAAACAAACACATCGAAAGGTGCCCATGTAACAAGATGCTTATATTATTGACGATTCTATAAAAGCACATATTTAGACACAGAAGTGATATGGCATTCTTATGTGGCAAGATTGCATCAACATCGAATCTCGAGTATTAAATTAAGAACAATCAGTGACAATTAGTTTCTTCTACGTTCATGACAAATTCAGTGCTTAAATTCTGGTTGTGCCACAATATTCGATAAACGGTGCTGCATATTTGGACCAGATATGCTTTAACAGTTACAAGAACCAAATGTCAATAGACTGCCAGCCAAAACCATATATAAAATCGCCAATAAAGAACACTCAATATTTCAACCTCCTATAGATGACGCTTAAAGAAAATGATGATATTGAACTAATGGCATACTTGGGCCTAGTATATCAGAGTAGTAGCCTAATAGTGCTAGTCAACGAAAAATGTGGTTCTAGAATAGTCTGAGTTGACTATAGAGTTCTAAACAAAAAATTTGTGATTGTTCGTTATCCCTCTCTTTGATAGAAGACCAAATATACCAACTATATATCAATTCAAAGTATTTTTTTTTATATTTTTTTTTTTTTTTTTATATTTTTATTATATGCTATCTTTTTTGGGGCTCAAGGCTCTCCCAGCTCTTTCGCGGTTCGCTTATTTACGTCCTACTTTACGCCTTAACGGCCAAATCGAGGACGTACGGCTATAGGTCCGATTTTTGTAGAACCATCTGCGCATTGCATAGCTCCACGCCAGCCTATAGTACTGACATGGAAGATGGGTCGGCCCATGAGTTCTGCACTCCAACAGGGGGTCATAGATGTGTTCATTAACACCACCGGTCGTAATCAGATGGTGAAAAATCCCTTTTGCATCCTGCCCCTATCGGGATTCGAACCCGGTACCTCCCGCTCCAACTGCCACAGCATTAACCACTGAGCCACCTGGGCGGTTTCAAAGTTTTTTGATAAAATACTTTACCGATTATGCACTTCGCTTACCATTTTCCTAATACTTAACACACATATCTGGTTTCGTAACTACATTGTCGAGTTAACCATGATTTCGTTGTAACGTGTCACTGCTAACCATGGCTTGCAACTTGGTTTAAACATGGTTTTGGAATGAGCTATTTTTTCTCACCCCATGGCATTTTAGTGATGACAGTGCCAAGGTATACAGTTAGTGAATAGCGAAAACTATGAATATTGGTTATTTCATGTATTTGGTTTTTATAAAAATTGAAGTTTTCAAAAAAAAATTAATAAATACAGAATTCGATAAATTAACGGATAATAAAACTAAAAATAGAAATAGGAAAATTTGAGTGGAGGGCGAAACAAATTTTTTTTTTAAACCACACAGTTAATGTAAGAATTTTAATGAATTATGATTAACTGTCAAATGAAATGAGAACTGCAGTGTGTCATGTATATTTTAGAAAACCATGGTTTCTTAATCATAGTGAATAAAATCAGTAGAAATTTCTTCTCAAAATATTGGGACGAAATGTGTGAAACAGATGATCGAAATGATAGAGAAAGAGATACATTCTGACTTCTGGTAAAACCACAATTATATCCTGAAAATTGTGTTAAGTTTATACTCGGGGCATCAACCACTTTACACATCTAAAAATTAGATACTCTCAAGTCTACTTCCACTCGTTCACAGAACTTTTGCATAGAGAAGATCATTAGTAGTACGGTAATACCAACCGGTGTGTCATGAGGACACGGGTAAATCGAACTGTGTAGTGGTTGCGATTGAACGAACACAATTTGGAGGTGGCTTAAAACTACATCTAATATTTCTAGGGCTAGACAAACTGTTGATGAATTATCAGGATACTCATAGGGTGCTCGAAAGTAGTGACCTGTCGATCGAGTATATTTTTGATGAATATAAGCTGTCCCTATAGCCAAACAGTCTAATAGCTCCAGTGGCAAACAACTAACCTTAAATTAAACAGTAAGATCAGATAAGTAAGTAATAAGAATGTCGTACATAGATAGTGATGTAAAATTACCGGTAGTTTTAAATTTGGTAATATTACCGGTAACATGGATAAAGAGGGGTTTTTTTGTTTACTGAGACTGTGCTCATCTAGCAATTTTTCTTGCAAATACAAATTTTTATGTTTCTAATAAAATTCTCTTTAGTTGGGATGTAACCCACTGGTTAGTCCCATAATTAATTAAACCTTTTTACCTAGGTCAAGTGACCTCGTTCTTCAGAGTCTTCTTTCAACGATAGGGTTATCTATCATATGGCGAATATAGGGGTTTCCATGTTCCTGGAGCCTTATTTCATGTTTTGTGGCATGCATTTTTATTTCATCTTTGATGTATTCCATCCGAAGGTCCTTGTGAAGGTCTTCATTTCTTATGTACCACGGAGCATTGACGATGCTACGAAGAACCTTGTTTTGAAACGTCTGTATCATTTTGACGTTTGCTTGCTTGGTACATCCCCAGAGTTGTGGATTTTGATCCAACTGATTTGAGGTTTGAATCCTTCGAATTTCATGATTTTGTGGTTCTTTTTGTGATGTATCTCTTAATGTTAGTAGTTGTTTAGCAGCATTACAGCCTCTATAATTGGCCGGATGTTGACCCTTACAATTTATACACTTAGCTGGCACATCTCTCCTTATTGTACATGCCTGGGTAATATGTTTACCTGAGCATTTTACACATCCAAGATCCCAGCTGCAATATCTTTTGGGTGTGATTAAATCCCTGACATTTCTTGCATTGGGGTATGCGTGTATTGGTTCTCCTCATTGATTCAATTTTGACCTTCATGTGAATAATTGATTTTATACCATAAATGTTTTGAACATTCTCTTTGTTATCAAACAAGAGCATAAAAAGAGGGTGTCCGCATTACTGAGAGTTGAGTTTCCTTCCTGGTTTTCTGTTCTCTCTTTTTTAACAATATTCACAGCATCAAGTATTTGAAGGCCTTTATTATGTAAGTCTTTCATTATTTCTTGAGTTGAGCAAGTGTGATGCAAACCTCTTGCCATAACTTTTATAGGTCGAGCCTGTTTGACCAAAGATACTTTTCAGCATTCAGTTTCATAGATAATGTTCTATAGGGTTCTGAGTCCAGAGTATTAATTTTCCAAAGTTCATTGTTTAGCGCTGTTACTTTATACTCTTTGTGAGTAACCGATTTCATTATACACTGAATTTTTGGGTAACTGTTCACGCCCGCAACATTTATTGGCGGGGGTGGTTTTTCTTTCGGTTGCACCAGTTTTGGTGCAATGTTCTTGGTAGATTTACTACCTTCTGGTTGATTGACCTTGGGTTGGACAACTTTCGGTTCGGTACTTGAAGTTCCACTACCATTTAGTTGATCAACCTCAGGTGACGATTCAGCTTTCCTTTTCTTACCCTTCCTGGACTGTTTTTTCTTCTATAGGATCCTTTCTAATTCATCCTCATGAGTGAAATTGTTGAGTTTCTCTAAATCAATATTATCTGGTTCGCTATGTTCTCTAGCATCCCGATTCTATTTTAAAAGTTTATTCTCTCGCTTAAGATACTCAATATCTTCGCTAAGCTTGGCAGATAATTGCTCCATTTTCTGTAGCCTCCCCAAGAGATCCATATTTTCCTTTTCGAGGTCAATAGTTTTTTCTATCCAGCTGCACTGGATCCAGCTGCACTGGATCCAGCTGCTCGCAATGTAAAATTTCCGCTGGCATCACTTCTGTCTTGCAGTGCTTGACCCTTCCCAGAATGTTTAAAATAATCAACTGCCAACGTGCTTAACGGTGAAGAAGAGCATAAAGCTACCCACCATATTTCCCCAGAAAGATTCTTGCTTACTACCACAAACGGCCTCGAAAAAAGTTCACTTCTTAGTCCTTATATTGTAATGCGCGCCAGCGACTCAATAATTTTGTTGCGGTCCTTATATTTTGGGTGGAGTTCTGCAGTATTAAAAATGAATTCAGTCGCTTCAAGTTTTTGCGCTTCCGGAAGATCCTTTCTTCGAATAGATGGCTCAAGCAAATTAGTGGCCAAATGCAGAGATTGTAAACATTTTTTAGTTCGTGAATCAAGGATGTTTAAAAATTAATCATAATAGACGCATTCATTTCGTTCAAATGCAATTTTTATACCAACAAAACAGTTGACCACTTTGGAACTGATGTCCATTAAGCGATCGGAATAAGTAAACAGTAAACTGTTTCAATTTTTTTCCAAAATGATTCAAAGAATGGAGGAGATAGTGGATGGTTTCATAACGGACTATACTTCGTCTTCGATAGCTAAAGCCTTCAGGGCGTATCTTGATTCAATCAAACACTCACAGGCAGTTTAATCGTAATGTACTGTGATTTGCGGTTGAGTTATATGGAAAAAATGTTTTTAATTTATTTTACTGATATTACCGGGTAACACGACTTTACCAAATTTTAACAATTTTACCGGTAATATTACCATTTACATCACAAAACGTACCTCATACTACCCTATGACCGTAGAAAAACTAAACTGGTTGTAGTCTTCAGAGAGAAGCATTGTACTTAGAGCTGGATTCAAACAAGCCATGTGTTACAGATCTTATACCACCGAACGCCAACCTTTAGAGCATTGCCAAATCCAGTCTAGGACATCAGAGACGTTTATAAGCCCGAGTCAAACAAATAGATGGATCGTGTCACTAGCACAACCTGAAACATTTGATGTGATCTGTAATAACATGTTAATACACACATTGGTGCATGGAAGCGGAATCTTCACCCTGACACCTGGTTGCTCTTTGAGGAGCAACACTTTTATGCTTAAAGCTCGAAACACATATAATTCTGAGAAGCATATCCAGTTTTTGCCTTTCTTCAATCTGAGTGAGCGGGTCACTGAAGACGTAAGCTTGAAAATAAAAGACGGCCTAAATGACGAAATACAGGACATGGTAGCCGCGGTACAGATACTACATGCAAAGGAATCTTGGGTCACAGGGAATGTACATGATCTATAGCACTATGCATCATCAGGCATAATCATCACCATCCTGTTACTAGGTGCCCCTAGTTCTGAGTAAGAATCAGTAAAATATGCATTGCCCGGCTTTGAGTTCTCAGGGTGTGGGACGTCCACCACGTTGAGTCACCAATAATCTAAACCATTCACTAATCTTTTCTAACAAAGTATAAGATCTCTTTTCATCTCGGGAGTATGAGATCTCTTTTCATCTTGGGTTTTCCCCACGCTGTAACGGGCATCAGTAATTTCCCTTTATTGCCCATTCCATATTACCGATCGTAAGCCATCATCAATGAATATACAACACATAATACAATGTCGTTCATTGAATTGTTGCATAATGTTCGGTATACATTTTTTTATATGTAAACTCGAGTATGTGTAATGGTTTCAATAAATGGCATGCGACACCAATCCAAAATTATGCTAAACTAATGTAGGTTAACTTCGCGGAATGAATTTGAATTGGTGTCGACTTTATCAAAACACTATAATGGGCGGTGTTTACCCAAGATTTTATCAAATAAGTGAGCAAAGAGATTCCCCATGATTTTCGCGAAAAAATTAATGAAGGGGACAGAAAGTGACCAGCAAGCGAAGACAGAAAGTCACCAGCAAGCGGAGAACAACCGGCAACCTTACGTTTAACAGAAAACCATCAGCGAGGGAAGAAACAAAGATAATGGTAAGTATATAAATACTAAACTACAAACATCCAGGCATCGGTGGTACTAGGTCTACTGATCGTCTCGCAAGAGGCGGGAGATAGTCGAGCATTACTGCTCCATCTCCCTTTCTGTTGGTAACGGGGTACTTACTAACTAAGTAGTTTTCTTTTCTTAAGTTTATTTTATTGTCTTTTCAAAGATGGTGTGGCCTTAAAGCACACCATCTAACTACGGGGAATGCCACCTCAACCTATGCATACAAGTGGTATATGGACCACGATTTTCCATCCTTCTCCACTATTTACTCAGGCAAATGTAACACCTAGATTTAGCCTCTAACCCCACTCCTTTATTGTGGTTCTCTAGGTCTCAAGAGATGGATCCCAACAACCCCGACCCCTCCTTCTACCGACTCTAGAGGCAATTGTTGAAACCGGATCTGCATGCGTAAGCGCAGGCTAACCCGTTTCAACATACATAAAGTTAACGTTATACACTGTACCCAAATGAATATCGTTACTCTTTATGCACATGTTATGTTGTCGTCAATGTGTTTACAACTCAAAATGTTACAATGAATTTTCTGATTAGTGATTCTTGGAAATGATTGTTGAAGCTACATTTAAGTCAACACAATACATTTCATTTCAATACTTTTATAATAAATGTAATGTATGTTTTGATACTTTTAACATATGCTTGTACTTTAAATTGAAATTTCATGTTTTGTACGTCTTCGATAATAACTTAGTATATGTACATATGGTATATGAGTATATAAACAAAGTGAAGGAAAGTTCGTTACGAGTTTTTATTTTCTTGAAGGAAGTTTTAACATTTTCCAAATCAGTTGCAATCTACGGTAATAACGAAACCGTGTATACCATATATACATTCTACGGGAAACCAATATTGGGTATGTACTCGTATAATAATAAATTTGTTATTCGCTTAAAGCCTTGTGCATGTCAAATTTACATCTTATTTGTGTACTTTTTTTAACCCTCCTCATCGTCTGTTGAACTGTATTTCGTGGATCAAAGAAAATTTATACTTTCTACTTAATTAATGAACAATACAATAAACAAGTATATTTTAAACACTGATATAATCATCCCACTTGAAAAAATTATGCAAACAACATTGTCTCTCAGAACACATCAAGAATATGTAAAGGGGTTTTCAATAAGAGCTTTCATTTTGATTTTAAAAAACGAATATTTTTTAGTATAAAAATGAATGTTTAATTTGAAAACGATATCAGGCATAAACCATATCTTTAACGTGGCCCCAAAGAAAAAAGTCTAAGGGCATTCTTGCAAAATTGCGATTGTGTCGTTGCTTGTATAGCGCCGCCTTGCTAAAAGTAAACGTCGTCCACATCAATATTTTCCAATTTGGGCCATAAAAAATCAATAATCATAGCTCGGTATAGCGCATTATATTCACCGTAACAGTTTCACCAGTGTCATATTTGAAAAAGTAAAGGCAAACCAACCCAAAACCCACACCAAACAGTGACACATTCAGAATGAAGAGGTTTAACATCAATCATTATTGGATTTTCTGAGCCCCAAAAGTGACAATTCTGCTTATAAACGTAGCCTCTGAGATGAAAATAGGCCTCATCACTGAAGATGATTTTTCGATATGCTTATATAGCAGACTATTCAAAATGAAACCTCTTATTAGAAACCCGTTTTTTTATATATTTATAATTGATGATAAAGGTATTCCCACTTGGAAAACATTTAACCCTAACTTTTTGTACTTACGAGTAAGTACGCACACACCATAACAAGTATAAAATTAAAACATCAACCAAAACATGTCACAACCACAATGGAAATATGTCAGAATGAAAAAATATTTCCTTTTCTCGTCAGTATACCTACCATATATACATTATGTATATGTGGCCATATATACACTCCCCGGAAAACTATACAAACATTTTCCAACTGTCCACTCGTCACATTAAAAATAAACCAAAAGCCAAAAAGTTTAAAATTTCAAAACAGTATATAGAAAACTTTTTGTCGCATTGTTTAAGAGGCAACTGTGTAACAGTTAATTTATTATGTTGGTCAGAAGTTGAAATATAAGACGAGTACAGAGTGATCGATGGTTTAAAGTTTAGGGAAATTGTTTTGTCTTTTTTCAATTTTTGTAATAGTTTTGTAACATACTCGTATGTATGACGTAACTGCACGATTGTTACTTAATAAATGAGTGTGTATAGAAAATATCCGCGCTTGAGAAAATGTGTCATTATATTTTGGGCTACACTCGCGAGGGAATACTGCCTAAAGTAGTTGGTGTGGTAAGTGATGGAAGGTAATTGCTGGCCTTCCGACTTTCCTATTTCCTTGTGGATTCATTTCCAATGATATACGTGCTACTTTCATTTGTGCTTCCTGATTTAGGTTTACGAAAACCTGTAGTTTTTGTGTGATCTGGATGTTTTTGTTCTCCACCCATACAATAGAACTGATTTCACACATACGCATCGTACTATTGTTGCTTTTGATACCATTTGGTGATGTGGCGTAGATTTTGCACATATTGCTATCAAGCGTTATTGAGAAGGGTAGCGGATATAATACACAGCCTTGCCTTACTCCTCGAATTATCCCGGTATCCCGCAATATCTCTTTGGTTAGTACAATAATTTTTTTCAGTGTTCAGGGTGTAATAGAAGCTATAGTCACAATTGTACAAATATAGATAGCTGCATTGAGGCTCATGACATCGCCTAGCAATACAACAATGTTTTGATCCGTAATTTTCATTTCAAAATAAATTCAATAAACTTTATAAATTGTGAAATATTAGTCGCTTACCACTGGTAGAGGCTATGACAACAGCAGTTTCGCTCACTACGACTAAAATACAATATAAAAATAATGTGTGAGGACTACTCTCTGGTTAGACACGATCCAGTCTCTCTTTCGACTACTACTATACATTCACCTTGTATTTGTTGCAATATGTTGGCTACAATGCATCCCTTAACACTCAACGGACACTTGTCTGTTGAGTGAGATGTTTACAACTTGTGAGTTTAGAAGGTATCAAATTTCAGAAGACCTCTTAGTGAAATAGTCATACAGTCTATTTGTTGAAAATTTTGTGATTTGCAACAATTTTAGTGGAATGGTTATCACCATAAAAATAAACATTTAAATATCACCTTTACCACCTGATATTATTATAAACTTGGAAATTATATTAATATACAAAAGGTTTGCCCAAATTATTAATTAAATATAATTTGTATACCGTGAAAAGTTTATTAATCGCATATGGCCAACAGCAAATAACTCCCCCAATATTTATAAAATCTTCAATGTAATCTATCTCAATTTGAGTGAGTTCTCCCTAATTTATATACTTAGATTCCAGGTTGTGTCCAGTAATAGTATTATGTACAATTTATAACACGGCAATTACCCTTAAAATTGTTTTTCTTTTATTTTCGTGATTAAACAGCATTTCCGTGTGCGGCATTCATATATTTCCAAACCATTCGAACAAAATAATCTGTGTTTTTAGACGTGCGTATAATACACCCCCCAACAACATATTAATAATTATAATAGCAAGATTAGTACTGTTTAAATAAAGGGCGATTATTGTTGAAGATAAGATGCCCGAAGCCGCGCACATTGAATGCAACGTTACCTGCATTTAATTGTTATGCATATCATACCTGATTTAAATAATTCAAATAAATTTGTGGAGGGAAAACCTGGAATTTCAATTTTCCCAGTCTTGAAAAACAACTATATATGCCAAAATGAAAACTGCATTTCGTTTTTATAAAAATTAAAACTTATAGTCATTTAAATTAAAACCAAAAACAATGTTGGAGTGTTTCGAGAAGGTAGACGACAAAGTGTATAGTTTTTCTTATATACGAGTATACGCGTATACCAATTATATAGAAGACGATGATAATAATGATAAGAAAAGTTGGAGCATGTTTATGATAGTAAAAAATTTAAATTGATTTTTTAATTTGAATAAATTTGCAAATGTGCGGAATGTAATGAAATTGCCGCTTCGAAAACGATTATTTTCAGTCTACTCGTTTATATTCGAGTACATAAACTTATTGTAAATTTTTTGAATGTTTATTTTTTACTTAAATAAATAAATGCAATTTGTTAAAGATAATTTTTAACCCAAAAATCTGTTTCTTTGTGACGTCATTGATCTCTTCCTACATTCTACATTAAGTCATGTTCCACTCTTAACATTAAGAGAAGTAAAAATTGTCTATTATAGCTCATTTGGTCAGAATAATAAGACTGAACCGTTCTATGAAATCAACTGATGGGACATTTCTAATGGCTCTTCATCATAACCTAGAAGAAAAACGATATTTAGAAATATTGGATTGCTTCCTGTCTGCACAAAATACGATACGTCTTTAAGTAAAGTATAATTTCATGAATTAATGGTTACGGATTGTGGTAAGCGAATATATATATATATATATATATATATATATATATATATATATATATATATATATATATATATATATATATATATATTAATATATATATATATATATACTTGTATATATATATATATGTATATATATATATATATATATATATATATATATATATATATATATATATATATATATATATATATATATATATATATATATATATATATATATATATATATATATATATATATATATATATATATATATATACACTTAGAAAAACTATGTCAACTAAGAGCTTGGTAAGCGTGATTTGGTTGATTTAGTTGATTTTTTTAGGTTACAAGGAACAATTTATTTTGTCAGTTTAATAAATTTGCATTTTGTCACTTGGTTAGCTTAAAAATTAATCAAAAACAATAATTTTGGTAGGTTGTATAGTTGTAACAACCAAAATAATATTTGTTAAATAAACTATAGCGGGGGTTAAATTTAACAAAATATATGGTTTCATACTGTTGGGTAATGCAATTATAATGGTTATTACAGTTAGTATTGTAATTAGGGTTTAGATAACCAAAACTTTTGGTTAGATGAGTAACATTTAACAAAAACTTTGGGACAAAAAGTTTAACAAAAAGTTTAGTAAATTGTTTTTTTCGAACTAGAAGTCATAGATTATATAGGACTATCTCTTTTATTCCTAAATATATTTTGAATTATCATAGTTATGTCATCCTTTTCAATGATGTATTGTCTACTTATTAATTTAGTAGTAATGTGTCATTTGTGTGATATGCTACAAATTTTACTTAAAAAAGTGTGAAAAGTTTTGTGAATATGTTTTTGATTTAGTTAAAATTAATTCATTTAAGTGATAAAACAATTTATTATGTTATAGTAAAATATGTTTCAGTTAAAAGATTATTTAAAAAAAATTAAATATAATCCATGTGCAAAGATAAGTTAATATCTTGTCGGGGTTTGTCATCCCGACAGTGTTTGTTGTTTGTTTATTTGTAATCTTTATTTTGTTATTAAACAACCATTAAACTTAGAGCAATCGATTCTTACCACATCATTAGACAGTTTGAATGCAAAAGAACAAGGAACACATAACCAATTCGAGCTCGAAAGTGTGCCCACGGAGCAGTGTTCACCATGTGTACTTCACTTGCTCGTTGTACTGTTGAGAGTAGCGTGACGGTCGATGGAAGACACGAATGTCAGATTGTTTTTGGTTCGGGTTTGTTGGATCGTAAAGCGATTCTAGTTGGGTTGCAATATTTAGCGAGTGAAGAAATAGAACAAGGTAAATTATTTTCGTTTATTTTTATTATATTGTATCTTTTTATTAATGTATTGATTCATTGAATAAACTATGAAGTTCCATATTTACGAACGACAGTGTTTTCGTGAACATTGGTGTGTGGGACATAAGAAAGTGAGTGTTTGCGGCAGATATAGTTGGACTTAAGAATACTGGCAACTATAATCTTTCGTGAATATAAAAGTAAAAGGTAGGTTTTTGATAATTGAACAGTTATTGAACAGTGTTATTTAAATTTGGTTTTTATTTTTTTTATTTACAGAAACAAATAATTTAGAAATGTTATATGCCTTTACTTTTTTACTTCCCAGTTGAATCTCCATTAATAAGAAAAAACCATTAAATTTACAAAGATCGACGCTCAATCATCATTCATCATCAAGGCTCATTCTTCTGAAATCCAAAAAAATGAAAATCTACGCAAGGAATGTGGAAATAATACAACGAGCTTGAAGTCATTAATAGCCGCAATATGTGATCATTTGGACTATCGAGATTTCTACGTCGTTTTCAGTCGAGAAAATACAAGTTTTGAAATCACTTAATATATGTTTTTTATATATAAAATTTATTTAATTTAAAATATGTATCTAGATTTGAAAAATTCTTTTAATCGAGATGTTCCTGCTATTTTATAATTGATGAATAATCTTTATTCAAAATAGAATTTAATAATGTATTATAATTTAAAATATGTATTATTTCTAATTGAACTATTTTCAATGATTTATAAATTAATAAATGATAATAATAAATGATAAAACTTTACAATTTTTATTAATTTTTCAAATTAAATAATCTTCACATTCTCAATTTCTATACGCGTATATAATTTTATTGTATTTTTATCTAATTAGGCATTATTTTTTGAATTTATATAATAGAAGTTTAAACTATATTAGGTTTAAATAAATTTAACTAAAATAATATAAGTTTTATATATACATAAGAAGTGTTTTTATAAAAACAGATAGAAATTCAAATAACAACAAGAAATAATTTAAATATAAATAAATATATATATATATATATATATATATATATATATATATATATATATATATATATATATATATATATATATATATATATATATATATATATATATATATTTATTAAATAAATAAATAAACTATTCAGCGAATTGTTTAAACCAACCAAATAAAATGAGTTTAATCTACCTATAATCTTGTTTCATTATAACCATTTTTTCGGTTACCGCTACCAAAGTTGGATTTGAAATTGAAAAAATATTTTGTTACATTACAAATTATTTTTTTATTTAACCAAAAAATTTGTTCATTGTTACATGTACTAATTTTTTTGGTTAAATTCACCAAGTTATTAATTTGGTTACCAAAAAATTAGTTATTAGAAGAAAAATTATTAAATAACCAAACTTTTAGTTGTAATTTAACCATTAACCAAGCCACTGGTTGGTGTAAAAATGACTATTTTTTAAGTATATCTTGCCCAGTTTTTGATTAAATACACCCGATTTTTTCTCTGAGTGTATATATATATATATATATATATATATATATATATATATATATATATATATATATATATATATATATATAAATATATAAATATATATATATATATATATATATATATATATATATATATATTATATATATATATATATATATATATATATATATATATATATATATATATATATATATATATATAATGTATATATATATACATATATATATATATATATATATATATATATATATATATATATATATATATATATATACCCAAGTAACAATTTGTGTCCAAAATTTGGTCACACTGGCCAGTTTTTGTTGGATAGTTAGCATTCCTTTTAAAGTGGGAAATGATTTTAGCTTTATCAAATGCTAAATTTTTAGGCTATAATGCTGTGAGATTATCTCAATATACTATAAATTATAATAGTCATTTGCTTAGCTATGTATTTAAAATATTCATGACAAAATAGCATTTATGGCAAACTAGTCATTTGAAAGGCAAAAGTATTATATGGCATAATAGCATTTCGTGTAGATATTTCGTCAAAGTATATTACATGGTTAAGAATCTAAAATGACCATATGGTTATAAAAAAATTAAATTGTTTGCAAAAATTACAAAGCAACATTTGTCAAAGTATATTTGTGTAAAATATTATTACTTTAGTATTTTTATTCTTATTTTGTTTTTTATTGACACTTTATTATTTTTAACACTATTATTTATAAAGGGAGTGAGATTATCATGATGGTATCTTCTAATAAAAATGCTCATATGTAGACCTAAAATTAGTTGGAAAGAAAGTTTGATCAGGTAGTTTTTAAAAGTAGGTCTAACAAGTATATTGCCCTGTAGAAATACGTCTTTTTATTGTATCCAGATAATAGATTTTTTGAAGAAATTCCAAAATATTGAATAATTGGGAGTACTTTGTAAAAAGAAAATTGAAAAATCAGAATGAAACTGAATAAACTACGGAAAAAAACGAAGAAAACTAACTAAGAAAATATGTATGCAAAAATCTGAAAAAAATGGCAGTTCTGGCATTTTAACAGAAAAAGATGGCACTCACTGACATAATAGCATTAGCAGGATAAAGAATGTCAATATGTTATAATAATCACGTAGATTGTTAAATATTCATTCTGCAGCTAATTATTTATTCTGGAGACAAAAATGCAATGAAAAAATGGTATTTTGTCACCAAAGATTTACAAATAGCATTGATAGCAAATTAGTCATCGAAAAAGCAAAATGGGTTTTCCCTATGATTAAATAGTTATCTACACCACAAAACTGCCATTAAATAAATAATTTTTCAATACCCATGGCATATTAGCTGTAGAAGAGGCAGAACTATCAATATGGCGAAATGGTTATGTAGAATGCTAACTAGTCATTCTACAGTTAATTAGCTATTCTGATGGCAAAAATGCTGTAAATGATTCTCAATCAACAACATAACACAAATTAATGGTATTAATAAACTTTTTCTCGCCTTTTTTGATATAAATTATTTTTTTAAATTACTATTTTCTAAATTTTTTTATTAATCTTAAATAAACGTGTATGAAATGTTTCCACTGTATTTTTTTTAAATCTGAATCATTAAAATTTAACGAATTAAAAATTAAATGGTATGCATCAATGGGATGAGTACATAGCTTTCTTTTACGTTCACTTAATACTCAATGCATACAAATTTTGATTTTACCTGTGCGGGTGTATACAGTGCATCAATATCCATGATACGATCCGAAACAAATATACCAAGTATCGAAGAATGCATCGGTTCTGTGAAAAAATTGTCCTTTAATTGCACCGAATTGCAGCTTTATCACCAGTAGTAGTTAAAAAACCAATTATTTCCCTTTGTAATTGTCAAAGATAATCCACTTCTTATTTCGATCTTTTTGTAGAATTTAGCCCTATCTGGTAATTAAGAGAAAATGGTTTTAATGCTATATAGACTATGACAATTATTAGACTATGACAATAAAGGCTTCCGCTTCAGTGCAAAACTCGCTTAAATCGAACGAACCTTTAATTCGTGAAATTTTTGTTAGCTTTAAAGGATATGCTAATAGAACGGACCTATATACACGTTTATTCTGGATTAGATAATATTTCTCCATTTTCCTGGTTACAAAAAAATTAACTATTTGGCATTTTCTCCATCGCAAGCTCTAACTGATTGCTTAAATGTATTTCCTAGGTTATACTTTTTAAGGAACATTATTTTTATGTTTTCATAGTTACAAGGCGAATGATCCTGTGAATTATGCACTTACATCAAAATCTTAAATGTTAGATTAATTTCTTTGTAGTTTGCAATACTCTTGCATAAAATGATAACGAAAATATCGTTGTCTAGACAATCCCGCCACAAGTTGAGATATTTATATAATTTTTGTCCAGTTCCTTTCTTCGTAAAGTTTGTTGAAATCTTTCGAAATACCTCCTGCCTACCTCAAAACGATAGTTGGTTTCAAGAACTATCACGAAATTCTGAAAATCAGCTATGTAATTAAAGTAAAATTGGTAGACAGTTAGAATAATGGTTTCCAATTCTTAGAAATCACTCCCAATAAGCCTTATAGAGTAGCAGAATGTGGTATACTAAATGATTAAAATCAAAGCTCATGGTTCCTGATCATCGTTGAGCTCATGGTTCCTAATCATCTTTTCGACATTATATCAAATCAAGAAGTTTCAAGTTGCAGTGAAACGCCATGTAGTCTAAATTAACACCAAATTGGCGTCAATGATAAACCATAAAAGTGAAAGTCAATGAAATGGGATTGGAAAAAAATACGATGATATTCAAACCAAATAACGCACGATTGATTGATACCTTCAAAATGACATAAAAAATATGAAACTAGGAGTTTTGGTTGGTTTGTAAAATAACCAGAATATCAGCAATGCTCAAAATTGCAACTCAAAACCCAACCTTCCCGAACCCAACCGAGGTCCCAAGCAGCACGATTAAAGACGAAAAAGTCTATATGCAAGTGGATTTACTCACCTAACCTGAAAATATGATTATTATGACGTCTCCGTTTAATGCCACAAAATTGGTCCTATATGACAAGCAATTAAAAATAAAATTAATGATTTAATCTCAAGGAGCCTAATTGTCATATTGATGTCAACAGGTGATTGCCTCACAAAATATTTAAGATTTTAAGAATTGCTGATATTTACATATCATTTGTATCTCTCACATACAATGGCTGATCAATCGACTGTGACATATGACTATTATACCTTGCGGTAACTATAACTTCAATCGAATCACTAATACCAGATTTGTACGCTTCAATCTCTTCTTTCGCATTCTAGACTACATCAAAAGCACATTAACGGGAGCCTGAATCACATTTCGTCGGAGATAAATTATCTTTGAGACTCTTCCTTTCACATCCAGACACAATTAACATTTTTGTAACATAACTCCTTTATTTAGATAGTTAGGTATCCAGTAAGAGTGACGTTAATATATATATATATATATATATATATATATATATATATATATATATATATATATATATATATATATATATATATATATATATATATATATAGTGGGGACCATGAAGTGTTTCAGTTGGTAGCGTTGATTATTATTTATTGCTATAGCTTGGAAGATTACATCTTACCCTTTTGTGTGCTTGTCATCCGATCTTTGTACTACTTTAGAAACGCCGTATAATGATGACAAATTTTGTATGTTATCATTTGAAAATGTATATAATATCAGCGAATTGTGAAATAGTGTATGTCTATCTAAATTATTTCTGCAGAATCTAGTACCTCTTGGGTGGGGTAACTGCGAGTTGTCCTGCTTAATGATTTGCACTTGAACCAATCGGCTGATCCCTTTTTTTTCGAAAATAGTAAGGGTAAATTACTCTTAATCACTGAAATAACGCAGAGTTCGAGCCAGATTATCTTCCATTTTCAAATCCGACTACGTGACTTACTCGTAATAATACCTCTTTTTACATTGAAAAACTATCGAACTCGATTATTGTCTATTTTGTGCATTTAAATCACATAATTTATCATAATAAAAGCTTCAAAATGAAAATAAGCTTCCCGTGACTCGAAAATAATGGATAGTGGGTGCCATACCTTTTATTATATATGATGGAGACTAATATTATGTTTTACTTAGATCGAGAATATAATAAATGGAAAGATAAAATGCAGATGAACTATTTCCTTTATCCCTGTAATGTACATTATTCTTTCAGTTGTTTTTTGTGTCGAATATCCTCTTCCAGGTTCGTTCGTATCGTCGTATATCAAATATGTTTTTTTTTCGGGGAGATATGCTAAAAAATGCAATTTTTTATTTCTGCATTAAAATAATATGAATTTATATCTTCCATACTTTTTATATGTACAATAAGTTAAGATTTTTTTCCATTGTTGATTATGAACCGAAAACCATGGAAATGCTGCATATATGATAGTAGATATTGACGAGAACGATGAAGGAAAGCTTTCCGTTTTAAAATTGTTTACAGACGAATGGGAATACTCGTAATAAAAAAATATTTTATTATAATATTAAGTATTAAAAGAAGATTGTATCAAGGATCTTATATGTAAGAAATAAGAGATTTAAACCAATCCATTTTCTTATGTAAAATAATGACAATTTATGTGACAGAATTTCATTGTGATTTATTTTGCCCCTTATACGTAATTAAGATCCTGTGTGGTTTTATTTTTCACCTTCACAAAGTTACCAAGATACGAGTACATGTACCAAAACAATTAACTGTATGTACGCCGAGAAAAGTTTTATTTCCTCTATCAAACTTTCGATTTGAAAAATTAACAAAGTGAAAATTATATACAATTTTTAAAGTTTTCTTAATTACTTTTTCGACGTCACATAAATTATATTCTTTATTACTTCCTTATATAATTTTGTCTCGACAAAGTGGTTTCTCAATTGAGATTTTTTCCTTTATTAAGAACTTTATGTAGAATAGTGAAAACAGAAAATAAGTAGTTAACTGTTGTTATGACCAATATTTTTACCATGACTCGCCCGCACACCCTATATCTAGGGGTCGGTACTCGAACTGTTACCAATTTCGATGGGTTTCACGGGCTTTTTGGGATAGTCTTGTTGAAGCCTTCTTCAAAGACACGAAACCTGTTATGGAAATCGGCTGCTTTATTCTCGACTTATAGGATGCTTATGACTTCAATGGAATCATTCTCCCAGTTAACAAATTCTCCTATCGGTTCTGATGATTTTTTCCGCCACAATATTTGTCGTAAGTTTTGGTGACTATAGTCTCTTACATCCTATAAGATGTATCCAGATTTGCCTGAAAATTTTTCACGTTCATCATTATATCATTCCAGTATAATCCTGATGCATCAAATACTATCCTAAGTTTTAGGTTTGTACTTTCTTAATGATGATCACTCTATGATGTGGTATGTAATATGTTGTAGTAGTCCTTTTCATTTATTAGCTGCATATGACCCTGTTTTATAAAGTCTTGCCTAAATTCGTGATATAGTTTGCCGAATGGTTTATCATTCATGAATTTTAACTCGATCTGCAGTTAACGTGCTACAGCGTTCTTCCTATATTATCCTAGGCGCACATGGTGTTGATTACAATGGTAAATGTACCATATCTTTTTTTATATTGTCCACTCTTCATCGTCGATAGCAAGCATGGAGTTTTTCTCGTGGAGTACATTACCTCGTGCAATTCATCCATAAGCTCTTGTATCCCGGTATCCAACAGGTTTCCGATTTCACTTTATCTCGAAGAACCACTATTAGTCAGCTGTTGTTATTTTGACTAAGCATCCGGCCCAAAGGACCACATATGTCAGCTATTGCGGGTGTGACTAAGCATTCGGTCCGAACACTGTTGTTTTGACTTAGGATCCGGCTCGCAGGATCGAAGAATCAAAGGACCACAGTTAGTCAACTGTTGTTGTTTTGAATAAGGAACTGGGTCGAAGAACCTCAGCTGAAAATCTCTTGTCTCTACTTTACTGTCTACTCTTGTTGTAACTTCCGTGGATTGCCAGCATAAAACCAGTTTATATGGAACAGTGAACGTCCTGTGGCAATTACCGAATTCCAAACCATCACTGCTGCAAGCGCTTTCTTTCGCGAAGCAATTCTAATGCTACTAGCAGACACATTAAGATTTTAATTTTGTCGTGAATTACGTTTTTAAATTACCAACATTTTATCTGGCGTAGCTTTAAATAATGGCTAGTTGTGGTTCTCCATCCGAAGATAAAGCAATAACTTACTTGTAAACAACATAGTAGTGTTTGTTACAGCAGCGTGAAGTTGGTAACATTTCAAGTGCCCCGATCCCCATATAATCTAAATCTATTAATTTTGATCACAAGTCGAAAGTAGTTAAATATTACGTTTCGATGCATTGAAGCGAGAACCAATCGTAACAAAATTATGAAAACTTATGTTTGCATCTTGTGTTTTTATCAATCCCGGTCCAGGGTTTTTCCAAATGACCATCGGTTATTTCATCATTTTCTCCTTATTTCGATCGTAGTTTAATAACAGTATTATGCATCTCCTTTACCGATATATCGATCTCCTATACCATTAATTTCTACTTTAAACCAAACCTAGGCGATGCCCTGTCTTGTGCACTTATACGTCAACTCGCATGTGCATTTTAAAGACGATTATACGGCATCTCGCGTAGCCAGTACCACATTTGTGTATTTATAAGGAAATTGTTGACCAAATCAGCATGAGTTGAGCTATGTGAACTAGGTGTTTCCCAAAATTCCTAGAAGGCCTGGGCCTAAATAAGAACGCACTTTTGGTTTAAAAAAAATGATTTATCCTCTATATGAGATCTTAATATGAGAATAGTCTAATTTATTGCACTGGTAATAATTAAGACCAGAACTATCACAAAAACATAGGGAGACTGTTGACTAAAACCGAAAATGTTTACATAAATTGAACACTTTCGAAGTATCTGTAAAACTATCGACACATTTGATAATGTCAACTTATAAGCCAAAATAGCTTAGTCTTTACATTGATACAAAAATAAAAGATATAAATACTTTATACTGTATTAAAAAGTACTTCATTCTAAAAGTTTAGTATAAACATATCGAGCAATGCGTCTTTAGAATTTACAAAAATGCTTGGATTTGAACGATGAAAAAGTGAAATTTTTGATTTAGAGATAACTAAGGTTCCCTACATCATATACCAAGTTGATTATACCATGAAGGTGTGGTGTCTGGTTTAGACGAAAACTTCATCAGGTTTCGTATAAATAGTTAAAGGAACATTTTTCCCGTTCACTCGTGTTTGATTGGTCCATTGAGACATCATTTTCCAGACGAACTTAAAATTCAAAACCTGTTTATCCATGGAAGTAGATTCCTTCTCCTTCCGCACTCTGTTATTAGGATGCATTGTTCCGAATTTTCGTTCGGTACAAGTGAGTATTCAGAAAACAATGTCCCATGAAAATACCCACCAAGATCTTCAAAATGTGTCTATATAATTTCAAGGGGACAGGAATTTATTCTTCTGAAAATGATTTTGGATATAGGCAGACCATCAAAGTGACCGACTTTACCTTTTTTAAAAGATTATAACGTTATCGTGAGTTCAGATCCCACAACAATGAAGTTGCATCCCAACGGGCCAATTTATCAGCGAATATACATTTTCTTTGATATCCATGTGGCTCATTCTGACTCAATACAATTACGGTCTCCAAAACAAGTTTCGAAGAAACAGTATTGAAGGCAATCCCCTTTCGAGCAGCCTGGGCTGTCAAAAATCATTCAGATAAAAGATCGTTGCAGTTGCTTTATACATCTCTTTTGTATAGAGTGCTGCTCTCAAAATTGCAGTTACGTATTTTCGCCTGAAATACAGTAGCGTACCTACCAAGAGGGATAGATAATTTCACTTAATGATTAAGCATGTATAACTAGCCAGATAACAGCATACTAAACTATCAGTAAAGATCATCATACCGCCACCGGCGAGAGAGGACGGGCTTTTTTATGTCCTTGTTGTGGTTTTCGGTGATAGTTACTCGAAATAGTTAATCGAAAACGTGCTTTGACACTACTCCCATATCTCGTAAGCTATTGTGGGTGTGGCATCGTTTACACAATTCTCAGACAAACTTACACCTCGAAACAAATACGGTAAAATATAGTATAGCTCTGATAACTGAAACATTTGACCAGGACACGCAAGCTAGTACATATTCCACTCTGAGGGATCGAGCCTTCGAGGAAGACAATTTTAAACGTGGATTGAGGCATTTCTTTGTTTGATGTATATGTTATGTTATGTTGATGTGGCTGCCATCGCATACTTAGACCGGCGATTGGTCCATTGTGATACCACTCTATATACGGGAATAGGTCCGATTTTCGACCGATGGGTCGACCCGAGCATTCTAACACGACAGGGGATCCAGATTTTACACCACCGTTCGCACTTGCTCCGGATCGGGAGTCGAACCCGGTACCTCCCGCTCCAATTGCCACAGCTTGAACCACTGCACCACCTGGTTGATTGGTTGATGTAATATATAGTAAATAATGCAACCAAATTGTAATGCAAACCAGCATGCAAACCAAAATTAATGTACTAACAAATGAAATTAGCACACATATCACCTAGCTAGTCTTCGAAACATGGTACATACAGTAGTTTGATAGTTTTTTTTATTTCATTGACAGTTTAACGACAAATTCATCCAACAGAAAATTGATAAACATACTGGATACATTCCGATCTACTTTTTATCTATAACCCTATAAAATTTCCTCCTGATTGCTACATTTATGATATTTTTTACTGTTAAAAATTCGAAAATTCTTGAATGTACATAAACACGGTTAAAATCATCGTCAGTATAGTAAAAAATTGCTAACTATACAAAAAATCTTTGGTGCAGCAAACAACAAAAGAAATGGAGAGATAAAGCTGAACGATCGAATTATTATATGCGATAAAAAAATTCTCGACGTTTCGGCAATTTTCCTCCCCGATACTCGCTTTATGTACGAGTGTATATATAGAGAGTCGACGTTAAAATATGATTTTATGAATGAAAAACATACATTCCTATATGTACAAAACATAAAGCATAAAAACATATTTTGAATGTGCTTTTCTTCCAAGTTTGTGCTTTTAAGGCAAAAATAAAAAAAGCGAACACATTGAATAAAAGAACTATAAATCATATAACAACATGTTGATTCGAATAAAAAAATATGTGTAAATGACATAATGTACCATTTTTCAGCTTTAGAGTACATTATTGTCCCCTTATACATAAAAAACCGACTAACGGAGTAGTGGTTAACGATACGTCAGTTGGGCTTCCTAGGCAGTATTTATCAATGATGCAATGTACCGATATGGTCTTTGTAAATCGAATCGGTACAACCGACCATCATCTAAAGTGAGCGAAGTAGTCTTTGCCCAACAGATTGCAAAGATAAGTTGTAGCTCAATGGCACAGTTTAACATCATGCCGCGAGGTCGATTCTCGCAGTTCACCAAAAATTAACATGCTCGGATGACATACAAATCGATTATGTGTAAAAAGTATTCGTTGGTTCGTAAGGTCTCACTTGATATGCCGTTTATGGCCTTTAAGCCATAAATTATTATTATTAGTTGAGGAGTCCATAAATGGACATTTACGAGTAGACTACTATTTGATACGGAGATATCAAATTTGAAAGCCACTTATCTGAAAAAATGGCGCAGAGGTAAGACTATATCACAGCACTGGGCCAGTGTAGGGATGAGTTTTGGCAAATACTGCCATCTCATGGAGGAATTGGAAAAACCTTAGAGCGAATTTGCAGATACAATTTCTGGCCTGGAATGACGCAACAAGTGACCCAGTACATAACAAAATGAGAAGTCTGTAAAACAACAAAGCCAGTGAATAGACAATCAAGACCTCCCATGGGTATAATGAATATGTAATCGAAAGACCTTGGCAATGTTTTTATATCGAGAAGGAAATATTTTATTACCGTTACGAACAAGCCAGATAAAAGAGCGCTATATAAAAGAGCGCTAGCCGATACAACTTAAGATCTCGTTCAATCAATTATGAAATCTGACTGACAGGTTTTGTTCGTACACATCACCAAAGCGATACAAAAAAAAATTTTTGTGTAAAACTTGCTCCAAATTATTGCAAAAACACAGTCTTCGAATTGGCTGTAATCGCATAAAGTAGAACTTAAACAACAGGTTGTCGACATTGTTGACGTTGTTAACACGAAATGATGTCAAGATATTAGTTAACGAGTCAACAATCGCGTAGATTACATAGCGTAGTCTGCTTCACCTATCCGAGAAAAAGTTACAAGGTATATAGACATTAAAACACATGGAGGTGCCTTAATTCTGTTTGGCTTTAAACTGAACATGTTTAATATGTTAGACAAAAACAGCCGAACTGCCAAAAACAGTGTTGAAAAAGAGATTATGCTGATATGCTGAAAGTTTTACTTGTCGATAAAGCTTCTGGTGTATACTCAAGAAATAATCTAATAAGAGGAAAGAAGATAAGCTAATGGGCATTTTGATAACTGTTTCTAGATAAGGTGTCATCCGGGCCAGAGGACTTAGATGTCTTGAAACAGTTTATTGACTTAAAACTTTCGTTTTATTATAAAGTTGAAGCTACTACGTCTGTAAGCCATTGGAAGTACAAGTGTAAATACAGGCACTATCCGGCGAATAAGTTTTCACTAGACAGTTGAAGACAAATCCTGGAACAAACTGTAATTATTTATCGACTCTAAGCCTTATATCATGTTAAATAGCAAAATATCGAGATAAGACACTTGACAACAAACTTAAATGAGTGAATTACGAAACATAAGGAATGTTTAAAGTTAGAGATGTTTTTATTAGACCAGATGGGTTGAAGTGATCAAAAAGAGGGCCATCATTTGAATAATTTAAATTATTTAGATAAATTTAATTAAAAAACAGAACAGAAAATGTCACATCCATCATGTATGCGAATGAAACACCAATCTACTCAGAAACACCAATTTACTCAAAAACACCGAAATGCTTAAAAACACCGATCTATTCAAAAACACCGATATGCGCAAAAACAGCAATCTATTGAAAAACACCGATTTACTCAAAACACCGATATGCTCAAAAATACCGATCTATTCAAAAACACAGATTTACTCAAAACTACCGAAATGCTTAAAAATTCCGATCTATTCAAAAACAACAAAATACTCAAAACCACCAATCTACTCAAAAACAAAGATTTATTCAAACACTCAGATGTACTCAAACACACCGAAATGCTTCAAATCAACGATCTACTCAAAAACGCCAATTTATTTAAAAACGCCGATATGCTCAAAACACCGATATAGTCAAAACACCGATCTATTCAAAAACACCGATTGCCTCAAAACACTGAAATGCTCCAAAACACCGATTAACTTATAACACCGAAATGCTCCAAAACACCGATTTACTCAAAACATCGAAATACTCAAAACACTGATTTGCGTTAGCAAAACATATACGAGTACATACATATTTCCTACTCGCATTCAACTATCTATCTACCTACGTTTATTTATATGTGGTTCTTTTTGACTTAATATGTATAAGGATGTGAAAAAACATTTATATCATTATCTCTTTCACATCATCAATTTTGTTTTAAGCCTGATTTCCATTGTGAAAAATATACTAACAAAATAGTCAAGGCGAGATAAAAATATAATTCTTCTTAAAGTGCGAGAGAAATAAAAAACATTTCCAGTATAAAAAATTTATTCCGTATACTGAATAAATTTTTATGGCTACTGAGAAAATAATTATAGCAGTGCTGACAAAATATATAGTACTGGAATACAAAGTACTGGAGAAATATTTTATAGGAAAAATTTATATGGATATTTTTTTATGGTCAATTCATAATTTTAACATTTCGATTTGTGTCATTCATGTTAAAGGCTGATTTCCATTATGAAAAAATACTGACAAAATAGTCAAGGCGGGATAAAAAAATATAATTTTTCTTAAAGTGCGAGTGAAATAAAAAATATTTCCAGTACAAAAAATTTATTCAGTACTGAGTAAATTTTTATGGTTAATGAGAAAATAATTATAGAAAATATATCAAGAGAAGTATTTTTATTCAGTACTGGAAAAATATTTTATAGGCAAAATGAAGATGGATGATTTTTTATGGTCAATTCATAATTTTGTGTTAAATTAATTTTTTTTCAATTTATTGTTGTAGATTTAAAGCGTATTTTGTCTTCTTTTTCAAAAACAAAATTTTTTTTCAAATTTATTGGTTACTTATGTTACACGCATCTGTCAAAATATCTCCACTTTAAAAAAAAAGAAAAAAGTAAAAAACGATCTCTGTTACTCTAATGGTATTTTTGTTTTTTTTCTCGCTTTGGTTTTTTCAGTAAAAAAACAAAATTTTTTTCATAATGGAAATCAGGCTTTATTGTTCGATATAGTTAGTTGTTTTAGCAAATGTAAAACATGTGAGTCGGAGTATAAAAAAATAGTTAATCAAATTCATGCTGTTAAAGTTAGCCGAAAGTTTCCAGCCGAAAAAATAAAAAAAACCGATAATGAAGATAGTGTCTTTGCTATTCCAGCCGAAAGTTAAACATTTTGTATTTTTTTGATTGATTTCTAACCGAAAATTTTTCTCCGACATTTTCCAGCCAAAAAAAATTTAATGCTTCGAAAAATTACCAAATTAACGGTTAAACACTTATATAAATAACTCATATGTAATATTGAATAAATTCAGAAATCTCTATAAAATCAACCTTTAAAGTGTTATGATGGCTGAATCTTAATTTATTTTAAGCGGTTTGTCAAAGGCTATCAGTGGAAAAAAAGTTGGTTCAAGTTTCATGTGGGAAGTCCGAGAAAATTTGATTCATTGAACCCGTAGTGCAAACTTCTAAAATCTCTATAAAAACAACCTTTAAATTGTTATGGCTGGATATAAGTTTATTTTTACTTATGTCCAGCCATAACACTTTAAAGCTTGATTTTATAGAGGTTTTAGAAATTTGCACTACGGGTTCAATGAATCGCTTTTTCTCGGACTAACCAATCGACTGAAGAATTCAGCCAAATATCAAAATAGGAAAATTTGTGAAAAAACAACAAAAAAATATGTAAAGGTGTAACTAAGATTTCCCGTTTCGTTTAATTTTTTATCAGATTGCAAACCCAACACTTAAATTAAAATTAGTGTGTTGGTTAGTAAAATTAAAAATATGCGCTTAGTGAGAATCGCGAACTATCAACTGTGTATGACTCACAATTTAAACTGGATTCATTTAAATTCAGGTGAGTCACTACATAACCCCCTTCGCAGCGATTTGATCGCGCGTGGAATGAAAACTATTCAACAAAACGCACGAATTTTGTAGGCCTCGAAACTGACATGGTGTCAGTCGAAGAAGAAACACCAAAAGCGGGTTTTAATCGATCGATGGAAATGTTATGGTTTTTTTTATTCATCGAGATAACAAATTGTTTCGCAAACGGCGAATAACTTTGAAAGGACCCTCGTATGGAGGTGATAGTCCGGTTCGAACTTTATCTGTTCATACAAAAACATAATCACAAGTATCTAAAGACTTGGGTATAAATATATTTTGTTTAGTTAAACGAGGTTGAGTAGGAATAATATTACTCATAGTACGAATTGATCAATAATATTTTCAGCAGGAGAAAGTGGTGAATGAGGATTTTCGACGAAAAATTCTCCGGGAAGCTTGAGTGTTTGTCAATAGGCCATCTCAGCTGGTGAACATTTCATATCTTCCTTCACTGTGGCTCTTATGCCAGCAAAATATCGGCACTTCAGTACTCCAATTTATAGAATTGTCTCGGCTCATAATATTAGCTTTAAGCTGTCGATGGAAGCTTTCCACCATCCCATTAGCTTGTGGATGATAAGCCGTTGTACGTATTCGATGAGAACCAAGGAGCTTAGTAAGTTCGGAAAACAGCTTCGATTCGAATTGGGTTCCTTGATCTGTAGTAATAGTAAGTGAAACACCAAAACGTAATACGTAATTTTTAACAAAAGTGACGGCAATAGTATAGAAGCTGACATATTAGTCATGCAATACGCTTCGGGCCAGCGAGTAAAACGATCAACACAAATGACCAAATATTGAAAATTATTTGATGGAGGTAGAGGTAATACTATATCTATATGAACATGTTCTTTTGACCAGGTGTTATCTTAAATTGACCGCGAGGAGAAACAGTATGTCGTTGAACCTTAGATTTCTGGCAGGACAAACAATTTTTAGTCCAAAATGAAATATCTTTATTAATATTAGGCCAGAAATAACGAGCAGTAATAAGTTTAAGTGTAGCGCGGATACCAGGATGTGCTAAATTATGTAAGGAATTAAAAATAATTTTTCGTAAAGGTTCGGCGATATAAGGACGATGAGCACCAGTAGAAGTTTCGCATACAAACTCACTATTAGGCAATTTCAAAGGTTCTAGCTTCCAAGTTAAAGTAGAGTGACAAACAGAACCAGAAAGTAATTCCTGAAGTTCTTGGTCAGACTTTTGGTAATTAACAATCGTGTCGAAATTAAAAGAAGAAGATTCGATTGAAGATAAATCTGTGGTGCGAGAAAAGGGGTCAGCAAAAACATTGTCTTTGCCTTGCACATGTTGAATGTCCGTGGTAAATTGGCTTATATAATCCAAATGGTGAGTTTGCCTTGGATTTCTTTCAGTACGTGAAAGTATTGCTCTAGTAAGCGGTCTATGGTCGGTATAAATAGTAAATTCACGACCTTCAACGAAGTAACGAAATGTTTAATTTAGCCAAAGGCTCCCAGTGTTTTTTATTAAATTGTTGCAACTCTGCCCCAATAGCCGTTCCCGAAGCATTCGTGGTAATCGAAATTGGGATCGAATCCAACGGATGGTGCAATAAATTAGCACTGGCCAATTGTTCTTTAATAGAACAAAAAGCGAGATCGCACTCGTCGAGCCATGAAAAATTTTTCGGGGTCTTGGGCTTACGTAATAATTCTGCCAAATGCCCGTGAATAGGGGAAAGTAAAGCGGCTAAATTAGGAATAAATCGATGGTAATAATTCACCATACCGATAAAACGCTGTATATGTTTAAGAGTAGTAGGAGCTGTAAGATTTTTAATGGCATTAATTTGATCTGGCGATGGCAGAACACCATTAGCATCAATATAATGGCTGAGGAAATTTAAAGAAGTTGCCCCAAACATACACTTAGAAATATTTTTTCGAACATCCCACTCAACAAGCCTCTGAAATAATTGTTTCAGGTGGAGATCATGTTCCTTCTCAGTCTTCGAAGCTACCAAAATATCGTCAATATAGACGAAAACAAAATCTAATCCTCTAGTGACCTCGTTCATAAATCGCTGAAAAGTTTGAGCAGCGTTGCAAAGTCCAAACGGCATTCGAGTAAATTCGAATAAACCAAAAGGAGTATTAATTGCGGTCTTGAGAACATCTTCAGGAGCTATCGGAATTAAATGATAAGTTCTAATAAGTTCAATTTTTGAAAAATATTTGCAACCATGATAATCCCCACAAGGTCTCCAATCATCATTCTACTTTTTGACTAAAAGCAATGGAGAAGAAGCCGGAGAACAAGAAGGTCTGGACTCTTCGCTTGTTCTTCAAGCGCCTTAAGTTATCCGCACTACTTCGTCACACGTGTCGTATAAACGTGGAATGACTTGTGATGCTCGATGAGTTATTGTTGGTTGGTCGATACATGTCTGTACAAAAAGGTCCACAACATAACGCTTATTATTGTTACCTGAAACACGGAAGCTTTAGAAAAGCCGTACTTCGCATTGGAATTTAATTGTTTAAGTTTAATTAAAAAACAGAACTATGATAAATGTACACACAAAATTAAAACCTCAACGTCATGTTCACATCAAAAATGTCACATCCATCATGTATGCGAATGAGACATACTCGCATATGATTTTTGTTGTACAAAATATCAATAAATACCGCAGAGCAAATAAATTTATATTTTTCTACTGTGGTTAAGCTTCTGCAGCTTCAACCAAAAATTTTTAACAAATTAAACATATTTTTAAGCCCACAAAAGCTTGTACATATGTAGGCGCCCAAAATTAATACTATACAGTCGAATAGACACTATCACGATAACGATGTTCATCTCGAAATCATCAGTTTCAAAATATTTTCAATTTCCAAAAAATTTTCCCTACACACACCTTATCTACCTTTACATATGTATACAGATGTACATCACAAATAGGAGCTTTTTTGTGTAGTGTATGCGCATACATAAACTTTATCATATATAGGAGATTAAATGTGATAAAATAAATACCAACCGAAGGGACACGAGACATATGGATGTGTGATGATGATGCGATAAGAATGACAACGACAATACTGGGATAAAAAGGAAGCATGGAAAACGAATTTATATTTGTGATGAAAATTTAAGGATGTTCATGATAGACAGACAGTTGTTTGGTAAATAAAAATGATAAATTTATTCAATGTGTCTGTTTAGTTGGTTAATACACGAATTTTTTGTTGTATTTCGGTTTCTTGTTAGTTTTTCATTCGTTTGCCACACAGCTCATCATCATCATGGCATATAGACAGACAAACAGACCGCAACAAGTTGTTTTGTACATGTTGATTAATGTTGTATGATAAATAATGATTTTCAACTAAATCTCTCGTATTTATTTTAAGGGATAATCTATATAATTTATATATGTGGATTTACTTACCACTCACTGGCAGCGTTGGTACACAATCCATTCGTACATCAGCCACGGCGTTTGTTATCGCTTGGCTTACATACACAAAACAATATTCAACGTATTTTTCCGAAAATAAATCACAATTAAAATATAACGAATGTTGTCCCCGTTTAACACGTTGCTCGGTTATATAGTGCAGCGATGTTGGCGGCGCTAACGATGCTACATCGGCCCGCTGTTTGGCAAACAATCGAATGCGATCGGCTTGGTCCAATATACACGATGGATATTCAAATAGTACACCAATACCCGAATGATCGCATGGGAATATACTACGGGCGTGTACATTAAAAACAAATTGTTCACTCCAATCGGCTTTTATATAGGCCGACGACGAAACACTCGACGGGATGGTCGAGTCTGGTTTCAATTTGAATATATAATGGCCGGCTAATCCAAACAGTTCACAGCTCAGTTTAATAATTCGCGTCTTGGGAAACCCTCGTACCTGTTCTTTGTACAGTAGTTGGGATTTTGTTATATTATCACTGTTGCAATATATATCGCGGCCGCAATACAGCAGCTCCAACCAAAACTCGGGCAAATCTAAATCACTTTGTAAATTTATGTGGTGGTCCTCGTCGTTGCTTAAACTATTCGAATTGATATTATTTAGATTCGGTAATATACATTCATTTTCGGGAAATTCTAAGATTGCCGTCAACGATTGTTGCGGATATGTACCAATCGATTCGGGTGTAACACTCAATTTGGGCACCGGCCATCTTACGTCCAGCTGCTGTTTTAAACGCTCATCTTGCACAGGTAAATAATTACTTAAATTACTACTACTACTTATACTATTATTTTTATCTACTATTTCTAATTCATATAAACCGCCGCGTATAAAATAATTACACGGTATCGTAATTTGTGTCACATTTGAATTTTGATTTAGAAACAATTCGATAAAACCGATTAAATTAAATTTTAAATTATATTCATTATAATTATCGATTCGTGTTATTTTTAAATTTAAATTTTGTGTTTCATTTAATGAATATTGTTCAATTTGTAATTGAATATGCAAATCATGGCTGAGAGCGGAATATGTTGGAGGTATCATGAGACGACCTTTGCGCAGCGATGTTGAAAAACCTGCAAATAAAGAAGAAGAATTTAATTAATTTGTTGTTGGACATAAAAAGCTTTAATTATGTCTAAACGCATGAGTTTAATTGGATTACACTTAATTTAATTTTATGTTTATGCTTTCTTTGTACATCAAGCTTTTAAAAATTTATGCTCTCCCATAAAATATAAACATAAATAATCATAATAATAAAAACAAAAGAATTAAATTATTTAATAGTTAAAATTAACTTTAATTGTTGCGAAGGGCCTGACTAAAATAATTTATTATAAAACTTTTTTATATGATTAATTCGAAGAAATCCCTTCGAACAGTTATTTATGTTGGTTGGGATTTTTTTAGTATCTAAACTTTAAAGTGTTATATGTTATAAATAAAGGTCAAAAAAGTTTTGAATCATTTGTGTTTTTATACATTGTACGAGGTACCAACACATTAGATAAAATCATTTGTTTGTGGGAGACTATTGTAACGGGCAGCGGTCATTTCCCATTATTGCCCATTCCATATTTTTATCGTATTTCATCATCAATGGATAAACGAAACCTTGTTGATATTGAACGTCGTTCATTGAACCCTTACATCATGTTCTGTTTGTATTTTTTTTATGTGAACCAACAGACTAGGTCTATGGGTTTTGAATAAACAAAAAATATAAGTCGGCATACGACACCAAGTAAACGATGTGTAATGCAGTTTTATTTTAGCTCCAAATGAGTGGCATAAACTTAATATCAAAAACCTCATAGCGGACCGTAAATACCGTGTAAAATTCGATTGATGGGTCTTTGATCAGAGTGAGGGACTTTGATCAGAGTAAAAGAATCGGATCAGATCGAGGGAGTCGGATCAGTGCGAAAGAGTCGGTTCAAAGATGTTGTGAGGATGCACGCTTGGATGCACGTTGTGGCTATAATCACCTTAATTCACTTTTTGCCAGGCATATCATTCGCGACCTGGATGCTCTATTGAGCACAATGAATTGTTAAAGATATTCAAATCACACATGCACAAATTACAAAGTTATAATCACGCTGTAATCAATCCTGATAAAACACCTGCTGCAGAACACATTCGTAGATTTAATGCACCTGTTTTTGATAATGTTGCTGGAATCATGGTCGGCGATCGTACAGCTACGCGGGAAATCGTGATTCGTAGAAAAAATAATAATCTACAGTTCATTGCTGATACACACCGCTCATATGACGCTATCCGCAACAGGTGCTGAAACAATCAAGAATGTGAGTTCGAAGGATTATTATGCGTATCGGTTGATGATCAAAACGTGATCAGGACATCGTTATTCTACGATGCCGTGAGCTTTGTCAACAATTCATGGTCGACATGTTTGTGAAGATAGAGAGTAAACGACTTCGATACTTGCGATTTAATCAACAAAAGCTACGTGCGGAAGAGCACATTCACCTGCAAGAAGCTATTGTCAACAACGCCGATGCCATCCAAATTGGCAATTCTGTCATTCTACCACCATCGTACATAGGCAGTACACGTCATATGCAAGAATATATACAAGATGCCTTGACTTCATCACCTTCTCATATATAATCCAAAATAGCCGGAGATCACATCGTTAGTATTGCCTGGTCAAAGCGCAATACACCGTCATGACATTACAGCACGTGTTTTCAGACAAAAATTGAAGTCTCTAATTGATTTTATTACAAAGTTACATGTATTTGGTCCCACACGTTGCTGGATGTACTCCGTTGAATGGCAAAAGGGCGGATTACCTTATCCACACATTTTGGTATAGTTAATCGATAAAATGCGTCCTAAATTGCTACAGCAAATATGATTCATGGCCCATGTGGCAATCTGAATCCTTCATCGCCTTGCATGGCGGACGGGCAATGTACTAAAAGTTTTCCAAAAAAATTCACTGACGATACGATCACAAATGTTGATGGATATCCAATATATCGTCGAAGAAATCCCGATAATGGAGGACAATCTTTTGTTAAAAAGATCAATAACATAGACATTGATAACTGTTGGGTGGTCCCATATTCGCCTTTGCTGAGCAAAACATTAAATGCTCATATTAATGTCGAGTTCTGCAGTTCAGTGAAGAGCATCAAATACATTTGCAAGTATATGGCTGTATTTCGCGTTGAAAATACCAATGCAAACACTCCTCCGGTGAATAACAACGATGAAATAACGCTTTACCAAATTGACCGGTACGTCAGTTCCAATGTAGCTGTTCCAACGTATCTTTGGTTTCCCAATTCATGAACGAAATCCAGCAGTCATTCATTTAGCCGTCCATCTTGAAAATGGCAATTGTTCGTGCAATAAATCCACCAAAAACTACACTCACCGAATTTTTTGAATTGTGTAACCGTGCAGATGCTTTTGCACGAACATTACTCTATTCAGAAGTACCACGGTGTTTCACATGGGCACCAACAAATAAATGGATGCCCCGTAAGCAAGGTACACGACTTGATGCATGTCCCGGTTTATTCAAATCAAACATTTTGGGACGAGTATTTAGAGTTAATCCAAGGCAGACTGAATGCTTTTATATCCGGCTATTTTTGGTTAATGTCACCGGCCCATTGTCAGTTCAAGATATACGTTTAGTGAATTAGCAGCAGTATCCAACATATAAAGATGCATGCCTTGCACTCGGTTTACCCGAAGATGACAACCAGTTGGAATGTATGCTTGCTGAAGGATCGAACTGTACAGCAAGACAAATTCGTCTATACTATTTGCTATAGTGCAGGCTACATGTTTTCCGGCCAGAGCAAAGACATTATGGGATAATCACAAAGATTCAATGACTGATGATATAGTGCATCAACATCGTACACGATGCAATGATCTGACGATAGCATTCAGCGACACTATGTACAATGAAGCATTGATTGTTATTGAGGATCTTTGCATTATTATTGCCATCTCTCAGTCATTTCGGTATGAATTCGCCAAATCTTAATGTATCTGATTTAATGAACTCTGAATTGAATCGTGAACTACAATACAATACTACGGAAATGGCAGCGATTGTTGCTCGCAATGTGCCACTATTGAATGACGAACAAAGAACCATTTACGACTGTATCATGCTCGCAGTTGCGGCAGGACAAGGTGGTTTCTTTTTCTTAAATGCACCAGATGGAACTGGCAAAACATTCCTTATTTCGCTAATTCTCGCCGAAATACGATCAAATAAAGCCATCGCATTGGCTGTTGCATCATCTGGCATTGCGACAATTTTATTGGATGGAGGTAGAACAGCTCATTCAGTATTTAAGCTGTCACTAAATATTCAAAATAACCCAGACGCAGTGTGCAACATAAAAAAACAATCTTCCATGGCCACAGTACTGAAACAGTGTAAAATTATCATTTGGGATGATTGTACTATGGCGCACAAACATTCGCTTTAGGCGTTGAACAGGACATTGAAAGTTATAAAAAATAACGACAAACTTTTTGGCGGAACTTTGTTACTCCTTTTAGGTGATTTCAGGCAAACACTTTCTGTTATTCCACGTTCAACATACGCTGATGAAATCAACGCATGCTTAAAATCATCGCCACTGTGGCGTAATGTTGAAAACGTACAACTGAAAGTAAATGTGCGAGTTCAAATGCTTTAAGATCCATCTGCTGAAGAAATTCTCAAAACAACTATTACATAGATATCGGAGATGGAAAAGTTTATTGCAAGATTTATTCCCAGGAGACTTGGTGTCATACAAATCAATTGAAACAGTTTGCGATACCACCGAAGCTGTGAATTATCCAACAGAGTTTTTAAACTTATTACCAGGCATGACACCATATAATTTACAACTGAAGGTTGGATCTCCGGTTATTTTTTTCGTAATTTGAACCCACCACAGTTGTGCAACGGCACGCGATTTAAAAAATTAATGAAAAATGTTATTGAAGCCATAATTTTAAAAGGCAAATTCCGAGGTAAAAATATATTACTACCGCGAATCATTATTATACCCACAGATGTACCAATTCAATTTAAATGCCTTCAATTTCCAATTAGATTGGCATTTGCAATGACTATCAATAAGTCTCATGGCCAAAGGATGTCTGTCTGTGGTTTAGATATGAACACATCATGCCTGATTTTGCCCTCGTAGTGATTAGGCTTTATGCGGCATGAGAAGAACCGTACTGTAAGCTGTATATTTGAGAGTTGGTACACCCAAAGCTTAGCTTTATTGTTTTGCCAACCTTAGCGAAGAGGGTTGGTTTTGTTACAACATGAACCAAGCTACCTATATAAATATCTGTGCCATTGAGAAAAGGTGCAGAGACACAAAAGTCATGTATTGTAAAAATTTATTGTTATAGGTTAAACAGAAAGTGAAGTGAAATTTAGGATTGTTTCGGAAGGTATTGACGGGTTATGCACAAAACAGGGCCGTAGAAGTGTAGTTTACAACTGTATCGAGACAGTGCGAATTACAAGATACTTTACTCAAAATAACGATTTTTAATTTGACTTGTCTTCAATTCCCAATCTTTGGTTCTTTCCTACAACACACCACTGATGGTATGTTTACTTCCTTACGTTTGACTTTCCAACAACTTTAAAAATATGTACTGATTTGTCACAGACGCAACATCTTATCCTGTCATGCCATCCCGGCACCTTGTGAGTAGCCAAATAATTTATAATTTGTCGTTGTGTATAGTGAAATATGTCTGTTTGACTCAAACTTGTCTCATTTCGTGCATAACGAATGAACTACTCGGTCTATGTCTAGAACAAACTCTTGTAGTGTTTCTTCACCTCTTTGACATGGACCTTTACTTTCCATTCGATATAATAATCACATGTGTTATTTTTATGGTAATGTCAGCATAATTTTACCATAAACCTAGCCCCCTTATTAAAGCTGCTATACCTGACATTGCATGTGCCAATTATTATTATAATTCATTTAACAATTTGGGTTAAATTCATTTAACCATGAGATTTTAAGGACCATTGATCAGTCACTTCAATCTTTACTGCATAATCTCTGGCGTTTAAAGAAAATGGTATTACTTGGAACTTCTGTTAAACAATTTTGTTCAAATATTTCTTGTCGTTCCAGCCTGTCAAGCACCATATTCAGTGTTCAGTATTTTTTTATGTCCAAGCAAAATATTTCAAATTGTGTTCTAAACCATAAATAATTAGCCCCATATCTAAATATCGAGCAACTACTTTGTGTCTATTCAGATGTCCGAGTAAAAGTTTTTCCGGTGTTTATTGTTCGCACTATACTACATCTTCTGCATTCGAAGCCACATTATTAAACTCTCACTCGTCTGGATCCTTATTTTCTTCTAACAAAACATGTTAGAAAAATAGAAAAACCAATAGAAAAACCCCTTTCGTCCAACTTATATTTTAACTCCGGCACTTTCAACTCCAGTAGTATCATTTTCTATATTCACAATCTTACCATTATCAACAAATGTTACCTCCCAACTTCAGTACCTCTTAGATTGAATTCAAATATAATTAAAAATAATATGAGACCTTAAACAGACCCTTCTGGAACACCATAGTGATTAGTGAGTCGTAAGTTCTGATAACTTGACATCGATTTAATAAGGATATAATTTTGAACCATTCCAAAACATCGAAAGCTCTCATGATATCCACGAAAAATAGCTGACTGAATTCGATAGTCAAACATGAGCAGATATTAAATTTAAGAAGAGGTGTGAACCCACAGTCTACAGAATTACTAATACCTCTACAGAATTATGCAGGTTGCACAGTTCTATACTAACCTGTAGTATTGGCGATTGTTCACTCCATGAGTTCTTCATTTCACTTGGGGATCGTATTTGTGTTCATATACTTCATCACTAATCGAATAAGGTGAAGAAAATTTCCTTTTTAAATTTCACCTCTGTTGAGAATATTATTATTGCAAAGTTTATGGCAAAAATATTTGAAAAGATTATATTGCATATGTTTTGGTAAATAAAACCTGATAACAGACAAACCTACAGTTGGCTACCTAAATCTAGTAATGGAAATTTGAGTAGTTTCCCAGGAATACTTATGTGATATCGATCGCATAATCATACACTGTCAGGTAGGTCGCCCCCAATACAGTTAAACTTAAATAGCTGTATGGGAAGATTTTGTGTAGATTACACAAACTACTGAACACACAAACTACTTAACCTACTGTTCCAAAGCAAACATGTTTGTTAAATCAAAGCAAACATGTATGTCGAATGGGTTCTGCTATAAGACGCAAAATAATTAAAGCATTGACCACTGTATGACCATGTGGTTATTTAAAATGCTTATGGGGAACACAATATCCCATATTTATACCCCATACTATATTGTTTCGATTTAGCCGAGTGTTTGTTCAAATTATTTATCCGGTTCGATTATTCCGTTGTCACTTCAACCTGTTGAATCTCGGTTGAATCCGGTGTGAATTTATGTTGATCTGGGTCAACATTTTCTTGCATCAAAGCTGCGCCGAGTCTGAACTGCAAATCGTTTCGGTTGCTCCTTCGGAACTCCTCCTTTCGTTCCGCCACTTTCGAGTCCAATAACCTAATTTTCGATATTGTTACGTTTCAGCCGAGTGCAAATACAAATTAATTATTATAAATTTTAAATTTTACAATAAATTTATTTCACACAAAAATTCCACAAATAATTCACAAATTATTATTATCACTCTTATTTTCCACAGTAATTATCACTTAAATTATTTAAACACTTCACTTTCTCTTATTATCACTTTTCAATATTAACACTTTAAAATTTAAAACTTAACTATCTCGTATCTCAAATGTCTACACCTATTTATTCGACGTAAACTCTTGTAGAACTTTCCATATACCGTTTGCATTTCTACATTTCGCGAAGTTTCGTTTCGTCGTATTTTGTTCACTCCGCCTATTTCATAATTTATTTTTATTTTGTTCGTATGTGTAAACATTTGGTTACAGGGTAGCCTCTAAACTACTGCTATAATTTTTAACTCTTTTTAATTATCACAGGTGTCACTGTGATTCGTCACAATATTTTGTCATCAGCTGAATGATCTCAATTCTTCACTTACCTAAACAAGTAGCTAACTACTGGAACATTTAGTCGAGATTAGAAGTTACCCTTGACTTGTATCCTAGAAAAATAAAGAGTTCATCTGGCAACACTAAAATTATAATTTCATCCTGATCTATTAATTATTAAGACACTCAAATAAATCGCAAAGTAGCTCACGCCACAAGCGCAATTAATAAAATCGATATTTCGAGTTAAGTTCTTGTAATTCACTAGTATTGTCGCGTAACGATTGAACGTATGTATACAAATCGCACATATGCCTGATAAAATGGATCTGATCTTTTCGATCACGCAGTCATTCAATGACGTGATCATCAGATCGAAACCGGCCTTGTTGGATTACAAGTTACAAGCAAACAACTCGAAGTACAAAACACAGTCAAATTTACATAAAGCAACTCGCTGCATTGGTGACCCCAACGGTTCTGTCTAGGAAACAACACGTCAATACTTTCTAATACAACCTCCCGATACCAACCTCCTGTCTAACCTAACACGGCAAAAATTAACTTTCCATAATGGAATTTCTGCCTTCTCTCTCCATACGTGGTAGTTCGTTTCGCCCTCAAGGCACAGATATATCTAGGAAGTTCGTCTCATGCTGCATTAAAACCAAACTCAATAAGGTAGGCGAATGCGGGCACCTACAAATACAGCATGCAGTTGAGTTCGTTTCATGTCGCAACAAGCCATACTAAGCGGGCCAAATCAGGCACCCCAACGTATTACTTTACTTTCGAGGGAGTAATATGGCGTTCAGAAGCAGCTCAAATAAATTCCAAATTAGGTCACACGCGCAATTAATAAAATCGATATTTCGAGTTAAGTTCTTGTAATTCACTAGAACTGTCGCGTCACGACTGAACGTATATACGAATTTCACAGACAAAAACTCGAAGTACAAAACACAGTCAAAAATTACAGTAAAAACTACACGCTTCAATGGTATTATTAGTAGAATTAGCCTAGCGGACCCCGACCATCTGAGCAATCCTAGAATCAAATCACTTCCATTTCGAATAAGAAATATTTCTATTTTTTTGGGTTTGAGTGTTTTTTATTGAATTTTTATGTCTAAACGGCGTTTATACCATATAATGTTGCCAGATGAACATTTTAATTTTTCTTTTGATGCAAGTCTGGGCTAATTTCACACACATCAACATTTTTCATGGATTTTGAGAGCAAAATGATGTAACAGAATATTAATGATCAATAAATCAAATTTTGACTCACTCAAAAACACAAATTGAATGAGTGCAAATGTAAAAGAATACAATGAACTGTGAATTGAACAACGAAACATCGATTCAAAAATCTAGAACATTCTAGTGTGTGTTAAAAAAGCTCCACATAGTGTGTTTCAACATATACGAGTACGGAAAAAAAAATCAATTTCCCTCTTTGTTTATTTTTCCCCCAATTTTCCACTCAGCTACAGTACAAATGAAAAAACTAATAAAAACTCTTGTTTGTTTGTTGAACAATATATAAACACACAAAAATTGGTAAAGGGAAGCAAACTTTCGATATGCATATCCAAACCAAATCTGTATACGTACACATTAAGCATAGTGTAGAAAAGCTGGGGGAATTGGTATACGAATAGTTTACACTTGTTTTTAAGATCGTTCCATAATTTAACATAACCCTCTAAATTTCTCAAGATGAATATAAATGTAACCACCTTGTTAACGTTCAACCTCAGAGTTGATAATTACGATGTTAAATTTTCACAAAATGTACATTTTCTAATTAGCCGTATCAGTGGTATTCCGGTCAAACAAGTTAAACTTGCAAATCGTCTTTGTACATTGTCTCGGGTGTGTATGCAACGTATATAAAAGTTTTGAAATGGAAAATTCATATATCCTCGTACGAGAGGATTTAATTAAGCAGCGGTAAACAACAACTATCGGTTGGAATTTATGTTTTTACTGGTCTGCTGCCAGTTGATATGCTTTATTCTCATAAAATTTAATATTTTTCTGCTGTGTATAGTTATGAAGCTTTTCATGTTGAAAAATTGTTTTAGTTGTTATGGAGATCCATCGTTCAAACAACTGGATGCATGTTCAACAAATTATTTCTGTAAACTCTGTATGTATATAGACGGATATATTGTATAAATACACTTTGTATTATTCTTAGCATTTAATTGTTTTGTTGTAAGCGAACCGAAATGGGAGGATATAATAAATTGGAATAACTATAAGAAAGCGACGGACACTTTTACGACTTTTTCACTATATCAGAGCGATGTAAAAAATTTTCAAGGGATATGTAATGTAGTATTATGTTGTTTGTAGACAAATGTTAGATTCCCAAGATTTAACGTGTAATGCAACTTTGTGTACAAAAAATTTCTATGTCTGATATAATGTTTCTAAGATATGTACTTGTACATTTTTCACTAGTCGTTTTGAGCTTTATTGAACAATTCAGTCTTTTCTCGACTTTGGTTGATATGATACGATGTATGCTAAAAGAACTACATGCCACCCCTGTTTTACGATAATCCTAGGTTTAACTACTGGGACTCAGAATTTGCCAGCATCTTAACAAAGTTGCAGCAACACGAAATGTTATAGTCACAGGCACGACTAATTCACAGCTTAGTCAGTTTAAAACGATGAGGTACTTAGAAAGTTAAGGTGGATTTTTGAACAGCTTCAATTCTGTGGATGCGATTAATTCGACACCATACAAATGAGCCATATTCGAGATTAGATCAAACAAAACATCGATGCAGCGAAACAAAGAGTTTGGATATCTTTATAGTTCCTTTTAGAAATCAAAGCACATAGTGAGCCTGTGCAATAATCGAGTAAATATGCCAGTCACCATTGTCAATTCTCTGATCAAATATTATAGAATAATCTGTTCTGAATGGCATATTGAATCAGTAAAAGCTTTCGTGATATTGCTTATTAAGATTAAAAAATATAAGAAGTCCCTCGAATGAGCTTTCACAGAATTTGATAAACAATTGTTTATTTTTGCCAACTGCGCACTTCCATACAACAACTTTGAGCAATGCTAAATTATTTAACGTTTTCCAATAAAATGGTTAATTGAGTCAAATGTCTTGCTACCTCCCAAATGGCATAGTGATTAAAGCTGTGGCAGTTGGAGTGGGAGACACCGGATTCGAATCCTAATAGGGATTACCATCAGTAGTGTTAATGAACACATCTATAACCCTATTGTTGGAGTGCAGAACTCATGGACAACATCCATGTCAGAGCTATAGGCTGGCATGGGGCTATGCAATGTGCACATCCTCGATTTGGATGTAATGGAAGGACGTAAATAAGCGAACCGTGAAAGAGTTGGGAGTGACTTGAGCCTCGAAACAGAAAGCATAGTACAAAATATTAAAAAAACTGTCTTACTAAAGTCAATATATATGACGACAAATCAAGCACTAACCTCAATCGATTCTGTCACTTTGTCATCACAACACCAACGAAAGTGAAGCATTGAATAATATTGACATAGGAATAGCAAGCTCATAAAGTTTACTTCGGAAGCTTAGAGGAATACCATCTGAACAACAAACCATTTCTATCATAACGAAAGGATCTTATAGTGTCTGAAATATAAACATAAACCACTATTCCCTCTGATAGTGCGAATGTTCCAGTCAATGTAGGCAGAACAAAAAATATATTACATACACATGCAGTCGAAACAAGGCTGCAACGATTTGTACAGCTTATCGACCAACACAGACAGTTATAGCTTTGTCTGAATGAACTTTCTATTCGATACTACCCTAATATCAATGAATAAAACTTTTTGCATTACAATTGAAAAAGTCGGTCCCGAGTCATCCAGATAGTGAGTATATGTTACCACATTATCACTCAAGATACTTTGCAAGTGACATGAAAATGCTTTTGTTAAAAAATATGAGCTGCTTCGAAAATGATTTTAAAAAATTCTATTCCAATATGAGAATACCTATTCCAAAGTCATACATAAAAGGGAAATAAGAACCTTGATCTCTGATATTCATCAAATATATGATTTGTCCCAATCATTAACTTATTATATAAACATGATTGAAAGGACGCGATATGTTTCCAAATGATTCTGATAGACCATCATTCGCAAAAATACTGTATAAAATAATCTAAGCTCATCTTGATTGGGTTATCGACACTCGGGAGTACTTGAGTAAATCAGAATCTTTCGAAAAGTTATATACGAGTGACTAACAGATCACGAACGAAGAGTGCTGCTAGTGACAACGATGCATTCACATGCATTGAAGAAGGTTTTCGAATGGCAAACAGAATACACGCTTTATATTTTAAGCGGTACTGAAGCTTAACATACTTCGGTAATAACAGTTAATTCAGTAATATTTAAAACAGATGAACTCGATCATTAACGCTTCAAGGTTACAAAATAATTTCTACATTTTGATTTGTTGGTTCTGCTGTAGTTTCAATACTTCCCCTTTTATTCTTACTAAAACGTAGCAGTCTATATTGCAATTAGTCTGCCAGTTGTGTAAGCTCAACGAACATGTCACCGAAAAAAGCGTGGCTAACGGGCACCGCCTGACAACACTATTAGTCGTTTAATGTTGATTTTTGTTGAGCACGAGCCAACATCCCATTTATTTACGACCAAAACTTTCCAATAAACTGATTGAAGAGGTCAGAGAGAGCAATGGTCAGAATTGAAGAGAGCCGTATCGACGCAGCGCTAAGTATTTTTGCATCAGTGGAACAACTTTGCAGATCATTTTGAGTATGATTTTCATTTGTTGTCGTAAACAATCGCTCAAATGGTTGACAGTGAATCTGATCTGTAGTAGGCCCATTTCACATACTCTGGCGGCGCTAACCAGCAAAATTTACGCATTTTGGGAACAAAAAATCCACACGAGATCCATGAAACGCCATTGTATGAGCAAAAAGTGACTGTTTGGGCCAACGATTGAACCGAAACCATTATTGGGTTATATTTTTCAGTCGATGACTATCGTAATCGGTAAATTTTGGTTTATTATATGTGTACACGCAAATGCATAAAACAGGTATTGATAATTGCTGATTTAAATAAGACCATGCGCCATGCTACAGTGCAAATGAAATAATTCAGTTTCTACGACGAAAACTGCCTGATGTCAAAATGAGGCGATATTGATTGGACATTCATCCAAATATGAACCCAGATATCTTTTTGCGGGGAGACCATTATGACAGAGTGTCAGCGAGCCTCAGACTGTGAACATATTCATATGTATATATATATATATATGTATATATATATATATATATATATATATATATATATATATATATATATATATATATATATATATATATATATATATATATATATATATATATATTGCGAGAGCCTTTGATAATAGTACTTTCGTCTCGATTACGAATGCATGTACTAAATTCGGTATCGAACCGAACATCATCAGGTGGATTAAATTTATGCTTGAATCTCGCATTGCGATATATGAGGTTTAGGATACCTTTATTTCAGTCAAGGCATCCAGAGGATACCCGCAGGGAGGTGTGCTTTCAAACCTGTTGTGGCTTCTGGCCATTGATGAACTTCTTAGTGAGTGCGGTTTTATCGCTCAAAATTATGCAGATGATCTGATTCTGACAGTTTCTGGCAAACACCTGAGTGTCTTATCGGATCTAACTCGACACGTTTTTTTCATTATAGAAAAGTGGTACCGGAATAAGGGTTTACATGTGAACCCGTCAAAACCCGATTTGATTAATTTTACAAGGCGTACGAACACCGCAGCTTTTTCTGTACCATCACTTTTCGGATGTAAGGTTAACAGCTCAGCCTACGCCAAACACCTTGGTGTTTTTCTGAGTAATAAACTTTCTTGGAAGAATCATTTAGATTTCAAACTACAAAAAGCCACTGCGATTTTTTGGCAATGTCGTAGAGTTTGGTGATTCCTGGGGTTTATCACCCAAAATGTTTTATTTTATATACAAGTCTCTGGTTTTACCAATGCTAACTTATGCATCTGTTGTTTGGTGGCTAAAGCTAAATCTACATTTGGCAAACTTAACTATTTGCAAAATATCGTTTGTCGAGCTGTAGCCATGTCGTCAATTCTGCTCCTGGCTATGGAGCTCATGCTATCCCTACCACAGTTACAATCCTTCATTTTAGGCCCAGCTTGTTCGGCTGCCTTCCACTTGAGGAATGCTGGGGCGTAGAATGCTTTTGGATACTCCAGGCCATTGATCAATTTTTAATGGGATATGTGGTTCTCATCAGACTTGCTCAAACAGATATCCGAATCGCTTGTATTCTTCTCAGATGGCTCTGTCTCTGAACAGGATTTGAGAATATCTTGCAGTTTAGGGTCTTACTGTACTATTCATCAAGCGGAATTAAAGGCGGTTGTTTTCAGCTTTTATAGTCTCGCTGCTGACGACAAAGAGATCATATTTTGTACGCATAGCAAAACTGTCCTCAACTCATTAAACAATCCTCTTACCAGCTCTAAACAAGTATGTGGTTGTAAAAAATTGCTGAACCGACTTGTTTGTATTAAGGTAACGGTCATGTGACATTAATGGCAACGAAGTTCTGGCTAAAACTGGTTCTCGCTTATTCTGCGTAGGCCCTGAACCAGCAGCTACTATACCTCTTCACATAGTTCAACTCCAGGATTATTCCTGTAAATCAATTGTCGTCTGTGTCACTGGTTAAAACTCCAGTTTGCTAAAGCTGCAGAGCGCGCATATGTGCTTTGATGAATCCTAGGTTTGCATCATGGGCCCTTTGTGGCCAATGTTTATAATAGTAATAGATAAATAAATAAATAAATATATATATATATATATATATATATATATATATATATATATATATATATATATATATATATGTATATATATATATATATATATATATATATATATATATATATATATATATATATATATATATATATATATATATATTTATGAATGGCTCGTTTTATACATATAATGAATTGATGAATATTTCTCCCAAATTCTTGTTCATATAATGGGTACACAGGATTAATAATAAATCATGAACACTCATTTTTGAGTTATGTATGGTCCGAATTTCATTAAATTTTAAAGTTCTTTAAACATCAGGAAAGGCATAAAGTTGTTTTATATAGTCGATTAAATTTTTTCGGTCTTCTTAAACAAAAAAAAACATAATGCTTTCATATATAATTTAGAGCAGACATAAGATATCCCTTAAATCTAATATACGACATCGTATAACACTCGAACAACATACAACTGAAGATAGAAACCCCAGAACAATTTTTTTTTATGATAAAACATAATTAAAACTTTTTCTTAATAAAAACAAAAAAAATTAATTTATAAAAAAAGTCGCAAAAATATTTTGTAGCTTTTCAGTTGTTACTTTCTCCCAAGTTTATACCCATCTTCTATGTGTACAGTATGTGTTACGTACTCGTACGTAGATGAATAAACATTTTATCATTTGACAACGTACGAGTATATGGTGTACACACACACCGTACAAAAAGAAATAAAAAAGCTCAACTTTTTATGAAAGCTATATTATACACATACACACACGCACAGAAAAAAAAACATATTAATAAATAAATAAATAAATATCTAAAATAAATAATGAAAATAAAAAATATATATTTTTATTTTTGTTAATAAATTAATCCTAATGAATAAATTATTATTTATATATTTATGCTTTAAATTACGAGTCTATAAAAATATTCATAATTTAAAATTTATTATATAAACAAAAGCTGGATTTATTAATACACATATATGCTTTTCTTTCGGAAAGCTCTCGTTTTATACACTCCCTTAAATTCGCACTATGTACATATATATACAATGTTACACTGTTAAATCAAAATTTCATATTTATAAAACGGATTATGAATAAAATAAAAATTAAATTTTATTAAATTAATTTTTTATATTTTGAATTAATTTGATACACTCGTTTTATATGTACACACACATAGAAAGAAGATACCTCCTAAGATTATTATGAGGATTAAAAAGTTTTTTGTTTCTGTTAATTTTATGATTTATGAATAATTTTGTAGAAAAGTAGGCTGTAGAGCAAAATGAACAGAGAAAGATGATTACTTGCCTCTCTCTACTAGGTTTTAAGTGGCTTTGTGAGGACGAGACATACATATTGCAGTCCATAGTTATGTCACAAATAGCTATTAAACAGATAACCAAACTATATGAAGAGATAATGTACACTAGACTGAAATAAGGGGAAATAATTGTACCATGGGTGAAAAGGATATATTTGAATTTAACTATCTCTTTCATTCCTTTAGCATTGATACTACGATAAATAAATGTTTCGTTTGTATGTAAATTTTGTATAAAATATTAACTCAGTTACTGTCCTGAATGAGAGTCATCGCAGTAGCATTAAACATTTATTTAATTTCATGTATGTATTACAACTTAGTTTTATAAATGTGATTGAATTTTATTTATCGTTATATCAATGCTAAAAGAATAAAAGAGATAATTAAATTCAAATATATCCTTTTCACCCAGGGTACAATTATTTCCCCTTATTTCACTCTAGTATACATCATTTCTTCATAGAGTTTGTTTATCTGTATAATAGTTATTTGTGGTTATGTGACAAAATACAAAGCTCCTAAATATACAAGCCGCAATGATCAAAAACACATTAATAAGTCGTAACGTCATGTGACGAATCACAGATGTCACCAGTGATAACTAAAAAGAGTTATTAATTATAGCAGTAGGGGTTACCCTGTAACCAAATGTTTACACATACGAACAAAATAAATAATGAAATAGGCGGAGCGAACAAAATACGACGAAAATAACATTCGCGAAGTGTAGAGATGAAAAATAATGGAATGTTCTACAAGTATTTGCGTCGTATAAATACGTGTAGACATTTGGATTACGAAACAGTTCAATTTTGAATTTCGATGTGTTAATATCGGGAAGTGATAAAAAGTGAAAGTGAAGTTATAAAATAATTGTAGTGATAATTATTGTGTAAAATTAGTGTTGTAATAATTATTTGTGAAATAATTTTGGAATTTAGTGGGAAATAAATCTATTGTAAAAATTAATTACGAAACAGTTCAATTTTGAATTTCGATGTGTTAATATCGGGAAGTGATAAAAAGTGAAAGTGAAGTTATAAAATAATTGTAGTGATAATTATTGTGTAAAATTAGTGTTGTAATAATTATTTGTGAAATAATTTTGGAATTTAGTGGGAAATAAATCTATTGTAAAAATTAATCTTTGCGAGTTGAATATTCACATTCCAGTGATCGAACCGGATAAATAATTGAAATAACCACTCGGCGAAATCGTAACAGTCATTATAAAAATAAAATCCCTCTGTATTTTAACACAATAACTAAAAAGTTTAGGACAGTGAGCAAAAACAGTTTTTGTTCTTTTTTAACTTGGCAATTTTGTTAACAAAATGTTTAAGGGGTTCCTTCATAGATCTTCAGTATATTTGGGCAAATTTGATTTTACATAGAATAAGTACACCGGTGATCTTTTGATGCTTGTCCGAACTATCGAATGGATAGTAGATTGTATGATATGGATACCCATGAACAGACGATCTTCCATGAATACAGAAGTACGTTAGCATATGTTTTTTTACAACACTGCGGTATGATAATTTTTATTTTTTTTTAAAGGGAATATGCATTCTATTAATCTACAAGTACTTATATAGTGGTGATGGGTCTCGAGGCCGTGCCTTTCAAATCATTGGATTTGGGCAAACTGAAACCGATCCAATATTTACAATTAAAAAAATTTGCCAAATTCATAGACACACATGGTGGTGAAATACAACAAATTCAACTGTATGGCACAAGCAAGGATACAGATACATGTTATGGAGGTTCGGGTGGCTTGGTCAGCGTTTGTGTTAATTAAACACCATGCTTGTTTTTAAGGAGTACATATTATATCGTTTGGTCCATCGTCAAAATTAGTATGAAAATGATTCAAAATTTATAAAATGGAATTATTATCAGAAAATTTCAATCTAACATGAATATGGTTTTTTTTGCATTAATTTTTTAAAACCAGAATGAATCTTGCCATCTTTGTGGAATTACAGTATAAGGATAGGTTGTTCATGCTTGATATTTAAGCTCTAGCTCATTAGATTCATTTTGAGCGTCTTTCAAAACAATGCATTTACCTAGAGACGCTCATACTGAATCCAGTAAGGTAATGTAAAAATCAAAATCAAAAAATTTACTTCAGATCTATTGTTTAAAACATCAACTCTCTTAATGCCAGCATCCCATCTAGGATCGTCAAAAATTAAGTTGATGATAGTAAATAATTAACATAGAGAATCCAAATTAATTCCCATTGAATTCTAGTATTCTCTTAGGGTAATAGTCCTGTTATTTCTATTAATTATATAATGATAATTATAGAGTAAGTCCCTCGTTAACTCTCAGCTTGAGATACAAGAACTTATGAAATAATATTGTTGACCTTGGCAGTAGAAAATTATTCAAAAACACAACAAGCTTGTAACTCTCGTTTGAGAGCCATATTTTCTCTTTAAAAAAGTTTCAGGAAACAAGTAATCCAAGTGACACATCTAATGATTTAATGAAGCGAAACAACTCTTTACACAACATCTATACTTGCAGTATCTCAAACCCATGATGTATGCATAAAGTGTGTAACCTCAAGTTTTTCACCAATTTTTTTAGAAAATTATTTTTTCGTTTATTTCTATGTAATCTATTATGAGGCTCAAGGCACTCCTAAGTCTTTCGCGGTTCGCTTATTTTACATCCGTACTCTACGCTTTGCAGCCAAATCGAGAACGTGTGGCTATAGGTCTGATTTACCTAACCATCTGCACATTGCATAGCTCCATGCCAGCCTATATAGTACTGACATGGAAGATGAGTCGGCTCTTGGATTCTGCACTCCAACAGGGGGCCATAGTTGTGTTTATCACACCACCGATCGTAATCAAGTGGTGAAAAATCCCTTTTGCAACCTGCCCCTATCGGGATTCGAACCCGGTTCCTCCCGCTCTAACTGCCGCAGTTTTAACTACTGCGCCACCTGGGCGGTTTTTTAGAGTTACTAAAACTTAATGTTATTATACAGACAGAACTATTCGCGTATGTTCAAATATTCATTGTGAAACAACTAGTGAAGCGTAAATCGTAATTAAAACAGTTTAGGATCAGGGTTGAACTTTCAAACGATTAAGTTCATCGAGTGACCGCAGATTGAAAATGAAAGCATTCGATAACATTATCCAAAGTTCTAATTATAAAACCAAGGGATCAGTTTTATTCCTTATTTACATTTAATCGGTTTAAGGCAACGCGGTTACGTTACAAAAAAACACGACGCAAATTGACACAACGCAAAGTGAATTATGATTTCCTATAGCAAGCCATGTAAAGATCGAAGATAGGTTCCAGGATTACGAAAATACTACTTTTTAAAATAACTGATGACGTATTAGTCTGCAAAAATACAAAGTTAAAGTTTTCTGACAACTCATCAACATAAATTGTTAACTAGGATCATAATTTAAGTTTTCCTTGTAATAAGCATTAATTTCTGGAATAGGACAAATTGAAACCCAGTTTTGAAATAATGATACTGTCATTCAAGCTTTTTTGTTTGCTCGCTAGTGGACAGGAAGCAGATTCTCTGAACAACCTTTCAGAGCTCTAAGGTGTTTGTCATTGATAAATGAGAAATGGTTTAAATTTGAAATCACCATTTGCATTACCAAAAAGAAGAGTCAGTCTATCCATGCTATTTTTAAATCCTGACGCAGATTTTTCTGTTTTGGATATGAATGTTCTGTTAGGTAGACGTTTCCAAATTTATCCAGTCTCGTCAACATTAAAGACTTGTTTCGGATCATAGCCACCTTTATCTCGATCTGTAACAGTTCTGACAGTTGCTGAAGCCAGACCAACAGTCTTTGCTAGTTTTAAAGCCTTATCTCCCTTATCAAATCGTCGCAGAGTAACTAATTTTGTCTCCAAGCTGATAGTTTTTTTATTTTTGGTAATTCTACCAGCAACGCCCTCTCCACTCATTTGGCTAAAAATTGGAAAAATTTATAAATATGTAGTATTCTCTTTTAAGGACAACACACTAATTGGAACTGAACTCTAAAATTAGCAAAACATAAAAAAACTATTAAAATTGCGTTGATTTTCAGTTAGAAAGGGAATCTCCGAGTTTGGATTGGAATTGCGGAATTAGAAACAAAAGGCATGCCAAAAACTAAAATCTTAAAAAAAAACAAATTGAAGACTTGAACCCAAAACAACGCAACTTCGAAAATTTACCGACGCACAGTGAAAATGAGTACTAATTCAAACGAAACGACACAAAGCGAGGTATTGGTGTCCTTGTTCATATTATTCTTATTATTCCTCTCTTGTGTCTTGGATATTGATTATGACTTGGAAATTTTAAGTTATAGGTCTGCAGATTGTTACTCAGCAACACCTAAAACAATGCCATCAGTTGTCTGGAGCAATGTCTGATGCGTAAGGGGAGTCTAAAACATCTCTTTGTCGTGTTACTTGGCATATTATAGTCGTAAAGCGTCAATTGCGAGTAGAGCTTTGATCAGCTCTAATACCACATATCAAAAAACACCAGCCTACACTAATTCCATCATGCGCACGTAAATCGCATAAATACTTTTTGAAGAGCCCCCGCTATAAAATAAATAAATCAGTGTCATATTTTACTATAATAAAATTGTATACGTTGTAATTTCCGTTTCCTATACAGAAAGATTTGTATTTTCTTATTTCTAACAACGACAAATAAACAACAATAAAAAAAAATTAAATTAAATTAAGAAATTATTCGTATTCCATTTATTACAGCATTTTTATGTATTTTATTTCATTATGTATCACGAATAAATGTTTTTATACTCCTTAAAAGTTATTCGCTTTAACACAGGGTGGCATCATTAAATTCGATCTTGATATACGCCTTAGGTACATATTGTTAAAATCTAAATAATAAACTGCTACATTATAGTATGGAATAATTATAAAATTTCTAGATATTTTTATAAGCTTTTAGTAAATAGAAAGCTCTTGATATATATATATATATATATATATATATATATATATATATATATATATATATAATAGTTCTCATCTCGCAATTACATACAAATATTTATTTATATTTAACATAAATATTTTGTTTCGAATAATAAATTCTAAAAACATTAATTTTTAAAGGTAAATTTCTACACACTCCGCACTTATTATGAGAAATGTATTCGTACGGGAAATTTTTGTGTTCACCCAGATCTGGAAATACGAAGTAAATCAATTTAAAAATCTAATACAAATTTTCAAATGTGTGTGTATTTGTTTTTCATTTTCCAAAATTACGTATAAAATATTTAATTTCATTTTTCTACTACGAGTATATATAGTATTTTGATGACAAAATAACAAGGTGTGAGCTTTCACCTTAAAAGCATTATTAGTATATATACACACACTCACATTTGTATTTTATGTATATTATCATTTCACCCGACATATATATATGTAAGAATTTATATTTATATAATGATATTACAAAATGTATTATTATGATCTAAGTCTAAGACTCGAAGAGGTACACGGAATGCAAGAAGCAGGAAATCTTCTTTTGAATTTTCCAAGTTAATATTTTATTTTTATTACACCGTCGTCGTCGTCTTCGCCGTATAATGTGAATTGAAAATTAAATGAAAATTTTAGACTACACAATTGTTAAGTTTTTCGTCATTCAACATTAAGGGTGTCTCTTTTTGTTGTAAAGGGGTTTTTAATAAGAGGTTACATTTTGTTATATAAAAAAACAGTATTTTTTAAAGAGATAACAATACCAACCAAATGGTCACCAAGGCTTCTCTTACAGCACCATGTCTTTTTCATCAAATTTTCCATGGCCAATTCGCGCATTTGCGGCTGTATGTCCTTGATAACTGCACGAATTCCATATTTGAGGTCTTGACCAAGATAACTTTACTCTAGAGTTTAAGAATGTACTAAAAGGGGCCAAAATCCATACCTACTTTACAAGTAGTGTAAATCCAACTTAAGAGACTCTAGATCATACTATGCGGTGTGTAATCTACTTTACCTGGACCATTGTATGAGTTGTTTCTTTCCGATTGGCAGTGAAGCTTCCATCTGATTTTTGTTATTCCAGGTTGTACTTTTGGACCTCTTCAATTCAAAGTTGTATTCTTCTCGATTTTCTTATCTTTGGTATTCCTTGCAATATCGATCCTTGCAATATCTGTCTCGAGTAGTACCTTGAACATGGGTCCCAAACGGTCAGCTTTGGAATTCTGAATAATTGCCACTGCTTAATCTAGGCCTCTATATCTATACTCTAATGTGCATCAAACCAAGTTGTCTCACACTTACCACCTCCGCCCGGTGTTACTGTCGACGGATCTACTGGGGAAATACTTTTATCTCGTTTTGTAATGGATTTTCCAACACTAAGGTCCGATTTGTATGCAGTTTTGTATGCAACCCGGTAAAGTAAAACATAATTTCTAATAAAGCGATACTGACCAGGGTTTCATGCAAGAGCCAATAAGAACCAATTCCAAGAATTATCGTGTTCTTGTTCGGAGCTCCACATCCGCCAGCGGCTAGGCGAAAATGTTTTTTGTAATTTAAACTAATGTTTTGAAGGCGATGGTGCACAGCCGATGCTATATGATACGACCCCTTCAAGTACTCATTCTTAGTCCAGGCATATAAAATCACGTTGTTTGTCGTTAATTAAGTTTTCGACGTTCCAACGACGACACCAAAATTGTACATGTAAAGCTGACGATTGTAATATGCCGCCTGGTCGGCCACTTTCGGAAGCACCATATTTTTTGGCAGTCGAATGATATGGTGACTAGTACATCCTTTTGCTCTTGTAATAAATGATAGAAAGCTTGAGCACGTATCTTGTGCACTAATCTACCATTAAGGATTGCTTTTTCTTATCTTTCGGTACGCGAAAATGAGTGGTCAGGTGGTTTTTATAAATACGCACAATTCTATCGCGTTTAATGCCTCAAATACCACAAAACACAGTTTGACACACTCGGAGAACTTTGTTGATCGCATTTACTATATACATTCTTCTTTTTCTGCTGCAGTTTGTTTTTAGTTAAGTAAAAGGCTTTTACAAATTGTATAGCATCTTTTCCGCAAGTTTTTCCACATTTAAAGGATCTCACGCCCCTCATGTGCTTACACTAAAGGAAACCCGGTTGTTTTCGTTGCCTGTATCTTAAATACATAGCTTTACCTACTCCAGAAAAGAAAACTTAATTTATTTTTTTGATTTATTTTTGGCTCCTTGACAGAACGATTTTTTTGGTATACGTCATGCATATTTTTTAAAAACTGTTGCCAGCCCAAAAACCGCACTAAACAGTGGCAGGTTGAGGATGGAGAGGCTTAGAAAAGTAGCATCTGAGGTGAAAATGGGCGTCATCACTAAAGATGAAAAATCGGATCATTTTAATGGATTTGAAGGCCCCAATCAGCGAAGATACGACATTTATAGTGATCGATCGGCTTGATTTCTTCTGTAAACTGAACTTTAAAAGCTTTAAAACCCAGATTTTCTTAAACACTACAGGCTACAGTAGCAATACTGTCAGTTGTTTTTGAGCGACGCGCACGGTTTCGATTCTCCCCAATAACTTGTCCCAGCAGTTTAAATTTTTCAAACTTCAAAATGAAACCTCTTATTGGAAATCCCTTTATAAAATGTCTGCAAATAGATTCGTGTATGGAATTTCAATTATGCTTGATAATTTACTAAACGAAAAGCGCATAAATACGTTTCTTTTAAAACTCACGCCTCATTTATGCTTATCTATCTGATAAGAGTATCATTAATATGTAATTTTTCAATTTATCCAACATCCCATCATACTTAAAAAAAATAACTATACAAATCATAATAATTTGATTTATCTACCGAATTTAATCTCGTCTAATAAATTCATTTAAATAGAAAAATCAATCAATTTGAAACCTCTTGTTACATTACAAATTAAATATTTGATCTAGCGAAGTTTTAAATTAATTTATAAATTTTTTTTTGACTATTAATGAAATACAATCTAATAAATTTAATTGAATAAATCAAAATTCCGCAATAAATAATTTTTATAATAATTTCGAGAATATTTTGATGTGGGAATGAATTTTATCAGCCCGCAACCGACAAAAATACTTGTGCTCACGTAAATCGTATTAGGAAAATACCGACTTGCTCGTCTTAACCATTCCACAATATGATGTGATGTGGGTGTATATCGGATCGGGTACATATTTTATTATTCAATTTGCGTTTATAAAATTAGAAAATTAGTCGACTAATTTTAGTTGGTGTTTGTAATGGGGGAAAATCAAATTTGTTTTATTTGTTATATCATTATTTATGATAATTGGAAAATTGGTGAAATATTACATTACGATATTATGTGGATAGTACAAATATGTGTAGGAACTCGGTCAATATAACAACTGAAAATTAAATAATGATGATGTTGTTGTAGTAGATATGCTACTACCCAGGACATTTGGTGCTCTAAGTCTATAGAACACTACTATTTTTTTTAAGCAACGCAATAACTGAACGACTTAAGCACATTAATTTTACTGACTATAGATATCCAGAATCTGCAAATATTTCTATTTCTACATTAAAATATTAATTAACTGTTCTAACTTATACGATGAGACTATTTGAACGGAAACTGTTGCTTTGAATTGTAAATGCAATAAATGAGATGAAATGGTTTGATCGAAGTGTGCGCATCTCAAATTTTGTAATATAAAAGAACACTCGAACAGTCAACTTCAATTACCGCACAGTAGCTGGCTAAGTAAACCAACTAACCAGATTTACCTTTTAAGTGAACGAACCTTTTATATATATATATATATATATATATATATGTATATATATATATATATATATATATATATATATATATATACATATACATATATACATATATATATATATAGCACAGTAGCTGGCTAAGTAAACCAACTAACCAGATTTACCTTTTAAGTGAACGAACCTTTTATATATATATATATATATATATATATATATATATATATATATATATATATATATATATATATATATATATATATATATATATATATATATATATATATATATATATATATATATATATATATATATATATATATATATATATATATATATATATATATATATATATATATATATATGTGTGTGTTACGGTCAAAGTAATTAATCCGGTTACTATGTATAATCACCGGCTATTATGTATTATTACTAGTTTATTTGGTGAATATAATACCGGTCATTATACATAATCGCCTAACTGACTTGGTAAATATAATAAATTGTTTTTTGTTATGTTTCGCCTGTTTTTTTTTTAAGTGAGAGAGAGAGAGAGAGATTTCACTGGATGAACAAAATTATCATCCATTTTACTTAATAAACGACATAATTCAAGAATAATAGTAAAACAAAAATATAATGAATTAATAGATCAAGTAGGAGAGGGTAAGTCAAAAGCTAAATGTCAAACTCCAGCTGACTACCAACAAAGCATCCTAAATATAGAAGCAGCAAGCATCGAAAACGAACTTTAAAAGTTTATACTCCATATTTACTGACACATCAATAAGTTGTGACGTCATTAAAAAAATAATAAAATCGCCCTACAGACGTATGATAACTTAGCCAGAAGTCTTTTCAGCCCGAAAGGCCTTTTGTATTTTGTGTCTTAGCTAAAAAAAACTCTTCGAAAGAAATTAATATAAAAAATTAACCAACATTACACAAAATACATACAAATAAATATTCAATTGTAAAATTTTTTTTATAAAATTTCCGTAAATATTATTGGTATTTATATTCATACATTTAAAAATAAAATCTTCTTTACAAGGAAGAATTGTTTTGATGCTTCAAGCATACATTTTAAAAATTTCTCGTGCCGATCCTATAAATGTCTGTGCGAAATTATTGGCTTAGTGTAATATTTAATGAGTTAGGATAAATAATCATCCAACTAACATTCAAATATAAAGAGGATTATAGGTAGAAATGATTTTTTTTTATTGCATCAAATATAATTTAAGCCAAACTTCGGTTAATTGACGATTATGAAATAAAATACCGCTGATCTCAGAATTGTCTACGCCAATCGCGTAATAGATTCAAGTTTCTTAACAATTTGACAATAAGATTGCAAAATCCCATTACGATATCATGGGGAATACTGGTAGAAATAATTTATTGAATCATTCTACCAATTGCGAACTATCAATTATTATGAATTTCTGTAAATTTAGAATTTTCCAGCGCCGATCTCAGAAATGTCTGGACTAAATAAATAATTGTTTCAGGCTTCTTAATTATTAAACCATAATCCAGCAAAATCCCATTACGGTATTATGGAGAATACTCGTAGAAATCATTTATTGAATCGTTCTACCACTTGCGAATTACGAATTATTATGAATTTCTGTAAATTTAGAATTTTCCTGCTTCGATCTCAGAATTGTCTGGACCAAACGGGCGGTTGTTGCAAATGGACCAAATGTAAATTTGAGACCAATTTAAATTGTTCTACTCCAAGAAGCGATAGAACAAATTTCAATTTAAACACAATGTCAGCTATACATCAATTGCCACAAGACGAACGTAGAATCGCTACTATGGAAATTTTAAGCGAACATGCGAAAGAAATAGAAATCAATCCAGAATATGAAGGTACACCAAAACGAAATAAAAGTTTGAGAAAAGTTTCACAAAAGATTTCCCCTTCAAAAAATAAATGTGTACTACGAAATGGAACAAGTACCTGCAATTATTTCAAAAATACGTGTACTATGGATGCTTTATTGCAGGCTCTAGCAGTCACGGCTGAATCGATCGAGTCAACTCACTTATTTGATCAACAAGGGGAGAATGAGAAAAGGGCAAAACAATTAATTCGGTGTATTTTGCAGAACAACGCCAAAAAGGCATACAAAATTGGAAAAAAAATTCTAATGAATATTTTTGATGATACGTCAGACTGCACATGCAATATTTTAGATGTAGCTTACACGATTCTGGAAAGTTTTCCTAGTATTTATCGAGAACTTTACTGCCCAAATTGTAAGCATTTCGGTTCTAGTAAGAGAGGATTTATATTTCTAGACATGTGCGAACTAAACGACCTCGGATATTCCAATTTGAGCCAATGCGTTGATTTAGATACTATCGAAAAATGCAAAAATTGTACAAATATTATGATAGAAACATCACGTGCATATCTAGATATAATAAGCATTTACACTGAAAATGCTTTTCCAGTTGTAAATCAAACTACGATATCTATGATAGAACCAATACTAAATTTTGGCGGCGTGTGTTACAAACTATCATCAATCGTTAGTTATTCTGCCGGTGGTGGGGGGCACTATATAAGTTACTGTTTCAGAAACGGTAAATGGCTCAAATATGACGATTTAACTGTTTATGTAGCAACGGGTAGAAACAGCGAAACACAGAGTGTAACACCCCAAATGATAATATACGCTAAATCAGAACCATGATAAAACAAAACGGTAGTTCAATCGGTTTGAACCAAACAGTAAGCTAAGTTGTTAGTAGTTTTATTGTCGACAAACCGAAATTTTCTGAAAATTTCAAATTTATCCGTTTTTGATGAGTTAAATAATTAGATAATTTCTCACCGCCACTCGAGTGAATTTTTTAGCCTATTCTAATTTATTGGTTTTTGGTGAATTAGAATAGAACAGCCGTTGACCGCTGTACACTATCGGTCGAATTTAGTAACCAAACTTCTTTTAGTTTATCGGTTTTTAATAAATGACGAAATGGGATTTTGCTGGCTTATTGTCTAATGATTTAGAAGCCTGAAACATTTACCCATTTGGTCCAGACATTATTGGCGCTGGAAAATTCCAAATTTACAGAAATTCATGAATATAAAAATACATACCTTTTGATCGTGCGGTAGTGAATGTATTTATATTATTGAAATGTTACAAAAAGAATTGCGTAATTTTAAAAAATATTATTTTCTCGGGATGAATTACAGTTTTATATAGAAAACACAATTAGATTTTTTTATTGATAAAAATTTTATTCTGGCTAGAAAAAAAATTTCGGGATGAAACTCGCATTTTGATAATATTTTTATTTTTTTTCGGGCTGAGATTTGAATTTATCATGGAAACACACCACATAAAAAAAGTCTTTTCGGGATGGTTTTTTCGGGCCAAGTTAAAAGACATGCCCTACAGTTCAAATTTATTACTAACAAATTTCGGACAGTGTACAGCAAAAAAAAAATAAAAAAATATTTTTTATTTTTGTTTTTCTTTGCTGTCAAAAATTGTTGATAAATATGTTAAATGTGAATGTGATTTGTGCAACTGTATCATTGGTTTTAGAATTCCAATTGCGTTCAAGAGCTTGTATGAGAAATATTTATAAAACGTAGCAACGACATTACTACATAGTGACATTTTAGTCATCCTGGATTACTACAGTTTAATGGTTTGAATTAAACATCAACCAACCATTGACTGGTTGGACATTATAGTAGGACAACGATCAAAATGGAATGGAACGAGACATCCACCCAGGCTTGCCAGTGTTGCTTTTATTAATCCAAAATCACACCGATCAAGTTTCAGGAATGAATATAGTATCGACCTTTCGTTTTCATCGTACATGGAAATGAACCAGAAACTGGAAAATCAGAACTCAAACGGAAACCTCAAGATTGGACACAAATAAAGAAGGAATTGAAACGCCTTCACATCGAGATTTTAGGCCTCAGAATAACAGCAGCAAAATTAATACTAAGAATAAGAATAATGAGAAGTTCTCTGATAGAGACGATACGCATGTGAACAAAGTGTGTGACATGTGAACAAAATAAAAAACACAACCATCAATTCAGTGGTATGCCCCCACCGAAAAACCAAGTTCTGCATCACAAATAATAAACATCTAAAAAAAACCAAGACACTGAGACTCAACACAAATATTTATATACCTTAGTTGCACAGTAGCAAAAACAGGGAATAACGAGGAAGAAGCATAAATAAATCCAGAGATACATTCAACAAGTTCCATAAAGTCTATAACTTTATGGTAATCTACAGGTGCTAACAAGTAACAAGGTGTAAACAAGTACCCTCGACGAATACTGAAATGCTTCTAGACTAACTACATAACCATCATTAAACTGCATATATCAACAAATCAGTCAGACATAGAAACCGAAATAAAGAAACAAAAGTGGAGATCACCAAGTGATCATAACGAGGATATCTGGACTGGAACCGCAAAGAAAAAGAGAAGTATGAAGACCACCGATGACATGGAAGAGAACAGTGCTATAGCTGAAGAAAAAAAGATTGGTAAATCAAAGGAAGCAATAGATGCTGTAGGCCCCAACAGAGTAAGATGATTTAGACTAGTAGCCGCCCTATACTCCTAAAATTCTAGAAACAGGAACAAAATCACTGGAAATTATACGAACGTAAAAAACTTCTGAACAGCTCATTTACAGGCGATATATATATATATATATATATATATATATATATATATATATATAAAAATTAATAGTTTGATATATATATATATATATATATATATATATATATATATATATATATATATATATATATATATATAATATATATATAATATCTGTGGTCTTTTTAGATAAGGGCATAAGTCGAGTTATCACCAAATTGACTTTGTGAGATATTCGAATTTCCTGTACAAAAATACATAAGTCGTTAATTTTTTTGTCGTTTTATAACCATTAGAAACGAAAATATTCAAATTTTTATAAAATCTCATCTTTAAAGATTTCCTCCTTTAAGTCGTTTAACAAAATAAATATAAAAAACAGAAGGTTTTTTCACATATCTAATTAGTAGAGCAAATAAAACTTACTTAATAATTGGCCTGATAAAGTAAAAAATAGATTTGTCAAAGCGATTCAGACCAAAATAATGTCGCCCTGAAAAATCAAGAAAAACGACTTATGCCCTTATGTAAAAACACCACAGATATATATATATATATATATATATATATATATATATATATATATATATATATATATATATATATATATATATATATATATATATATATATATATATATATATATATCAAACTATTAAAGCAACTATTTAACATAAAATATTTATAATTGACTACAGTCGCGACAAAAAAGCTTACGTTACATCCTTAATGTTAACTAATAAATTTTAATTAAAATTATAAATTTGACAGAAAAGCGCGTGAAAATAATTTTTTAGCAAAAACTCACGTAAGAGCTTTAAATGTAAAATATATAAAGTTAAAACCGCAGTATACACACACACACACAGGCACACACACTCAGAAACTTTATAACAAGAAAAGGAGCTTATCCTGGAGAATTTTGTTCTGTAGAATAAAAAAATTGAATAATCAAAGCAATATAATTATATTAAAATAATAAAAAGCTGACTAAAGTTCTCGCTCAAGATAAACCAAAACACGGAAAACAAATTATAAAGCTTATAATAAAGTTATTGACTTAATTTTTGTTGTACGTTCATTTTCGTCCGCTAACCAAAACTTTTTATATATACATACACGAAACAGCTTTTTGTTGTTGTTTCGGTGAGACATTTTAATCCCTTTAAACAAAAAAAAATAAACAAACAAGGAGTGAAAAAATTGCAAGCTTTTCGTTACAAGTTTGGAGTTTCACCCAAATGCGATTACTTTTTGATATTTTTTAATTTCACTATATGTGGATATATTGGGGGAAAACGAAACGTTTTTCCATTTAGATATTTTACATAGATATGTGTTTGTATGACGTCACATGTATCATTTTCATTTTATGTATCTCGATAAAATTATTACTTCTGGGCATCATTAAAAACCAGAAAAAAAATTTTTTTTGGGATTCATGTAAATAAATAAACATTTTTTAGTTCAATGAAACTACATTTTAATTTAATACGTCTCAAACCATATCCAAAGCTATCATGTAAACAATCTACCTTAGAACTAGAGAGCCTTCAAATAAGAGGTTTCATTTTGATATTTATTTAAAAAAAAAATTTTATTTCATAGTGAAGTAGTGGGCATCCCATTAACATTTGAATATATTAGCCAAATGGCCGAGTTCCATCATTTAGGTTTACAACCGAATGTGGAGCATTGATATAGACCTTATCTTTGACGTGACTACAAATTTAAACGTCTGCAGGTGTTAAATCTGGATGGTCAATTGTGAGTGAAAGCACTACTGGAGTCAAAATATTTTGATAATCTGAAATATTACAGTTTGTTGATCAGACCCGTTGTCATGTATGGAGTGGAGGTCAAAGTTGGACCTTGGCGGTAGGCTAAGAGGTTGTTGTCGTTGACGATGGCTCTATGGCGAAGAAAATGGTGTGGAATCTTCTTATTGGCGCTGTATAATCCTCCTCAACCAAAAACATAAAGGTATTTACCCAAAAACTATTGTCCAGGATCATTGTTGAACCGATCAGATAACATGAGACGTATTTGAACTGCCCGACGAATACAACTACTTGCTAGAACTACTTTTCGTTTAATTAAAAAAAAAATCAACATTCAAAAAAAATTGGTTTCCAACTAATGGTTCTGAAAACTAACCGATTTTACAATTAAGCATTTAGATGTTAATAAACAATGAGCAAAGCTAACGATGGCAAATTTTTGACATTTTTTAACAGATGGCACTTCGTTTTTTTACAAGTAATTTTTTTCACGTTGTTTTTTACATAATTTACATAAGAAATGTAAAGAAATGTTTTTTACATGTAAAATCGCAACAGTGTATGGACGACTTGAAATGGACAGAGATGTAGGCAATTGAGTTCAATATATGTATAACCAGACAAATATACTATCATAGTGAAAGAGGAAGTAGTAAAAGGATGTGAACTCTACCTATTCCTGTTTCTAGTAATAAATTTTTTATCAATTCTGAAAATTTTTGGCTTGCACCGTCAACAGTCTGATGTCATCTGTTACGATTTCGAACCAGCTCTTTATACTGTTTTGAGTCCAATGGAAGCTGAATACTATTTTGTGGATCAACTGTTTTCTTCACTGTGTGGTCACTTCATACAATCACATAGATATCATGGCTAAAAGGAAGACATTCTAAGCTGTAATGTAAACGCTTGATTGACAGTTAAACCAATTTGGACGTATGGTATCCAACTCTGGGACTGCACTAAACAATCAAATCGTTGAATTATTCAACGCAGCCAAAACAAATTCTACGTGCAATAACAAATTCTTACCGCTACCTTACCAACCAGGAATTACACAACGACCTTGACGGATTGATGAAGTAGTCCAGGAATTTGCAAAAAGAAAAATAATAATAATTCATAGCTCGATAGCGCAATCCATTCACCGTAACACTTGCACCAGTGCTATTTTCGAAAAAGTAAGATCCAATCACACAGCCACACCAAACAGTGATGCGTTAAGGATGGAGAGGCTCTTTAACAATCATTCTTGGATTTTCTGAGCCCCAAATGCGACAATTCTGCTTATCGATGGAGCGCACGAGGTGAAAATGGTTCTTGTGTTAGCCACAGTCTTACATGTCATGGGATTTTACATGTCGAAAATGTTTTTACATTTTTTATGTAAATTATGTAAAAAACAGCGTGAATTACATAAAACGTAAAATACATGTAAACAAAATCAAGACAACACCATTCGCAGTGCCATCTGTTTTCAAATGACAAAAATCTACCGACGTTCGGTTTGGTCTTTAACCGTCAATAAATATAAATGCGTATTTGCAAAATTAGTTAGGTTTCAGATTTACATTATTAGTTAAGAACGGATATTTTTACCTTGACCGAGTGGATTAAGCTTATTTTTAACGAAATTAGCTTTGTAATAATTCTTATCAAAAACAAATATTAGTGTGACATTTTACCAATAAATATCAATTCTTTTCGTAAAATAGTTCGTGCATCTTTTAACAGATGGTGCTGTAGTAACCGTTATATTTGATGGCGCGTAAACTTTTTTTTTACATAAAATTATTTTTTAAATATAGAATGTAAAAGAATATGTAAATTAAACGTTTTTTACATGTAAAAAAATATGTAAATCTCACTATTGCCGTCCCAGAAGTAGCTTCACGACTGCCGAAAGGTGCCTTAGTTTTGTGAATTGTGACAAAATGTTCACCATTTTAACAATTTCAATGCGTTGTTGAAGCGTGTATCGTCAAATGTCAAAAGATGACAGTTTCAAAATTGACAGCTTTCCGAATCGCAGGATATTCAAAATAAAACCTCTTATTGGAAAACCCTTTATTAATTTAAAAATTATAGTTTATTTTGTGAGTGAGTGTGTGTATGTGGCTTCATTCTCTAGATGTATTTTCTTCTTGTGAAGATGTTATAAATTTATTATTAACAATATCATCACGTTTTATTATTATTACCATCGTTATCGTTCTGATAAGACAAATATATTTTTTCCGAATAAAGATTGTATGTTTTTCCTTATGGTGATACTGAGTGCCCCAGACATCGAAACTAAACGACAAATACAAATTATAATACTTTAATCTGTCGGATTTTCACCAAATTGAAAATAAATGGTAAAATAAACTTTCTCGTTTAAGTTAATTATCAAAAAAGAAGAAAAATCTCCTATTAAGTATTTTTACCGTGAAATTTGCACATTTTCCTTTCCGCGTGTCGTTTTGTCGATGGGAAAAGATGGAAAAAAGAGTTTTTTTTTGTGTTGAACTCAAGAAAACCCAAAGTATGTATAACGAGAACATTTTATGAAATGTTGAAAAAGAAATCAGAGCCTTAAAGCACTGGTAATACATGTTTTTTATTTCCAAATGAATATTTTTTATTTACTGTTTTGCTGGAATCTTTAAGAAATTTATGATTCGTTGAATAGCACCAACAAAATATGCTTTATATAGAAAATACTTTGTTGCGGTAAAGCTCATATATGCAAAGTTGGGAGATTTATAATTTACTTTGCACTTGAGTTTTAAGACATTTATGGAGCTTGATTCCGGAAAATAAATGGATATATATATATATATATATATATATATATATATATATATATATATATATATATATATATATATATATATATAATTAAATTTAATCTGAACTCAGAGATTGCTTTGAGATATTGAACATGTGGTTTTTTCACAGGGCTATAAAAAGAAATGTTTGTAACATACAAACTGGAACGGAGGATGGGTCGGTCCTTAAATTTTGCTCCATTGCATGAGGTTAAAATGTGATTTTCTACATCGCCGGTCTTAATCAGATATTGAAATATTAAGTATAACAGATAATGGTTGATTGTTTTAAAGACGCTGAAATGAATTTTAGAGTATATAGTTAATAGTTATTTAGTTAAAAAAAATTTAAAAAGTTTGCCCTTTTGAATCTAAAGCTGATGTGGTCAGCTACCACCGAACAGTCATTCATCAATATGAAATCTTTCATAATACTGTGTAGGGTGATACATGATCCAGGACAGTACTCTCGGAATATCGTTCAGTGGTCGGATCTTATCTACGACCTACTTACACTAGGTACAAAACGAAAATCTGTTTTTCCCTTAAGCGAGATTGTCTCACCGAAGTGCAGCAATCCGAAATCACTCTCTTGGTTTCCGATGGATCCGGCCTCTCCTATCACTACATGGAAATATTTCTGCATTTGTCAGTGAACAAAATGGACTCTCAAAATGGACTTTGTAAACGAATTTGAACCGCTCTTTGCGGTGGCGAACCGTCAATTATCTGACCTTGGGGTGGCTTCTTTTTAGCGGCGTTTTACTGTCCATTGACTAACTTATCATAGTCGACGTGATGATTTAGCATGAAGTAGGAAGTTCTCTCGTATGTATATCTAAGGTGGTTAAAAGATGATTGCAAGGAAGTAAGATCTTGTGCGGCTTTTTCTACACTCAGAGGTTTGAGTCGATCTAGTTGATGCGGGAGTGTAAAAACTACAAACCTTACATATTCTAATAAGCACATAAATTACTTTCTAAGGGAGTGAAATAACCGCTGATAGACCTGAAAGCATTAAATTGTTGTATTACAATTAAGTATATAGGTTATCACAATTTACAAGACAGAGAAACATGTTAAAAATGAAAACGAACCGAATTGAACTAAATCTTACAAAAAATCTCAAGAAAATTTTTTATAATTCTATTTTTTAATTTTCAATTTAATTTTTCAAAAATAATTTGAATACTTGCTTAATGTGTGTACATCAGTGAATCGCTACTATATCTCTGGAACTTTTCAGATAGGATTCAGTACGTTTCAATTGTGATGTTGACATTTAGCATCTCAATTTTATTATCGCTTGTTGTTTCATGAAAAACCATTTTCGTATTCCTTGATGATGAATAGGACTAAATAATCGGAGCAGTTCCAAACGTGTCATGATTTTCCTACCAAATTGATTTTTTTTCACCAAAAACTTCAAAATTAAATTTTTTAAATTAAAAATTAGAGTTAATTTTTTGGGTTTACAAGAGCTTCATACCATGTCCTAGTTTATAATGACCTTCCATACGATGTTACAAATGTCCCATCATGTTATGGCATTTAAAGAAAACCTTAGAAAGCATACCAAAAAGTGAGATCGAACTGTGGCGGACCATTAACAACTGATTGGTTGGTGTTTTAATGCGCCGGCTGGTTTTGTATACGTACAATCTTAACATATTTTATACATTTTTCATCATTTTTCATCATTTTTCTAACCAATGAACTGCACATTTTCATTCTGAATGAGCTGATAAGCTCAAAATGCGTTGTGCAGTTGACAAAATTACTATAAATAAATAACAATCGCAAGAAAAAAAACGCTACGACATGTGGGGTTCAAGTCGAATTCTAACGGACTGCCAAAATCAATGTTTAACTATCTGACTGCGATCGGACACTTAAATTAATCTTCGAATTATACCTTGCCTTAGATGTTGTTTCACTTCGTATACCTTAATGTGTACTTCATCTACATTATCATTCTGAACAAAGATACTTGTCTTCATCTCTAATGTAATGTGATAACCTACACATGTATATATATATATATATATATATATATATATATATATATATATATATATATATATATATATATATATATATATATATATATATATATATATATATATATATATATATATATATATATATATATATATATATATATATATATATATATATATATATATATATATAATCTAGTAATATTCTGCATCTAACTGGAAAGAAATGCAAATCGGTCAGTCTTTGCAACCGAACGAAAAGTCGAGTTTGGTTTCATTGATGCTAGTATCCTAATTAAAAGGAGATTTGGATTGCAATAATCCGATAGAGTAGAATATTCCAGCCTCATACATGCGTTTCTAGGGTAACTACATACACATCGCTTAAAAGCACTGTCATATTAAATAGTACACAATCGAAAAATAGGCGTACAGAAACAAATTTATTTTGATTCAAGATCTAATCATAGCAACCAAGTGTAATAAATGAAAATCGTTTAAAATTAGGATTGTTTCGTTTCTAAATAAATGAGCATCAATCCATTGTTCCAAAGTAACATTAGAACAGTTAACGTTAACAGTCTTAGTTATTATTAGCAGCAAATATTATAAGAGCAGGGAATGTTTCAAAACAAATCGATGAGGATATATGTATATATATATATATATATATATATATATATATATATATATATATATATATATATATATATATATATATATATATATAATATATATATATATCGTGAATCTAGTGAGTACCAGTTAGAATCGTAGCTACCTGATTGACACAGGTATGTTGTGTTAATATTGCATTCATCAAATCCTTTGTAATTCCAATAGTTCCATCCAGTAATCACAAATATGTATTTATAATTATTTTTTTTGAGTAACTCATCCATAGACAGAAGTCAAGTCCTCACAATTGTTGATATTACGTCAGCACTAAGAAGGAAATAACCTGATAAACAATTTTTTCTATTTCCTTATTTATAAATCTTTTTAGTAAATTGATTTTTCATCCTACAATATTCCTAATGATAAGGAACAATACTATTTTCCTTTTTCATTTGTTTTTCTAAATTCGATTTTGACTTCGTTTCCTCGCTATTACGAAGGGGATAGTAAAAAAAACACAATAATTAAGGATCTAATATTGTTTCAAGTAGATATTTATTTTTATTGCGTTGATTAACTTCAATTTTCATTCATCATGACTAAAAGAAAATAGAAACGCAAAAATTTATTGACTTGAAATGTAAACGATTCGATAATGGATGTTAGTTTATCGTCCATCGATCGATATTATATGTATACGCCTGCATTTAGATGAGTCATTGCGGTCTTATACATTTTCGAGCTTTTACATAATTACAAAGGAAAAGCAACAATACATAAAATAGTCTAATCAGCATAATGTGATTGTTGTACTAAGAACAATATAAATGGATAGATACATCTTCGAGACTGTCGTGTGTAGCTAGAGACATACAAAAAAACATTGAAAAATGATATCCTAAATTTAAATTTATTAGAATAATATGTACTTTGCGCATTTACAAGAGGTGAAGTTAATAGGAATATTCTCAATTTTCTTTTTGTTTTCGTCTTCTTACACGAATAAAATAAATATTCATTTTACCTTACATTATTCTTTACTTTACATACCCAGGTATTAAAGGTATGCTCACACTGTTATTTGTTTGGTTGTGTGCTTTTATTAAAATTTAACATAATTTACCTCGAAACATATTTTACGAATACCAAAAGTGAAAGCTCTTACATTATAACAGATTACATTCTTTGCATTCATGATTTTCCAACATGGTACATGCAGACGATATAAAATTTATCCATTTCTTACAGCTTGATGGAAGGAGTTTGTATGTACGAGTATTATAGAGCCACGTACAAAATTCTCGACAATCCCTTATTCATGTGATATCATGAGTTATATCGTAACTAACTTCAGGAATATCCAGCTTTAAACATATATATATATATGTATGTACATAGCAACAAACAGTATATATACATCCTGTTCTATAATAGGGATGATGGAAGAAATTCATTTGAAAACGTAACAAAAAATGTTACAATTTCAATTTTCTCAAGAAAACAAATTGTTGTTTTTTATGTACATACTCGTACATATGTATGTATATATGTACGTATATTTGTGCCTTCATCTCACATCCAAATAAACGAATCGAAAGATTACAATTTTCTGGGCATGAAAATATTTTTCCTTCCTCCTTACTTTGGATATTTATTCTTCGTGTTCCTTTCATTTGTTACACAAAATTCATTCGTCATTGCTTGTGATAAAAGAAAATCTGTATATCAGCTTAATAAATTATATTGGAATATGGGAATAAAATTTATATTCAATTTTAAATTTTTACCATCATCTTAAATATATATATATATAAAGATTTAGATTCAAAATAAAGTAAGTATATAGTTCTTATAACTAAAATAAGCTTTTTATTATAAAATACAGTTTGAATACCTTCTCTAACGCTTTTGGATTCACTTAGAAATTCTAATTCTTAAATGCATCGAGCATTTGCCAATATTGCATATTATATATATATATATATATATATATATATATATATATATATATATATATATATATATATATATATATATATATATATATATATATATTTATAAAGTACGCCCAAAAGCTTTATCAGAATAAAGGGATTTAACTCCTACTGGACAACCCATCCTAGTGAAAGAGCCAGAGGTGGTTCAGCTGTACTAAATAAAAAGAATATCAAACATAATCAACAAGAGGATATTCGTGAAAGCTATATGCATGTTACTGTGATCTCAATGCAATATAATGGCGCAGATTTAAATATTGCAGCAGCATACCGTCCTCCACGGCATACATCAACGAAGTTACAATTTAATAACGTCTTCAATAAACTCGGTCTAAGGTTTATTATTGGAGGGGACTATAATATAAAACATACAACTTGGGGTTCCATGAAAACAACTGCGAATATTTTTCTCCAGGGGGGGCGAATTTTGCCGTATTGGCCAACGGATGCAGAAAAAATTCCAGATCTACTTGATTTCTTCATCACAAAAGGTATTTCATCCAGTTGCACTAGAGTCGAAGGAATTAACGACTTAACGTCTGATCACATTCCTGTACTGTTATCAGTAAACGCTATAGTCATCAAGAAAAAGAAAAGGCAAAACTTCACTAATCGATTCACGGATTGGGATCTTTTCCGAGAAAAATTGGAAGATCTAGTTGAGCTAAAAGTAAGTATTAAAAGTATTGACGAATTGGAACAACAAACTTACAATTTTATTGAGTACATTCAATTGGCCGCCAGTCTTACTACTCCAGAAATAAACGGTAAAGCGGAGATCGAAGTCAAATATCCGGCTGAAATCAGAGAATAAAACATTGATCGGTACGTTTGCCAATGACACCGTAATTATGTCAGTAGACGAATCACAATCAAAGGCAGTGGAAAATCTGCAACGAGCAATGAACAACGTTACTAAATTGGTAATTGATTGGAAAATCGTGCTTAATGAGCTTAAACAAAACCAATGTGACATTAACACTTCGACACAAAAATAACAATCTACACTTAAACCTCAATGGAGCGCAAGTGCCGCATGCTGATTCGGCAAAATACCTTGGTCTGCATTTAGATTCAAGGCTCAACTGAAAACATCACGTGAGACAAAAAAATGAACAGATACGATTAAAACAACGTCAAATGTACTAGTTAATTAGGCATCATTCCAAAACTAACCTGTATTGCAAAATACTACTCTATCAACCTATCTTCATACCAATATGGATGTATAGCGCATAGCTATGGGGTTGTACTCATAAGACTAATTGAAAATATTATACAACGTAGTAACAATAAAGTTCTTCGAATGATCACCAACGCTTAACGTCATTCGCCAATATGCCATAAAACATGAAAAGAGACTTCTTATCCACACCAACGTCGAGAGACTACATGGACATTACAAACGGAGTAAGGCGGCTCCAACGAATCAAACAACATGAGTTAACCGTATGAATATTATATATTAAGGAACTGGACACTGGTACCCAAACAAGGTTTATGCTTATCTCATAAGTACTAATGTCAACCCTACTAATGAAGTAATAATGTTTAAGATTGTAGTAGTCAAACAAAACAAAACAATATATATATATATATATATATATATATATATATATATATATATATATATATATATATATATACATATATATATATATATATATATATATATATATATATATATATATATATACATATATTTATATACATTTATATATATATATATATATATATATATATATATATATATATATATATATATATATATATATATATATATGTAGTGGTAGGAAAAAAATGGGCAAACATATTTTATTGCAAATTGGAGTTTTTTTTGCTAAAATTACAAAACAATTCAAAATTAATAACCCACAACTTTTGCGGAATGGCACGGATCGTTGTGCTGTTGAAAAATTAATTTGCAAGTCTCACCAAAAAGCTTTAACACAGAAGGCTCAAATTAGTTCTGTAGGACCTGCAGATAAATAGCTGGTGTAATGCTGAGACTAACGAAGCACAATCGACCAGTTTTATTTATTTATTTCCTTACCAGGAAAAGCATCCTCAGACCACAACTCCTTTATTTGTCGGTTGAAGTCTTAACATACATTCGTTGTTAAGCCTCTCGCTCGGTTTTCTCCTTACGAGAATTCTTCCATCTCCAATATGCAGCTTGAAATTGGATTCATCGGAGAAAATCACATCATATCACATCTCTGGAGTCCAAGAAATATGCTCCTGGGCCCATAGCAAACTTTTGTTTTCTACTATAGTAATGTGAACTCAGGCTTCTGGACTGGTTTAAGTGCTCTCAAACGAGCTATGACAAGTATTTTTCTCACTAAGATGGCTGATAGTTGTTTTCCCGTTGCTATATATATATATATATATATATATATATATATATATATATATATATATATATATATATGTATATATATATATATATATATATATATATATATATATATATACTTATATATACACATATATATATATATATATATTGTTGGGGTACAGTTGAAATTGTTGAAAATGCCCCGCTGTTCGGTCGTTCAACGACTGTACGTATGTTCCCAAGTTGTTGATAGCTGTTGTTGAATGTTGATACAATCACCTCCAAAATTGTAATAAGTTGATGATTGTATGTTTGAATGTTTATATCAAACACAATAAATCAATAAAACTAATTTTAATAACAATTGCAGTTTTTAATTTTATTTTTATTATTTGACCATTATGTTGTACAGGTTTTGGAAGAATGAACGAGTTTTATTTATTTTATCAATAGGAAAAGAATAACAGGTTTTATCAAAATTTGATAGGGAAATTATTGCCAAACGTTTAACTATGTATTGGTTGATTCTCCGCCTTGAAAAGGTTGATATTGTGTAGTAGATGGCGTTGAATATAGTATGAAGCTATATTATTGTTGTTCAATCCCACTCAAGATGACGTTGTAAGTGGTGATATTGAGTTTTTCTAGGCAACTAGACATATATATATATATATATATATATATATATATATATATATATATATATATATATATATATATATGAATACAGTGATGATAATTACTAAGAAACCACAGACTAGATCTATTGCCTATTATACCTACAACTTGTGAACTTTTCCGAAAATGATTTGATATTATCTTCCTGTAACTTTAAGTAGCATTTTCATTCGGATTCATTTTGATGAAGTAGTGTGATGTTATCTAAAATGTGACATTTAGTAACAGAATGCACCAGTCATCCAGACTGAATGAAATTCCTTTGGATGAAGTTTTAAGGTGTCTTACATGTTTCAAAACACGAAATTATTCTTTTTCAGAAGTTTCACAGATGACTTATGGTTGGATGATCACTCTGATTTGAATAATCTTCCCTGAGCTACTTACAGTTTTTGGCTCATGAGACTATTGATATTGGAAAACTATATAGATCCCAAGTTTCAGTTTTATTCTCAAGAGCATTTAACCCACGAATCATCACATAATTTCCTTCAACTTGAAAAACAAAACAAATCTTTTGATGTTTGTGGTTCTGTTGTATCCATCTTTGCCATACCACTGCTAAAGTTTGCTGAATGCACGTAGGCAGTTTTTTGTGTTACTTTAAGGTGTCGAACACACTCCCAACACACCTTTAAGGATTGGAACTTTTTGCCTTAAAATAGGTTTGGCTTGTAGATCGTCGTTCTGTTCATGTCAAACATTAAGGACAAATCACAAATCTCCTGAAAATGGTGGAATATACAGTTTTGGGAATTTATTATATGGGTTAACTGAGGAGAGAATCGTTAGTTGTAAAATAAAGAACATGTGATGTTTGTTGTTAATCAAGCTTCTTCTTACTGATTTTGAGAGACTTGTAATCATAAATTATTTCGTTTTTATTTTAATCCGACAAACCAGTTTCCTTCCAAGTATCACGAGTTCTGAAATAATAGAATCAAATGGTGGACATATTTGTACTACACCATGGTCGAGATCTATGTCCTGATATAATTCTACAGTAAAATATATTGACAAAATTTTACTCTCTTAAAACATCGATAATCAACTACATAACCGTTCATGAGAACACTTTTGCGGAAGTACTATCTCGTAGATAGAAGCTGTTTTTTTTAATCGTTTAGGATTATCATTACTTCAATTGAGATGCAACTCGCTTACACGCAGTTCATTTAGCAGGATAGGATATCCTTTATAAGAAATCGCTAGACAAGCATCTGGTAATAAAAGCAGTGAATGTGATTCAAATGATATTGATCTTTGCCCTTACCTACAAAGTATGAACTGTGGTTAAGCTTTTTTGTAAATCACCAACTATGAATAACAAGATTCTTCAAAAATACATTTTTGAATATTGGAAAGGATTACAATTGCTGATTGATGTAAATCCAAGTATATAATGCCCAAAATCTTAAATCTTACACCCCAAAGTCATATGAATCGATTTCAGGTAATAGCTTTGAAATTTAAAAAATATTGTTGGTACAATAGCTCAAGCTTGCCCCCGGGAACGATGGGACTGATTCGAAAAATCCGTTCACATTTTAAGAAGCTATAAGGCGAACCAAACCATACCACTAGTCGACCATACAGCGAACCAGGAGGAATTAAAAAATGCCCAAATCGAAGGGAAATCTAGTTATCTCGAGTCAAGGTGACTATCATTAAATTGTTTTAAAATTCCTATAAGGGAGCTAAGGTCCCTTAGAAATAAATAAAGAAAGCTGTACATATAGTCAGATTTTTCCCTTTATTCATAAGTTAACTGAATTATTTAAATCGAAATTTCTAGAATGACGTGCATAAGTGACAATTTCAAAAAGTGCGTCATTTCATTCAAATGTGAATGACCTTGAAGCCAAAATGTGATATAGTGAGAAGGAGGTCATCCCTTTCATTATCACCACAGATCACAAATTGAGGGATATATTGCTTCATTACTTAACTGTCGTCACCGAAAATTACCACTTTTCCAACACGTGACTTTTCCAATGGTGGAATTCTCACCATTATTGTTTATAAATTTCCTAGGTTTGGTGGTTTTCCTTTAACCTATATAGAGGTGAAAATATAACAAGTACGTATAACTTAAGTATCAGATAACTCTCATGAAGTTAAAGCTGAAGAAAGCTGATTCATTAATTTTATCATTCGTGGTGTGGAACGTAAAAGGTTAAGCAGAAACAAAATTCTAAAGGCTCCACCATAGTCGGGCCACGCATTCACATAGAACTTAGTATATCAAGATACCATATGTTGAGTAAGCATGCTGATCGATATTACTTAGCTTTAATATGGAATTGGCCAATAACCGATTACACTTGAAAAAATCTTAAAACTTTTGCTTTAAGATTTGTTCAAACTCAGTGCATCAATTATGCATACGTTTGTTTGGACGAAACGCTTCGAGCTTCGTACCAATATTATTTTACATGACTTTATTTAAACAATACGACAGTCAGTGATAGGTGATCGTCGATATATAGTTTTTCCAAATAAGCTTTTTTTGATTCATTCATCATAAATTTACAGTCTAAAGCAATATAGAGTTTGTTGATCACTACTTTTTCCCATCTTTTGAAGCGATCCATGAATCGATTCAATTTTTGACTTCTTCAAAAGATCGGAAGTGCTGGTCCTACCGACCATGTGCCATTAATGGAAACTTCCCAATGGTTCCCAAACATGTTTTGACTACTGTTGCAAAATGAAATCGAGTATTGACATGCTGCAAAATTCTATTCCAACCATTTCAGCGGGAATAATAATTTAACCGAAAATCATTCTGGTCATTCGGAGGTTTTGGGTTCGAAAAATTACGATCGGTTGGTTATATGTGTAAGTACGTGTGGAATTGATAGTTGAACCGTGGGCCCTCTTGGCATTGAGTCCTGGAATACTTTTCGCCTTACTAAATATTTTGTTTAAGTTATTGAAGTGTTACAGCATTTTATATTAGAACCACCCTCTACAAACAAGACTTTTTATAAAAAAATGAACGCACGTTTAAGCTCCAAAGAATACAAAATTAAAAGCTTTACAATAAAAACGATATTATTGTTGCATAATAAATTGAAATTGTAAAAATACAAAAATATAAAATACCGATCCAATCATGACTATCGTGATGATGATGATAGTGATCGTAATTGAATATAACAAGCCAGAAAGCAATTTTATTCGTTTTTATTGGGATCGCGAATTAGATTTTTTCAAAATTCTCCACCTATGTATATATGCTAAATAATTTGAATCCAATTGTATAATTTTCTAGTGGCTAAAAATGTAATCCATCCATCACTCAGAAAGGACAATTCAACCAACAAGAGGAGTTGACTATTTTACCAAATCGGAGAGTAAACACAACCTCGATACATGCTATAAAGAACCGCGAATCAGAAAGCGTGAACTAAGCTTAATATATAGTATTGCAATGACAGATCTAAGTCTTAAATAATGGTACAAGTCCCTGCGAACCTAGTAATGGTGTACCACAGTTCTTTACGGTGGTTAAACCACGAATAACCAAATTGAACATTCTATAACTGGAATAATATGGGGTTAAGAATAATTTTGGGCCACTCAGGACAAAACTTCTACGTCTAGTTGCTGCTGCATACGATTTTAAATGTGTTTCTATTTATTAGTGTTCGGTTTCGATAAAATTATACACTTTACTGAATGTAAATTTATAGAAATACACATATTTAGCATCCGATTTCTTGAAATACTAAAAATTTCTTACAAAAAATTCCATTTTATATAAAACACCCAGGTTATGCAAGTAACTATAAAAGCTCTACTTTTCGCAAAAACTATAATTGCAAATATATACATTTATGCAAGTGCATACGTTCTAAAATTTCATCGTATTTCGGAATATACTGGTATGTATGCATAATTTGCCCAACATACGTGCATTATGGTTAGCATAGAAATATCACATATATAAACCACCTGCCAAACCCAAAACTTTCTTATACATGCATAATATCCATTCCAGACTATAAAAGTTATGTTCTCTCTCAACATATAAACTTGTTGTTTTATGTATATGAGTACCTAGTTTATAGTTCTGCAAACTATTGGATTTTTATTTTGTTATTCATTTGAAATATTGAAAAATTTTTAGTTTCCGAAATCTCAATAATATTTACTTATTTGGAAATACTTCAAGAAATGATTTTCTTATTTGGGGCTCGTTCCAATATTGCAATAAGATATTTAGATTAGAAATTAAAATTATTCTCGTTTCGCCTGAATGACAGGCTCTAAAGACGTGAACTCAACTTTAGGCAAGAACTCAACTAAACTATTAAAGTTTTGGGCATCAATTCGCTTCCTGGCCTGAACCATTACCTCCTTAAACGACCCGACTTGGATATGAATCTTAACATTCTCTTAGAAATTTGTTTTTCTAGGATCGAGATTCGGGAGCCAAGACGGCCATTGAGGTTGTTTTAAAAATTTTAATAATACTTGGCGTCTTTGTCCTGCATAAATATAAAATTTTGTCCAAGATGTAATTAAAAAAATGTCAATTTCAGCCACAGAATTCATATTTGAATCAATAAATTGAAAATTTCCAAGTCCGTTCCTGTCCAAGCAACCCCATACTAGAATTTTATCGTCACGGTATCTCACAGACTCTCGAGTGCAGCTTAGTTTAAAAGCTTCACATATGGTTTTCTTGATACTTTTATTTTTAGGTCGGATGCCTTAAAGTTGGATTCGGATTCATCAGTCGTTAAAATTATTTGATGAGCTCTAATTGTAATTTCTACATTAGTCATTCATAAATTAGTGAACTACGATTCGGCCTTGCTACTCTACAGTTAAGACCAACTTCTTAATTTCAAAATCGTACTATATCTGTATTACACCATGTGGTTGGGGGCATTCGTGTTTCGTAAATATTACCAACAAAACGTGAGACCCAGAGAATACCACCACAGTATCCAGAGCTTGTCGTAAGAGGCGACTAAATCTGGCTGGATAACTGGGCTGACGACCCGCATCCGTAAAGTCAAACCTGTTAAAAATGTCAACAAACAAAAAAAATTTAATGCAAATTCCTGATATCGTGCATGAAATCAAAGGACAGCGAGTACGCTGTCGTCGACGATGGTTCCACGGCGTAGAGAGCGATCTGGCATCTTCTGGTTGCTTGCAACACTATGAAGAGCTGACTCGTGATCAAAACCGATGGAGTCAGATTGTTAACACGGTACGGGCCTGTAAAAGCCCTTAAAAAACATATATCTGGATTTAATCGATAATTGATCGATATTTTGAGCGTTTTCGAAATTGTCCTTAAACTTTGGAAACAGTCCTCAAACAATCAAAAGCATGACATAACACATGTAAGACTTATGGAAGAACGGAAAATTGTTATTTTTGTTATCTCACACATTACTAAAACCAAGCTCAGAGAGCCAGTCTACATATTAAACTCTTCAACTACAGAAACCTGTACGCTAATGCTGGAGCGAATGCTCACATCTCTGCAAAAATCATTATTCATAACATACCAGCCGTAACCTTATTGCATGTTTCCTAAATGAGCAGTGTTCGGTAAGAAATCCTACACATATTCTAAAATGACTCGTTTTTTTAGTAAACCCAGAGATTGCGACCCGTTCCACTCCATTTTTAGCCTTGTCTTGCTATACTGCGCATTAAGGTGATTTTTCACCTATATAGTCCAGCACCGCTAACCTTAATGCTATAATCAACATTCTTACTTCTGCCTTTTTCAGTATAGCATTTCAAAAGTTGCATTTCTGGCTAATTTATCAAGAAAAATCGACCATGTCAGAACTTCCTTTTTCGCCCTAACCTTAACTTGATACATGCGGCAGTAATCAGGGAGATGATTAGAAAAGTCCACACAGAGCTTGTCACTGAAGACTCCAGCTCACTCTTCCATCCAATTTAGAACCAACCTTGAAAAATTATGAAACCTACGTTTCCGGAGGCCATCTGAATTTCTAGAGTTTCCTAGAGAATTACCTTGTTCTCAAAACCTAATTGAAGCAAAACTTTTACTCGATACATGAGTAAAAAATTTGCAATGACATACACCAGCTTTAATTTCAAGTCCCATTTCTTCTTAATAGCGCTCATTACGAGTACAAAGCGGATTTGTTCACTCATTCCCAGATATTCCAGTATAGAGTACCCAAAAATCTCTCGTTTTCAGTAAAAGCTAGAATAGTTCAATGTTATCGAGGCACCTATACCGGAACTTTGTATTAATGAAAGAACCAACTCTGATTTGGATCGATGAACTCAAAAAACCACACGTGGCGGTACATTTCATAACAGTGAGGATTTTCAGATGTTTACTACAAATTGCTAACATTACATTGTATGGATAAGCGTCTACCTCTTTATCATCACTAATTAACTAGCAACCCATTGATTCCTTTATTCTTTAGTTCTGAGTTAACAATCATTCCTTCAACCATATGATTAATAAACCCGTATGCATGACAGTCCACCGCTAGAAGAGTAAAGCTCTCCATTACTACCTCTAACTTGGAATGTCGCCAAGGTATATATCGTCGAGTTAAGCGATTTCTCTGTATCATGTGCACGAAAGTATATGGACGGAAGTCTCTTGCAACCATTCCCTTACAGTATGAAAGATGAAAATTCTCCCAGGGCTTGACCTTCGCTTTTTTGGGAGTATCCTAAGAGCTATGTGAGTTTCTTCACGTTTTCGGAAGAACATCACGCTGACCATCCACTAATTTTTAGGATACGATCGATACAGATGGAAAAGAGTGTTACGGAAACCGTGTCGCAAAAGTCATTACAAGATATTTTACTTGAAATTTCGATTTTTTTTTAATTGTGGCATGATGATATTTGATGGATCTGTGGACGAATTATTTTTGTACTGAGCACGAAATGTCCTTCTATACAGAGTTATGATATATATGTTCGAAGATACAGGAAGATAGGGCGCATGGTGTAATTCTAGTATTTCAACAAAGGGCACAGACGCGTTTTACTTTCAACCTTAACAACCTGGAGCAGTTTCAACCAAGGCAGAGAGGACTGTAGATTTATAGAAATGTTCATGGAACTAAACACAAGGGGTATCATGCGACCGATGACCGAGGCAATTGCTGATGATGTGTAAGTTTTTACATTTGTCCCATACGGCATCATCAAGGATCGATAGGCCATGCATTAGCAGCCATTATGTGTACTTAACATCGCAATTAAGCAAGCATATGCCCTTTTGCTCAATGTGTGGTTTCTGTCCGCAATGAACTGACCTTGGGACACCTTCGTTATTATTTGAAAAAATGTAACACCCCAGTCAAACTCCCCACCTGGCAGTGCCCTTAATTGGATTATACATGAATAAATAGTACAAGAACCATAAATCCATATTGATATTTGGGATCTATAAACGTATAGTGAGAAGATATCTATCACATAAGTGAAAAGATTCTGTGTGTGCACTTGTTCCATTTGATCAAGTAAGGATAAGGAAAGAATAAGAGTAGTGGTATTTTATTTTTGATTTAGTAAACCAAATATCCCAATTTTTTCCAAGCCCGTGCCCTGGTTGTGGTTTCGCTAGATAGTAAATAGGGAATCTCGTTAATCCATTCATGTGCGTCACTAATTAGATGTCGAGGTTTACTCGTGCTTGATTGAATTTCTTCACGTGGATATTTAGAGCACTGGGCAGAAATCACATTGTGTCATCACCCGCTAGCGCCATCACAATGCTTTGTTTTAATTAGACAATCGGATTTCCCTGGTCCGTGCCAGTTCTGAATTAATTGTTAAATGGTCCCAAAAATTAATTAATTGTCCTAATCAAGCCCGATCTATCTCAATTTTCAGAGCCAATCCTTATCCCGAAGTTACGGATCTAATTTGCCGCCTTCCCTTACCTACATTAATCTATCGACTAGAGACTCGTCATCTTGGAGACCAGCTGCGGATATCATCGGTACGGTCTGATGAGAATTTGCGTAACCCTTCCATAGATTTTCAAGGTCTAAAGGGAGAATACCGACACAACAGTAAATGTCAAGCTCTTCTAGACTTTTTACCATATCTCTCTGCGAAAGACTTTCATGGTAGTATGTCGATAGAGCAACGGTTCTAATTGTCACTATGTGAAGAGTAAGAGGTGGAGCTGAGTCAGGAACTATGAAATACTAGCGAGAACCAGTTTTAGCCAAACAGTCTTGTTGTAACAACTAAGGAGGTTAAAAATGTCTTACAATCCCCTACAATCTCCGAGATTAAAACCTAAAATCGTGCAGTGAGTATCCGCACTTAATTCCGCTTGATGAATAGTACAGTAGGTTCGCAAACTGCCAGAAATTCTCAAATCATACGATGGACAGTAGTAACCAAAGCCAGCACCTTGTTCAGAGGATATCTGTTTGAATAGATCTGGTGAGAACCACATATACCACCTCAAGTGGTATGTAGAAATTGAATAAAGGCAGAAGCCTATTAATAACCATGTCGTCTAAAAAATCCATTAAGAAAGCATGCCGAAAGCATTCCGCGTCCCAGCACTCCTTAAGCGAAAGGCAGCCGAACAAGCAGTGGCATCTTAGTGTAGATTTTAACATCTGCATAACTACTTAAGTAATATCCAATTAGGGTTAAATTGAAAAAAGAGACGCTTACAGGATCTAGATGTACGAGTACCCAGGTGGCGCAGTTGGTTAAAGGTGCGGCAGTTGGAGCGGAAAATAACGGGATCGAATCCCGGGGCAGGATGCAAAGGGATTTTTACCATACGATTATGATTAGTGGTGTGCCAACCCATCTTCCATATCAGTAATATAGACTGGCATGGAGCTATGCAATGTGCAGATGGTGTTACGTAAATCGGACCTTTAGCCATACGTCCTCGATTTAGCTGTAATAGCGTAAGGTAAGGATGTAAAATAAGCGACCTGCGAAATAGTTGGAAGTGCCTCGAGCCCCGAAACAGATTGTAGAGATAAAACAAAAAAAAAATGTTTGTTATTGATTTATTAATTCCAATCGCATACCCAATTAATTTTTACCTTCATTTCACCTTGAAATAGAAAAATTACCGTCTTATCAGTGTGTATTCGGGTTCAAAATCTTTGTGCTATATAAACACACATAAAAAAAACCAAACGAACGACAACAATATAATTTAATTAATTTATGTTTATTACTGCGTTCGCATTCCATTAGACATAAAAATCATCAACATAATAATATCAATTTTATACTCTTTTCTTATGTATGTACGTACATAAATCATAAACTTTTAATTATATAGCGAGCTTATACTTTATTATCATTACTATTCTTATTATTATTTTAAATCGTTATACGACAAGATTTTATTCTACTTCAATTCTAATTAAAACTATGATGCTATAAAGTATATATAGTCTTCTCAAATCATAAAATGCATAAGACAAATGAAATCAAGAGAAAGAGAATAATAAATTAATACTCTGTTCAACGCAAATAAATGTTTAAAGGAAAGCTTTAAAAAAAGCTTTTATACCATTAAAACTATTGATGATTATTTTATAGAAAAATAATGATGGGAAACCTTCGGTTCGGTTTAGCTCAACACAAAATATTATTTTAAACGACGAACAATACCCAACCGGAAATATTTACATAATATTCACTTTGATCGATATTTTTGGTAAAGCAAAATACTAATTTGTGCACCACTTACCGATTTGATATAGCAAGACGACTGTGATAATCCAATATAGTTTCCAATTTATGTAAAAAATGTCCATACTTTTCCAATATAGTTTCATTGTGATTCCAAAACAAACGAAAACAAAATATAAAAATCGATTTATGTTGTGCTTTATCCTACTTTGCAATTGGCAAAAGAGCTTTTCTGTTTTATGTTAAAACTGATATTAATTTGTTTTTTTTTGCTCAGTTCGATTAATATTTTATATTTCAAGTAATTTCAATTTTATTAAAAATTAGGTTTATCAAATGATTTTTGAAAAACATTTTTATTTATTTTAGATATCGATTTGCTGTTGATTTTTGTGTAAACATTTGTTTTTCTGGTATTCGTTTGTGGTCCTTGGAAAAATATCTGGAATATCTGGAAAAACAAAGAAAATAGTTTAATTAATTTTTTGTTTGATTTTATAAATATTTATTCATAAGTTTTTTGTTGTTTCGATACATGCAAATGAGATTGAAATATTTATTTGGTTGACTTACTATTTGGGTGATTTGTATTATTTACCATTTGATTTTATGTCAAATTTGGTAATAAACAAAAAGCATTTGAAAAAAGTTTGTATTTCGACGAAGTATTACCTGTTCAAAAACAAGTTTTTTTAAATATTTTTTTGAACTAGTCTAAGCTCAATTAGTTTAAGGTTTGTACAAATTTAAGTGACCAATTGGAAACAGAAACGGAAATACAATCATATAACAAAATTCCGCACACGGACATTCCTCCGGTATGCCTGTGTAACGGCAGATACCACTCGTAGAACAAATTGGAACTGTTAACAAAGTTTAGATGCCTTTGCTCCCCAGAGCCGCCATTAGCCTGGAAGCGTTGTCAGTATTGTGTGCGTCCCAGACCCTAGAAAACAAAGTCGTTTTTTTAATTTATTTAAATAACCTGTTAGATATGAACCGGTTGAATGCTAACAATTCACGAAAGTAACAACAATATTTAGAATTGGGTTCAGATTAAATTTCAATATTGCATCACATATTGCTCAGTTTTCCACAAAAGCTCAAAAGTATCACAGCCAAAATCCAATATTTTGTTTAATTTTTAAAGTAGATTCATAGTCTATTTCAATGTCTTCAATACCAGTGGTAACTTTTTTATATTTATACGTGTTAAGTGATTTTTGGGGGTAAACATCTAAGATACACGTTATTTTGAATTTTTGAGTATATACATTCGGGGGTAAAAATCTAATTAAATTATGTCTGTCGCTCGCTGTAGCAACATCTCTGGCTCGAGTCCTTCTTTTCAACTCGCCCTATATATTATAAATTTTCGATGCGGGATTGAGGTGCGAGCTTTCAGCTTGCCATTCCAAAATGGGCACATCCACCTCTTGATAGTATTGGTATACTACGCCAGCCAAATGCAATCTCGCATTATCATGCATAAACAGTAAATGTTGACCAATAAGCTACGTAGATATTATGGCAAAAGGTATGACGTTCTCGTCAAGTACTTCCTCAATGTACGCAGTTGAGAAGTCATTCCTCTTGATCAATACTGGCTATTAAGTCGGTGATGAATAGAAGTCTTCGCTTCTAGTTATCTGTCTCTCAAGAACATGCACGATCTACCGTCATATGCGACGCGTTCTTCAATGCAACATTGTGCATATCGCTCTCCTTATCTTCTGTATACTATGTCGTGTCCATCTGTGTCATAAATATTAACACATCATGCACTCGTCAGAGAACAAGACTTTACTCCATTCTTATGGTATGTCCAATTCAAATGTTCTCACGAAGAAATTGTCGGTGGACTGCTCAAGTTCGGCCCATTTGTTGCTCTCTGTGTGCAGTGAGGTTTATTTCTCGAAGTCGTCTTCTAACTGCCCATAAGTTTTACAATCGATATTTAGCCAAAGGTAGTCTATCACGTTTTGTAACATAACTAAGCAACGTTTTGTAAAGGAACATATCTCGATCCCCTGATCGAGTGCAGGACTTATCGACCGACTCCTCTTCCATGTTAGTACTATAGACTGTCAAAGATAAATAGAATGGGCATTTACCCAAATCGGTCCTGCAACTAAAAATCTTCAATTTGGCTTTCACGTAAAGTATAGGACGTTAAAAAGAAAGTGTTGGGAGTACTTCAGTTGCATCATAATTTTAAAAAAGCAAACTCAGCCAACTTTCGTTTTAATCTCGATATTAGGAACATTTAACCATACTTTTAATTGTTTCTTGAACAATGTTAAAAGAACTATTTGAAATCGTATGATCCAGACTCATTAACCACAAAACTACAAGAAAAAAAACCGAAAAAGAGATACAAGATGGAGCTAGATTCAGCAACTATAAACCAAATTTTCACAGTAGCTTACCTTAGCTTTGAAATATATAATGTATTTAATTGCTGTCACTTGTATCTTGTATCAAAGAACAAAGCAAATCTGACCTAAAGCACTTTTCAACTTTTTTAAAACTCAAACCTAAAATAAGCATTTTCCGGTGGATATGTCACATAATGAGCAGACCTTACTGTCATATCAAACATGTTTGTTGAGTTCTTTCAATCGGTCTATAAGCCAGGTTGATAAATATGAAATTCGAGTAGCTGGAAAAAGTAATGTGTACATACAAGTCGGATTTTTTTGAACAGATGACATAAAAGCCGGGTAAAGAAGCTATAAATGATGTACACAGGAATACCATTAATCTAGACCAAAATCTAGTTATATGTGTAAAATGTCCACATCAACAGAAATTACATTAAATAAATCTAAAATCATAAGGAAGTTGTTATAGTGTATGCAGACTTCAGTAAAGCTTTCGTCTCTATTCTGCAAGCCGTGGAAATCTACAATTTCAGATTCTCAAAAAACAACAACGTTTAAATTATACTTGAGAAACCGGTACCAATACAGTGAAATGGCAAATCCATTGGTTCTTGGATTCTTACTATTTTTAACAACGGTATAACCGAAGTTATCCAACACTACAAGGTACTTATGTGTGTGGCTGATCTACAAATATACAATTCAGTAGACACCTCCTAACTAACTGACGAGACTCCAAGAAGACGTCAATCACTCAGAAAAAACTTGGGTCAAAAATACCAAAAAAAACTAGACCAATTTAACTCAAATCTTAGTATTTTTCAACCAACTAAATGCCTTAGTAAATAAATAACTAAAATCTTGGTTAAAATAATTTTTAATTTTAAATAACCAAACATTGGTTACTAACATAAAATATTTAGTTACTTTAACCAAAAGTATTTGTTTATTTTTTAAATATAAAATAAAATAATTGATTTTAATAACCAAATAAAAAAGTTAAATTAACCAAGAAAAAAGTAAATTTCATATACGACTTAGTTAGTTTTATTATATGATATAATCCCAAATTTAGTCAATATTTGAGATTATTTTGGTTGTACAGAACAAATGCTTGTTTAAATTTACCAAAAAATTTAGCATATTTCAACAATTGGTTAGGATAAATTCATCTCTTTATTTAATAAAATACATTTTTATTACATTCTTTTCATGTTTTCGAGCACTTTCCTTTCGAGTAATACTACAGCTTCAGTGTATTGTCAAGTGTGCAGCCAATATATACTTTCCATTTAGCAAAAATTTAATAAACGAACCCGGTCAATTATCATCATCAATTAGTTTTTAAACATTTTCCACTTGCTGTATCCAATATTCGACATAAACCATCGTAACTAGACGAAACAATTTTCACGATTGAAATGCACGGCCAAAACTGGATTTGAATTGGCGAAGTGTTTTTAAACATTAGCCCGTTCGTGCATTCCATTTTCGTACCGACTCGTCGTAACTGCCCGTAACATTTAAAATTACAAACTAGCGAACCATTCGCCATTGGGGCTTAATTTAACCGCCGAAACGGCGTTTTCGTTGACAGGCTAATATAAATTTGAGTGTATAGTTTGGTTTCTAAAATATAATCGTAAATTAATACTGGAATTGTTATTGACTATTTTATGGTGGAAACTCACGACTGGCGATGCTAAAGCTTTGAGTCATGAATTCGTTGATAAAGTATTCGGGCCAGATGTTTTTCATTTGATGCGACCCACTATGAACTATTTGATCCCATTGGTACCATTGTGCTTCAATAAAATATTTCTGTTCAGCTACAACTGACCAATATTTTCAAAATGTTAGTAAAGCCCAATCTTATTTAAACTAAAACGTAAACCAAATAAATCCAGATACAACTCATAATTTTTTGATTCATTATAAAATTGGTTATTTATTATTGGAGTATCGTCTAAAATTGGGAAGCACAAACGGATTTTCACTAAAGAAAAACAACACAATCTGACATGTAAAATTGCATTTATCATAAAATCCCGTTTTCTATAAGTAACCATGAATTTTGTTGATGTAAGCTAAATATTTTGTTAAAATAAACAATTGTTGGTGAAAAATATACTGTTACGTTAATCAAGGTAAATTTTACCAACATTGTTTTAAAAATTTCTAACAAATAATTATTGTTTGGTCAATGTTACTAAAAACTTAGTTTACACTGCTAAATTCTGTCTAATTAATGAAAAAACTTAACTTTAGGTAGTAAAATTATTTTTTTTATATAATTTAACCAAATTCACGTACGAATATTTTAGTTAACTAAAATTTGATGAATTATTTCTTTAACCAAGCAAAATTTTTATTTTTTAACTAAGTCCCTACAGTGAATAAAAACCAAAAAAAACTAGTGTTTTAAACGTAACTTTAAATGAAGTATGGGCAGTATCTGACCACTTAGTTTTATTGCCTTGTTTAGTAAGGTCGGTTAAAGAAGCTACGATGTTAGCAAATTTACTTATAAAACGCCTAAACGCCTGTACTAGCACATTCCCATAAACCGTTTGACCTGCTTTATTGTTTTTAGTATGGGAGATTCAACGATAGCTTTAATTTTATCTGGGTCTGTTCGCATTCCTCCTTCACCAACCAAATATCCCAAATACCGAACTTACTTTAAGACAAAGCGACTTTTCTCAACGTTGATCGTTAGTCCAGCTTTTCTCAATAATCCAGCAACCTCATGAAGAAGGATAAAATGCTCATCCAGGGTGGAACAAGTTATGAGTAGGTCATCCAAGTACACGAAAATTCTGTCATGCAATTGGTGTGGAATCACTCGGTGCATAAGACGGCACATCGTTTGTGGTGCGATTACACAATCCGAAAAGGATGACCGTGAACTGATATAAAGGCCACCCAGGAATTGTAAGCGCCTTCTTATCTCTAGATTGTGAGTCGAGAGGGATCTGCCAAAAAGCATCTTTCAGGTCAATGGTCGATATAAAACGTGTCTGATCCAATCTACCCAGTAATCCATCGATAAGAGGCAACGGATACGCATCCTTAACAGTAACTTTATTCAGTTCACGGGCATCCAAAACAAACGGACTTTGCCATTTGTCTTTTGCACCAGTGTAACTGGAGAACACCAAGAGCTCTGACTTTCCTCTATAACTCCTAAGGAAATCATTTGGTCCAACTCTGCATACATGAGCTTCTGCTTAATGGGTGATACGGCGTAAAAACGCTGTTTTATTGGTTTAGCTGAGCCAACACCTATGGTGTGGGTTACAAAATTGGTTTTTCTGAGGCCTAGTTCGAAACATTAAGGGAAATTCTTCGTTATATTGTTAAGTTTAGCTTGTTCTATCGGTGATAGCCTATGATAATTTGAATCGAGGCTTTTTGCTGGCGAGGTAGGAACGATATTCAATTTAGCTATTTTTCGACTGATGCCGAACAAATTCCAGAAATCGATTCCTAAGTACAATGATTGTTCTAGCGATGGTACAATGTACAACTTCATTGTATGTTCTTGGTCATTGAATCCAACGAATGCCTGTATATAACCCAGTACACGTTGAGGTTGTCCACTAGCTGTACTAATGGTTGTTGGAAAACTATGAAATTTGGGATCGTTCAGATATTTGGCTGAACCTACACCCAGCACACTGACAGTAGCACCGCTATCTAATAGACCATCATATTCAATCCCATTAACCATAATATTCACATATGGTCTCTTGTCAGTGACATCAAGAGTGACGTAAGAGTTATTTCGGATTGTTCATGATCGAATTCCTTGGCAAAATGCGTGGCGTGGTTGAACCAGCATTTTGCTCGACATGTTTGGGATGGAAAAATCTCGGGGTACCATGGTTCTCAGTTCTCCACTGACCCCTTGGTCCGTTTTCCGTACACTTGGGACATCTGAGAGTAATAGTGTCTTTTATTCCGCATTTGTAGCAAAACTAACGGGTAGGTGGCACGGAACAACCCCATGAAAGTATCACCAATATCATCACAATGGTAACATATAACGAAGTTAGAATTGGAATTAATTATAGGTGATCTCGATTCGTTGGTGATTTTTCAAGGCCCTGGTTTCTATTAAGTGGATTAATTTGACCCTGTATTGCTGCAATGTGAGGTACTGAATATTGTGGATTCATAGTTGACTATGTAATAAAAAATATGTTGGTTCATAATTCAATACGTACATATGTATTTGTCATATCGAATTCGTCAGATGATTGAGGCGATGTTTCTGTGACCGGTAGGATCTATTTTTTAAGAGCAGGTTGACTCAAACTAGACTTTTTATTTTCAATGTACAAGTACTTATATCATTTAACGCCCTTCGTTATTGCTTCTATTGCGAGATATTTCTCTCTGAGTCTGGATCAATTTCTTCTATTAAATTTTTTAATTCATCGGTAGAGTCTATAATGGTTGCCATTTTTTTTACAGAAAGTATTGCCTGTGGATTATCACTGTCCTCTGTTTGAGCTTCACTGTCTTCATGATGTTTCGCGCAATTCAATTAATTCATCGTTTGATAGTAGAGTATCCTCCTCCGTTAATACATTTGCTACGTCAGACCAATCCACATCTATAGAACCAAACTGATTCCACCAAAGATTTTTCCACGATCCAGACATATAGTAGTACCGCTGACTTTATCCCAAAATTTGCCTATATTGAAAATTGCATGTCTTATCGTGCAGTTTGTCCAATAATCTTTTACAGTGGCCTCGTTTTCTTCGGATCGTCGGTCAATTTCAATTATCATTTCTTGAAGAGTACGTCTGAAATTATATGCCTTGAACGTCGCAATAACACCTTGGTCCATCGGTTGTAAAATGGAAGTGGTATTCGGTGGAAGGAAAATAACTTTTATATTTTCGTCCAGTTCATCTAAACCAACCAGGTGGCCAGGTGCATTATCCAACAAGAGCAAAGCTTAATAGCCCTGCTGGACAAAAATATGCCTTATACCAATCAGTAAAGAGACTGGCGGTAACCCAAGCCTTTCTGTTACTTCTCCAAACAACGTAGGTCAAAAAGAACGTTACTCAAAACGACGTAAGTCAACGATCACCTGTAGTATTACTAAGACTTTGGTCATAATATTTTTTCTGAGTCTTAATTTAACAAAACTAGTACCTGTAAAAATTATTAACCTAGGATTAACATTGAACGAAAATATGTCTTTCACAAAGCACGTTTAACTTTGTGTTGGAATGACACGCCCAATTGTAGTGATATATGAGGAATATTTCACCTTCTTCGTCAGCTGAATATAGTCCTTACTATTCAGTTATTGCATCTTTACAGACATTTTCAAAAAAATAAGATCCAATGATTTCCAGTCCAACAAACGCATCAGTTTTGTTTATTTACATATACGTTCATGTGAAAATGAGCTTTTTTGACCAAAAACGCTCATTTTGTTGGTAATAAGTTTGGATAACCAAAACGCATTGTTATGTTGTGAAAGAGTGCATAATGGCATTTTATTTTATTTTGTCGATAATTTTCGGGTTGCCATCGCACATTTTTTTTAGTTTAAAAAAACGAATTGATGGACCTCTCAAATTTTTACAAAATTTTGACTAAAATTCGGGAGTCAGAATGCACCTCAACAAGAATAAATTGTTTTTCCTGTATTTACCCTTAAGGTAGTGCTGGAAGCTTTCATACTAATCTTGCCTTTTACGTTCGATCTTGGCAAGTCTTCAAATTTACATAATTCTAACATTAGAGGGTAAGCTAAGAAAGAGTTGAGGGTAGTTTTAACCCAAAATAGCCGGAATGTTTAGAAAAACAAGTATTAATACGGTTGCAAGGTATAAATATGAGACAACCTGTTCAAATAAATTATACCGCATAGTACCCTAAATTAACTGACTTGAGTAAGATACAATAACGTATGTGAAAATATTCCCAGAACTGTTAAAATTCGTTTATCTAAACAAAAGAAAGATGAAGTCTTAATGACTTAATACCGGATGCGTAAAATAACATTATTTTACCTTTTTAAACTTTTAACACATTAAAAATGTATCCTGTTCCCATGTAACGTACACTCATACAGCAAGAAACTTTCAAACATGTATCATTTATTAAGTAAGTATAATGTTTGCATTGTTATCACATAACCGTATCCTCAACAACAGATAACTTAAATTTAGTGAGCTTTATTATATTTAACTTGGAGCTTTTATTGAAACGGAATATAAACTCGTATATAGAGATTTTGTTTTCTTCCTTTTATTGTTGTATCTATACGAGAGTGTATTGTTTGTCGTCATGTGTATTTGAAAAGAATACCACCAACAATAAAAAAAAAAAGGATACGTCTCTATACACATACTGTGAATAGAGGAATATAAAAGAGGATGCTGCTAGTTTTGAATATTAATATTTTTTATTTATTTATTTATGGGAAGCGAAACAAAAAAAGAATTTCTCCAGCTTCAGGAGTTTTGTCAGCTAAGTTGAATGGTTTGGAAATGTACTATATACTTACGGTGATCACGAATATTAAATAAATAAGAATTTTAATAATGTGATGATAAAAGCTACATGCAATGTGAACAAATCGTTTATCGACATATAATCGGAATTTGTTCAGTTCTAGTTTATTCCTTTCGAGTCATCTTTTCAATGGTAGTTGTTTGTGTTTTATCCTTTCAAGGAGTGTGTATCCCAAATATACTCTGGTTTTTCGCCACTTCCTTCTGACGTAATAGATGACGAACAATCTGGAGCAGACAGCTATAAGCCCGATTAGTGTAGATCATATTCACATTTCTATTAGAATGCCTGACAATATAATAAAACTGAAACTGCTTTGTCTGGAACTGCTAACTAACTCATCACTTTTATTGCATATCTGCAAATATTACGCACTTTTATAAAAATAAAATACTCAGATATTCACAGCTCGATTCCAAGCAAAATCAATAAACTAATATATGACTCCGGCTTAACCGTGACGAATGAGAGCAAATAGTATGCAAGAACCGCCCAGGTGGTGCAGTGGTTAAGGCTATGGTAAATGGAACGGGAGGGTTCGAATCCCCATAGGAGCAGGGTGCAAAAGGTGTTTTTCACTATCGATCTTTTCGACGGTGCGATCGATATTGTGAATGAACACATCCGAGACCCCTTATTGAGTTTAGAATCCATGGACCCTCCCATATTCCATGTCAATACTATAGATGGAGCTATGCAATGTGCAAATGTTTTTTACGTAAATAATGGGCTAATTTGAGTTTTTACAATGGGCCAATTAGAGCCTGAGTAGTGGATTACACAAAAAACGGAGGCTATTTAATGAATTACAATCCTAAGAAATCAATCGGTCTCAGTTTTCGCCATACGACCATCAATATACTACTGATACTACAATCGAGAAATATTTCTTGCTTTGAGCATTTCGTGTTTCATAACTAATTCAAAATTAAACTGTATATAGTTTCAAGCCTCAAATTGTTAAGATAGGCATCCTAAAGAATTTATTTCGATTGCGAATTTGAGTAAATGATAGAACATCCAATGCATCAGGTATACAGCTATCGCAATATAGTTAGTAACAAACTAACGCGACTGATGGCAAAAGCATGGTAAAATCCTCGACAAATTTAGGTACTGAACTATCCCAACTTGTCGATACAAACCATTAACAAATGGAAGCTGAAAGTATGTGGTTCGAATCCAAAAAGGGCAGGATGCAAACGGGATTTGCCATCATCTGATTATAATCGTTGGATGAATGATTACATATATGACTGCCTATTAGAGTGGCGAATTCATGGGGCTACTCATCTGTCATGTCAGAACTATTGGCTGGCATGAGGCCATGCAAGGTGTGGATGGTTCTACATATATTAGACCCTCAGTCGTAAGCCCTCGATTTGACTGTAATTGCGTAAAGTAGAACCTAAACAAGCGAACTGCAAAAGAGTTGAGAGAGATTTGATCTCGAAAACAGGTTACAAAGATAGAAACATTCAGACAAGTTAGAACAGTTTGTAATATTTGGTCAGAACACTTCACATTCTCACTTATCCATTTGTAGAGTTGTTGATTAATATCAGCTAGGATATATTTATCAAATTCGGCGAGGACTCAAAATAGGCAATTTTTGTACTTTAGTTCGTAGCAATGCTTCTATATCATCATCGTTAACCATAATAGATTTTGTAGATTGTGATGCAGATTGAAGAAGCAGAACCATTCTTGAAATGTATCTGAAATATTTGAACATTTAACATGAACTCGATTCTCTAGGTTGACCAAAACGTAGCATGCTCCGGATGACATAAAAAGCTATTGTGTCGAAAAAGTATTCGTTGGGCTGACGACCGCCAACAATATGCACCAATACGTGTAAGTGGTTTGTAAGGTCTCAGTTGCGACGCGATTATGGTCGTTTGCAACACTTAAGCCATGGATTCTTACTGTACCACCACATATTACTCCAAGAGATGTTTTTATAAGTGCATGTCCAGTAGATTATATGATTATTATAAAGACGACTATATGGCGCCAAAAATTCTAACCAGTAAATGCAACTTTGGTTTTGCAGAGTTTGAAACATTTTTTTAAATTAGCAGCTTAGTTAATGGCTGGCCAATTTTAGTATTCTTAGTTTACAATTATATCTAAGTCGATATCATTCAGAAACACCAAATACTATGTACTATGATTGTATAAATAATGAAGTATTCTAAGTAATGATATTTTATGACTAAAGTTGGCTGGAGCCCTTTAAATTTCCGCACTCAATGCCACAAAGAGCTGATGACAGAATCCTAGGATTCCATCAAAGTACATAGATGCGCTCTGCAACCCTTTCAAACTAGAACAGTCTGATCTAAAGCAGAGAATACACTAGATAGTAAGCCTTCTAACAAAGTATTTGGCCTTACGACAGGTAGGAGTACCTCATCACGTCAACCTTAGATTCGATAGGACAACAGTTTTAGTTGTTCACTATGTGAATAGGTAGAGACGCAGCTGATTCAGGATGTATTAACAGTCTGCAATTTTGTTGACCTCACTGTCACAACAGGCATGACCGTTACCTTGTTGTTACAACCAAAGAGGTTCAGAAATTTCTTACAATTCTCTATCAGTTTTAAGAACAGTTTTTACTATCCGTACAAAATATAATTTAACGAGACTAAAAGCTGAAATCACGCAGTGAGTAATCGCAATTAATTCCGTTTGATGAATATTACAGTAGTTCCCCAAACTTCCTGAGACAGATCATGCTATGAACGGTAGTAAAAGAAGCCAGCACCATGTTCAAAAAGAGAGAGGGAGAGCTATCTGAAAAGAATACAATTGATTCGGATATCTGTTTAGACCAGTCTGGTAACAAGTTCTGAACACCAAAAATAATCTGATGAAACTGGTAATCATTAACGATGTCGATTCTGGGCTTAGCTCGTTTAACTTCATTAAGAGTTGGCCTATGGCCTGAAGTAGTGCCGAAAACATTCCACGCCCTGCACTTGTCAAGCGAAAGACAACCGGACAAGCTCTACTGTCGAACTAGGTAATGGTAACAATAATGATTCATTATAAGATATCAGGTATTCAAACGGGTCAATTCAGGATATGGGGATGTAGCTTTATTAAATCAGATAGCTTTCCAATTCACGTCAATTTGGTTTTGGCAATATTAGAATAGTTAACGACACATTGAGCTTTCTTAAAATTATTAAGTTAAAACAATCTGCTAAAATTTGCTAATTGCAAGTCTGGTTAAATTTGCTAATTACAACCAATCGCAATAACCTAATACGTTAAACTTTTCTATAATGTCAAGTCTCTCCGACAGAGCTTTTTAAAAAAAGCTTGGTACAAAAATTATATAGTCATACAACATAATCATCACCTCTCGAGCGCGTACATTAATAAATTATGTATGTACACAATGAATGTTTCTATGTATGTACATTATGTTTGGTAAACATACAGCCACCCGAATACGTTTTGAATCGAAGCTGTATGTGAAAAAAGATTTCATTCAAAAAATTGTTAAAAGAACATTACCAACTACTTAAAAACGTGAACGTGTATCTTTCGCTATGGTTTCGCAACAAAAAAAAAAAAGCGAAGAACCATTAACTGCGTTTTGGTGAACACTGAACAGACGGCGAATGAAAAAGGAAAAAAATTTAGCAGCGGAAAATATGAGAAATATGAAGATAAATTATTTTTGAATCATGTTTTTACTCGCTTTATTATCCCATTTCGTGTTCTTCGCTATGCCTTTACAAATAAACCCCGCAACGGGTAAAAAAATTTATGCGGTATCTGAACAGTTGAGTATAAGATGGGAAAAAAAATAAGATGAAATGAAAATCGGATTTTTCCATTTATTTTGATTTATTGTAAAAGTTTTCTTTTACCCATATATATATGTATGTATGTGTGTGTGTTTAAAAAAAAAGATTTCTTACCAAAAAATGTTCACCGCAACTTTCTTTTTAATTTGTTTTTGTATTGTTTGTTTGTTATTCACAGATCCATGCAAATGGATCATTTGTTGTACATTCGAACTAAATGATATTCAATATTCAGCGTTAAGGTTGTTGTATTTCTCACTAACTGAGTGATTTTCCTGATCATTCCAACTAATTGAAATTGTATTTAATGCCAAACGAAGCACAGATAAAGTCCTTTGTGTTTTATGGGTGCAAGAACACTTCAGTGTAGTGGGGAATGAATCCTGCTAATCAGAGCGAACATCAATATCAGATACGAACAGCTAGATGGCTGAAGGGGTGGGAGTTGTTATGGGGTACTGTATCATAGATATAAGGATGCAGACAGATTTGGAGTCTTCTCACATCATATGGAATATCTGGAACCACGCCTCTTAAATGACCGAACGAATTTACCGCAAAAGTAGTGACGTAAGATATATCTAGAGCCTCATCAAAACGTCAGAAAAAAACTAAACAATAACTTTGGACTAAATGGTATCTAGTTCTAATCTTTTTGGACAGCCGCCTTATCTTAACCTAATCTTACCTTATAACTGTATTAGGTCCTTCGAAAGCTTTGAATTAAGTGTTACTAGAAACCTAAAGCTGCATAAAAAAATTGATGCATTGAGAAATATTGATGCATTCCTTATCATAGAAGAGACAAGCGTGTCCTTTGCCCTACCGATTCTATAATAATCTGTTTCGATTTGTATCGCGTTATGAGCAGTAAAAGAAAAGTATCCCCGTTGTGTCCAATTTTCACTATGGACAAGTTACCATGATATTATTCTAGAAAGATTCACTTCCACTCCGCCAACTTCGGCCACGCATAGATTTCCAAGTACGTTGCAAGTTGCAACATATCTTGATCTGTACTCGATATCCCTAAATATGATGTCTCTCCCCTGAATACGGATTGTGTGAGAGGTACCATATATCATCATCGACCATTTCTAAAAAATCGAAATGTCTTGCAAACTCGGATCAACTGAATTGAAATCGGGTTGTTAGAAGATCCGTAGTTTAACACAGTAGTGTAGTGTCTTATACATTGTTTGTTCGTAATGGTTAAAGCTACGGATATTGGAGCATGGTTCCGAGGTACCAGGTCCAAATCTCGATAGGGCCAGGACGCAATAGAAATTTTTCCACATCTGATTTCGGCGGTGTAAATGAACACATCTATGGCCAATAAAACTACCATTTTAGTACTATAGGCTGGCATGGAGCTATGTAATGTGCAGATACGGTCTTTTTCCGAAAATAAGGCATCCCTCGAAAATAAGCCCCGTCGTGATTTTCGGAACTTTTTGTAATATTAGCCCTGCCCCGAAAATACGCACTAGCTAAAATAATGTGAATAATTATTATTAGTTTTTATAAAGTGAATAATTGTAACCCTCACTTAAAATGAGTACAAAACGAAAGAGCTCGAGTACAAAACGTCGAGTGCAAAAAGAGAATCGTGTAAGACTCCAGGGGTGTAAATCTTGTAGCCCTCAATAAAGAGAAGATGATGGATCTCCATATGGTTCATAAATGGCGTGCAGACTACGATAACCTGTGTCAACTGGTGGACCAAAGAAATGCGAAAAAACGCAGAGTTGGATCAGGTTGGCAGTCGTTATTTTCTGAGTTGGAACAATGCATTTGGGAATAGATTGACGACAGGAGATCAATGGCTTTGGTAGTGCACAGTGCTGATATTCAAAAATTTGCCCTTGAAACGGCAATTGAATTTAATATATCCACAGAAGAATTTAAAGCATCGTCACACTGGATGGACAACTTACTTAAACGACATGAACTGTCCTAAGGAGACCAACAATGTCTTAAGCTGGAAGACAATAAAGTTGTTAAAGATGCACTTGCGTTTAAGTTTTTTGTTGGTGGTTTTGATTCAAAAAACCATCTCTCTAACATGATTGCTATGGATGGAGCCGCGGTATTCCTAGGACAAGGAGCTCAAATGACGGTTTAGTCGGTTTGACCACAAGGCTTCCTCGTCAATTTACATTCCTTCCACCGGTTACAATAGTTTACGTGTTACCTGTATTTTGGCGATTCGTCTAGATGGCAAGAAAGTATCGCAAAAAAGTATAGCAAGAAGATATTTTTAATCACTAAAGGTAAAAAAGACCAGATTCAACGCGTTTCAGGAATTTATGGCATTGAAAGTGAAAAAGACTGGTGCCCCAAGCAGTTATTAGAAAGTGGATTGATTTGATACTGCCACCACTGTTGAAGAGTCGAAAAAGAGGTTTAGTGGTTTGGAATTCACCCAGTACTGAAAGGAAAATTGTTCAAATAATGATTCCGGCCGGAATGACTGGTTGCTTCTAGACACTTGACATTGCAATATAAAAGCCATTCAAGGATCGTCAATATAAAAGCCATTCAATAAAATCAATGAATATATTGAAAATTGAATGGTGAGAAATTCTTCCTGGAATTTCCCGCTCGGGAATTACCGGGAATTTTCGATGTTTTACATTTCCCGTTTTCCGGGAAAATTAAAATTATTTCACGGAAAAAAAAATTTGATTAAATACGATTTGGCCCAGTTGTAATTTCTGCGATATTCACTTCTTCGGTCACTTCACAATTTGATTTTACCTCTGTCAAATCCGTGTATGTTGTTGATCTCCTCTTTCAAGTTGTCCACATATGCTTGTTCACATTTAGCAGACGATGGAACCGCTCCATATTTGAGATCTTCTGGCAATCTTAAATTGTTTCCGAAAAGTATTGTCGCTGATATTACTCCTGTTGTGTTTGTTATGCACCGCACATGGATAGGCCATTAAGAACAATGCAATACCTTGATACCAATTCCACTGGTTTGTATCAACTGTTTTGGCTATAAACTCTTCCAATGTGGAATTGAAACGCTCCACCATGCCATCAGATTGCGGGTAGAAATGTGTTGTCCGCGTTTTATTTATTCCCAGTAGTTGGCACATCTCCTGGAAGACAACCGATTCAAAATTCCGCTCTTGGTATACCAATACCAAGTTTACCACTGCAATGGCAATTGTGGTTGTTTCTTGATTTGGAATAGGGTATACTCGTACCTCTGGCCATGTACTGAAGTAGTCCACAACTGGAAATGGTCCCGCAAGGACCATTCTGCCACTGCTTCTCTACATCCTGTCCAGTAGACCCTTCGTACCTTGGCTAGCGTTTTGTTGATCCCTAGGTGGCCTCCACTTGTAACTCCCTGGTAGTAAATACTTTCAAATCTGGATCCTTACGTTGCTCTTTGTAGATAGCATCCTTGGTCCATTCATCAGCTGGCAACACCTTCATTAGTCTGATATCGACGATGTTTTCCTTGTTTTCTACTCGTCCGCAATGTTTACAATCCACTTGACATGGTCGTCTTGACAATGCATCCGCATTTCCATGAGCGTGTCCCTTCCTATGTTGAATTTCGTAGACAAAACTACCCAATCTCGTAAAGTAGGACGTAAATCACTGAACCACAAAAGAGTATAGAGCGAGAATTTAGTTCCACAACAGATTGCAAAGATAGAAACAGACAGACAAACAATCCTTGTTTATCTTCATTGTGCAAAATATAGTATAGATGTCCGGAAGGTAAGACGGTATGATCTGATACTCTCAAAATAGCAAATCGAATTTTTAATTAAAATCGAAAACTAAAATAGTTTTTGAAAATCAACTTTAATTAAAAACTAATCCTGAATGTCCAATTCTAGCATTATCACAGAATAAGATCAAAATGTTATACTTTACAATCCATATCCAATCGAATTGGTCGATAAAACCATATGAGTATTAGAAGTATAAATGATGTCGAGATATTATAGAGCAACATATACCAGATGTATCTCACAACTAAATCCTATTAAGATTATCCAAATAAATTGAAGTGTCTGTATGTATGGACTTTTACTTTGTCTATTTTTGACATCCATCGACAAATATATTTCATATAAAAGATAGCAGCATCATCTTCCAATTGTTGTTGTAACTGATACGTTTATATACTAGTACCTACATAGTATATTTATAAAAGCTTCCAACATCTGATGTTTCCATTTCGAACATTATGTTTATGTTTTTGTTCGTCTGACAGACATCAGTTGAGTTATGCTGTGCAACAAAAATATATTATTATGAGAATTTTTTTTGTCTACGAATCTGCTGTGTTTTGATACTCATTTTAGCTACAGCTATAGACGGTTAAACATAAAGCTCATTTAAGTTTATTTTCAATTAAAAAAACGAATTTCGTTAGAATGTGTATAAAAATTAATTTTCCAGACAAACAATAACATAAATATTTGATGGCACAAACGATGCAGGAATTGGTTGATGGTCAAATGGTTTTTGTGCTTTTCGTGGGTAAAAGTTGTCCATTGTAAATCATATTTCACATTCAGGCAAACCAAAATTCAACTAAATAATTTAATTTTACATTACAATTACCCGGAAAACATAATTTATGAATGTTCATACAATTTGGATGCGTTGACATTCAAAATAACATTTAAGAGGACGCGTTATTTATGTGAAAAAGCTTTGAATAGGATTTTCCGCTGCGGTATTTTTATTGCCAGATTCAAAAAATTAATGTTTTCTTTAGACATCCAATAACAATTTATATAAAAGCTCCGGTAATTATATTGAACGAAATCGATAATATTTCATCATTAAGCTTATTTTGATGTGCTTTTTGTTGATATGTCATTTTTTCCAAAAGTTCCAGTCTCTTTTCAATAAGTATTTCAATTTCTGTTATTTTGCGTGTTTTAAGGTGCGGTTAATAAATGACGACGGGACAAGATTTCTGCCACACCATTTTATTCCTGTTTGCAAAATGCACCAGGGATTTAATTTCCAGTAAAGGAAAATCTTTTCTGCAGTTCCAAGCTTAAAGCATTCAACTATCCAATAATAGTTCTAGAAGACAACGGATGTCTCAGTTACACATTTCTGCACGCAGTTTAAGGCAAATTTTGAAAACTGATTTGAAAATGTTTCCGTACAAAATTCTATTAGTCCTAAACCTGCTACCGAGTGATCCTGATCAACGAGTTGAGTACAGTAATGCAATTCTAAGGCTGTCTAGTGAAGTTGAAGATTTTTCGTCTAAATTGATAATGAGCGATGAAGTCCATTTTCATCTCAGTGGCCACGTCAATAAACTGAACAGTCGGCTGTTCAGTTTATTTAGTCGGCACAGAATTCCCATTTAATTCATCAAACATAATTGCATCCACTTAAAACAACTGTATGGTATGGTATTTGTGCTGGAAAGATCATTGGTCTCTATTTTTTGAAAATGACCAAGGTGTTGAAGTAACTGTTACTGCCGAACGGTACCAAGAGATGATTCGAAGTTTTCTTGTGCTTGAAATGGAAGAGCAAGGACTAGAGGACATGTGGTTTCAGCAAGATAAGCCAACAGCACACACAGCCCGTTCATCAATTCAATTATTGAATGAGGTTTTTCCACGAAGACTAATTTCGCCCGATCTCCGAATTTAACAGCACCAGATCTTTTCTTATGGGGTTTTTAAACGATTCAACATTTTCAAGATAATATTCGTCACGAAATTGAAGAAATTCAACCTGATATGTTGCAGGATGTCATGAAAAATGCCTTTAAAAAAGCAGAAAAATGCATAGTGAATCGCGGTCACCATTTAGCCGATATAATTTTCCAATCATAACGAAAAACATGTAAAAACCAAATAAACTTTTTATAAAAACCAACCAACTGATCTTTTCTTCGAAGAAAGTTATAGGCAATCAAAACCCGGGACATGGTACCGGGACTGTTGCCCCATCTTGTTCTTACACAAATCTGTTTATCTGTTCCAAACCGTTTCATTGGAAATATATTCAACAGCTTTTCTTTAACAGTGAAGTCATTAAAATTCATTTCCACTATGACTGCCAACTGTGCGGTGTCTGGTACATCGAATGACTCATCATTTTTAATTGCGTTTGCATATTGTTGCATGTCTTTTCCTTAAAGCGTTATATTATCGGACTGCTGTCGTTCTTGTATTATTTCTGACATAATTTCACGCTTGTTGGAAAATTCCTTAAATAAACACTCAGCGCTAGCCGGAAATGATATGTTTATAAGCACACCGCCTTGAAATGGGTTTTATTAATTCTTTGCGAACATTTGACTACATGTTGGTTTAAGCACCTGCTGAGAGAAAGTCGACTGCTAGTCATATCAAAATAAGTACTGGTATTGTAGTTTAGGTACTGGTATTGTTAGAGCCCCTCACAATTTACTTGTCTGAAAATCACAGCTCGAAAAAACACTAAGAAGCATCAAAACCTTAAGACGCTACAATTAAACTAAAGGAATGAATTTAATCAAAATAGTCCAGTTGTACAAAACCGTTTGGCGATTGTAAAGTCAAACGGGATGCACGGTATGAAAATAATTTGAAATTCAGTTTTTCCCATCCGATCCCACAGAATTTATATAGGCTTCAGATTTATCTTTTTTTTCAGGTGTTTCAATAAATATTTGAGTTTTTTTAATAAGTAGTCACATATTTACTGTACGTTTTGGTCTACCTAATATCGATCTGAGTTGTTGACGCCATTAATGGGCTTTAAACGAATACTCGACGACTAACTTGCAGTAAGTTAATTTTTTGATTCTCAAAGCATCCTGAATAAAAATCACGAGTATCACAAGAAACATTTACAATCATCCCTAAATAGCAAGGGTGGCTATAATGCAAAACATCACGAGTGGGGTTGAAGATTGGCGGCAACCAAACTCTTATACGGATACAATAAAGAACCCCAAATCTTATAGAAATGTCTACGTTATCACAGGAGTTTCAGTTAATTATATCAAGGCAACGCTATATACCGTTAAGAAATTGTTTGAAACAGGAATGGTAAAGCTATCACCTAGCCAAAGACATATGAAGCTCCACATTTGTTTACAATCAATACAAGAACACTTATCACGACTGTCAGCATCAGAAAACATCACGTGATTTCTTGAGAATATTAACTTCACTCCTAAGTGACAGATTTTTTTTATAAAATAGATCCACACACAATAATTCGACTAATCAAGTCTAATATTCTACACGGTAGTGTACTTGGCCTTCTCTATATTATAGCTGCGGCACACAGAAGATATGCCTAAAAGCAGTGAAGTAGTTATGCAAACATTTCCCTCAACGTTCTCCAAACCTTCAACCTAAAATACTGCATGAATTCAAACCAGGTTTTATTTTGACCATTACGAGGTCACAGCGTTGGTATAAAAAAGTATATTCGATACAATATATATTGAGCTCATTGGCTCATTCCACTATCAGGTATCACTCAAGATTGTCAATTCATCGTTGTTAAGTAGAACGGACTTTTCAGACAGGATCGTAAATAAAATTGGAGAAGGTGGAAATTATTCCAGAATTCAATGTCACTAGGGTCCACGATTCAGCCCACATACACTTACAGATTGAAACAACTACTTTTTTGAGACCAAGCCGCAATTGATTTCAGTAGTGATAACCACACGTTACGAAGGAGTGAAGAAGTGATGACATTCAAGTATCTTGAAAAATCATGCGTGTGATATATGGTCCAAAACGCGATGGTACTGGTACGATATATGTGCTATATGTGAAAAGCTGGCTCATGACCGAAACCGATGAAGTTAGATTATTGACATGCTAAGGACCAACAATAACTTTGGTAAAACCTTTAAAAAAATAAAATTATGGTTTTTCAAAGGCGACAAAGAATTGATGTCCAAATATATAATTAGAGTATTGAAAAGTGATCATTATGACTAGGTATTTGTGGATCTGGATGATCGATTAAGTTTCAAATAACACATGGAGAAAGTAACTGGTTATAAGAGTAGACTGAAAAATAACATTCAGGTGAGTGAACCGAAATGGGAAGTTTATCCTATAGTGTAACTGACATTTTACCTTCATGACTTTTGTCCTTCAAAATTGCGTGTGGAATGAGCGTGTATAGTGATGGTTCTAAGATTGGGTTTAGCACGTTTATTTCAACCCCAATACACTCAATGGTCTGAAATAAGTGATTCACATCAAGAGTTGAGTTGAAGCAGGAATTTTAGGAAAACTTAAAGAACACGCTAAATTTGAGAGAATATGAGCATATTCGATAAGATCTTAAAGTATGGCCAACTGTTCTTCCTGCAAATCTGCTGGTGTGCTGGAATTTCGAGACACTTGCTATGATGAATGAGTTATAAGTTAAGAGGGCATTTTACAAGATGCAAAATAAATTCTTAGCTGATTAGAAAGTGTATACATATTCTACATATACTAAACGATAGCATATGTATAAAGAATGCAGAATTGATTGGGGTTGTGAAAAAAATCAAGTTAGCAGTGAATGATGAGAAAACTTGAAAAGGAGAGTTCTTTTAGTATCCGACTTTCTGACTGATTTACAAGTAAATGAGGTGGTACTCAGACCAATGTATATGTGAATAAGTTGTTTGAGTACCTTAAATCTTGTGGTAGTAAAGTTCTTTTTCAATAGATACCTTCACACCTGCGCATATTAAAGGTAATGAAAAAGTCGATATGATTACAGAAAGGGGTTGCTTGAACAATGGAACGGGTCAGAAACCCTGGTAATGGCTTCTTGGAATACTAACGGTATTAAAAATAAAAAGCATTAACTAGAACCGTTTTTAAAAATGCACAATATCGATGTGTGTTTGAGTGTGGCAATTTTACTTAAAAATTGAGGGATGTCAACTTTATGAAACAACTCATCCGGCTAAACAATCAAGAGGTGGAACTGCTGTTATAATGAAAAACTATATTAAACACCATGAATGCGAGCATTATCAATCGTCCCAGCTTATCATAGAAGAAATTACATCTACCAAGCAACGCCTTCAGATAAAAACGGTGCGTACTGTATACCTAGATATAACCTGAAGAAACCGAACTACTTGAATATCGTATAACATTTAAATGGTCGATTTATACTAAGCGGTGATTTTAATGATAAGCATATTGACTTTGGTTCTAGACTTACAACAACCAAAGTTCGTTATACAACTTAAAACAGGAATAGTTGTAATGGGATGTAACGTATATTCCACTGGCAAGCCAACATTGGTTCACGGATGCAGGTAAAACTCCTGATCTACTAGATTTCTTTATATCAACTAGTTTCATCAAATTTTATTGAAGTAGACGATAATTCAGATATGGACTCTGATCATTTTGCAGTGGTACCTTCCATAAGCGACAAGATAAGAAAAAAGGAAACGAGACCAACTTTTGTCAATAAAACAAATGATTGCTTCAGGTCTGAATTAGAAACACGACTTAAAACGGTTCAGGAACAAGAAGAAGAGGAAGCATAAATCACTGCATAAATTTCAGAAAGCCGTTTGGAATAATACTATAAATAAACAATATCCAACTGGTATCGATTGGTAAAAGTTAACCATGATTAACAATCATGGTTGCAAGAGAAATACGGAACCTGGTCTTAGAAAAAAGAAAATCTAGGCGAAAATGGCAGCAAACGAGGAGTCCATCTGACAATACGATTTTGAAAGGCAAATCACAATAGCTTAACCGGGAAATTCAGAAGCTAAGTGGAAAGTCGTTTCCATAGTATCGTGGAAAATTGACCGATTTTGGGGGAAGAATTCCTCTAATAAAACAGAAAGGAGTTAATAGAAAAATAAAATGAAACAGGAAAGGCATGATCTTTTAACGGAAGGAGTTCTAAAGCAACTATTAAAGAAAGTTATCGCTTAACTAACTCACTTACGACATATTCCTTCTGCCTGAAAAGTTAAAGAAGTTATAATGATACCGAAACGAGGTAAACCACCCAAAAAGCTAAATCGTATCGGCCGAGGTCCTTGCTCTCTATCATTTCAAAGCTAATGGAGAGGCTACTCTTGAGGAAAATGAAGCGAATAATAGAAAGTAGTGACCTTGATACCCGATCACCAATTAGGATTCAGATGCAAACATTCAATAACTGATCTGGTATCAGATCACAGAATTACACATCTTATAGAAAAAGAGTTAACAGATAAACAAATTTGTTCGATCTTATTTCGGTAACTTTCGACTAAGTTTTAATGTTTTAATGGCACGAGGTTTTAATACATAAACCAAATGTTATGCTTCCGGGACCATATGTTCATCTTTTGAGATCGATGTGGTGGTGCCATGTGAGAACTCTGCTAAATACTTTGGTATGACACTGGACCTTAAATGGAAAGAGCCTGTGAAGAAGAAGAAAAAAGAGTTTGATCTTAAATAAAGACAGTTGCTCTGGCAAATTAGACGAAGGTCAAAACTAAGCATATGCAACAACATACTGGATTTACAATCAGGTCCTTAAGCCGATTTGGTTATATGGCATTCAGCTTTCGGGGTTGTACTAAGAACACTAACATCAAACTTATAAAAAACTTCCAGAATAAGGTACTTCGGAGTCTATGCAACGATGCATGAATCAATGCGGAAGCCTCTCGACTACTGGCTAATATTAGTATAAATTATAACAGAAAAAACTCTACATTACTTAAAATACCTCATAAATGAATTTGGAAATCTGGTTGTCAATTTGAAATGAATGAATGAAAAATAACTAGAAAATCGCCTTGAGTAAAAATCGTTCGCGTCTCTTATACTAACCAACCCTACACTATTCGGCTCGAGTTTATGAAGATAATAACTCATCTTACGAATTTATGAGGTACGTTATCTTTAATAATTAGTTATCATTAATAACGAACCACTCAACTATGCTGCTGCATTCAATCGAGACATAAAAAGATTACTCGCACGCACACCACCAATACCAAGGTATAAAATATATATAAGAATTAATTATATCGGTTACATACCCTCCTTAATTTACGCGAACAACTAACGCTGGGGGTTAGCGTACGCTCTATAGTAAAATCTTATTTCATTATATAAAGGAACTATAATTTATTATTATACTTCCTTATCATTATCATAAAGTTTATTTATTTACATTTTTTTTCGTGTACACAAAGGGTGTGGGGTTTGAAAATGCACGTAAATGGGGTAGATACACGCGAATTTATTATCATAAATTAGTAATAAAATTTTTTTTTCTTTTTATTCCGTTCCTTGCAAAAGGATATTATGTATAATCGTATTATTGTTATTACGATAATGTTAAAAAAATATTTTATTGATTTTTTATTACAACAACAAAAAAAATATATGTGTGGAAACTGTTAACTGAGTGTATACGAGTACCACGTTTTATTTATTTCCGATTGATTTTCCTCTATCGTGAAAAACACTTTAATTTCTTCTTTTTATTCTGCAGCGCTGAGTGGAAATCGCATTCATTTCGGTGTGCGTATATACGAGTGTATATAAAGGGTTTAACAATAAGAGGTTTCATTTTGATAATTTAAATATTAAATTATCCGCCATGACTACGCTTGCAACACCATATTCTTTTCATGAAATTTTATGTGACCAATTTGCACTTTTGCGGCTGTATGCCCGCGATAACTCCACGAATTCAAGGTCTTGAATCGACACCACGTCATTTTCGAAAAAGTAAGGTTTAATCACACCTCCAGCCCAAAAACCGCACCAAACAGTTGAGGATGGAGAGGCTTTTCAACAATTGATGGAATTTCAAATGTGACCATTCTCATCACCGAAGATATTATTTCAATGAAAATCCGGATCATTTTGATGCATTTGAGAGACCCAATCAGCGAAGATACTACGTTTATGCACTCATAAAATTATTGTGACCAAAGTCCTAGTAATACAATTTGGTTACTGTGACACAAGTTTTTTTTTGGTTATATACACCAATTCCCAAATTTAAATTAAAATTTAAACATTTTACCACTTGGTTAAAGCAATAGTTAATCAAAATTTAGTTAACCAAAATATTGTTACGTTTATTTTATTTGAAAAAAATAGTTAAACAATCTAAATATATATTTAAAATAACAAAGTAAATTTTTTTTTAATAGTAGTTTTTACCAATCAATTCATTTTTTAATAGTAGTTTAAATTTTTAGTTACACTGACCAAACAATAATTATTTGTCAGAAAATGTTTAAAACAATTATAGTATTAAAACTATTTTTTTTCACCAAATATTGTTTGTTTTAACCAAATATCTAGTTTAACCAAATGAATAGTGTGGTTAAATCAACAAAATTCTTGGTTAAAAGAAAACGGAATTTTATTAGAAATGCAATTTCTAACGTCGTATCGCGTTTTTTTTGTTTTACAGTCAAACACATTTATGCATCCCAATTTTGGACGATACTGCAAAAATAAATAATCATCTTTATAATGAATCAAACAATTATGAGTTGTATCTGGATTTATTTTGTAAGCAACGTTTTTAGTTTCAATAAGATTGGATTTTACCCACATTTTGAAAATATTGTTTAATGTAGATGGACAGAAGTGAGGTTAAGTAGATTGTCTTTTGAGTGGATGTTTCAATGCTAGAATTTGTTTTCAGTAAAATGGTACCAATTGAGCCTCCAGTTCATGGTGAGCTCGTCAGTGGATAATTTGATAAAAATTTGAGGAAGCATACAATGGGAAATAAGAGAAAACCATTAAGCATAAGCGATGTTGCATGGTCTAGTGACAGTCTTGATATTCTTTTGTAATTCTATCCACAATATTTAATTTTTCGGTTAATTTAACTTTTTTATTTAATTATTAAAAACAATTTTTTTTCAAATTTAAATAATAACCAAATACTTTTGTTTAAAGAAATTTAATGTTTTATTTTAATAACCAAAGTATGGTTATTTAAAATAATAAATTATTTTAACCGAGAGTTTAGTTATTTATTTTACTAAGTTATTTGGTTGGTTGAAAAATACTGTTTTTGGTTAAATTGGCCTAGTTTTTTGATGTTTTCGAACGGAGTTTATCTTAGAATACCTGGGTTTTGCCAACACTACGGGCTACAGGTACAGGTTTCGATTCTTCACATCACTAGCTTGTGCCAAAAGTTCAAATTTTTCCCACCGATTTCACTGTTGACGACTGAGAAGGTATTCGTACAATTTTTAGTAATGGCGTAGTGTTTACTTGTCAAATGTCAAAAGATGACAGCTTCATAACTGACATCTGCCCTATTAGCAAGCTATTCAAAATGAAACCTCTTATTGAATAACCATTTACATAATATGCTATGTATATATGTTATTATGTTAATATGCTGCAATCGCATATGAACAAGGCGTATGCGTTAGTTTATTTTCTGGTCGATAAAATTATTTAATTCATAATTTAAAAATAAATAAGAGGTTTTATTAATGTAAATCATCAAGTCATAAAACAATATATATTATATGAATAAATTTTATATGACTTAATAATTTTGAATTAAGCTTTTTATGGTGTTATTATATATGTGTGAAGTGAATATTTGATTTTTCACCGCGTTCTGGGGTTGAAATGAATGCCATAAAAATACGGTGGTAATTTAATGGACATTTTATACCATCGCATGTTTATCAGATTTTGGGTTTTTATTGATTTAAATTGTGACTATATATGTGAGTTTATATAACGTTCGAATAAATATGTTGTGAGTGCCACGTGTGGGTCAATTATTTACACCAATTATGCGAATTTCGGCGTGTGATATCAATTTGTGTATATACATATCCTAAATATGTACTTATTATAAATTTCCGTTTCAGGGCATATACATTTTCAAATTTGAAGAGGGAGTCAGGTCATGCGGGCATAATCACCACACACACTGCCTCTGATGTCCTATGTTTTCAGTTCTGGGCACCTAGTACGAGAAGTTCTTTTACTCGATTCGACAAGGATGAGATAAAAACTTTTGTCTGTCACAAACCAGAAACTCTGTGCCAGTAAGAGATCGCGGTTCTATAAGGTGCTCTTTAGTGACTTTGCAGACAGATTGCAGTTCAATGAAACCAAGTTCACGAACCAGATCCTTAAAAGCTTTATTTCTCTTGGCTCCAGTATCTCCTGGTGCCCACATGAATGTTACGCGGTTTATGGTTGTTAATGGTATGTGATCTAAGAGCTTTAAGGGTCATTTAGGCCTACCTTTGAGCCTTCATTAGCTTAGAGCTCTATGGCGTATATTTTTAGGGCCGTCTTTAAACCATTCCATTGACCCAACTAGAGGTTGCAATTTTACCAATTTTTTTAATTTACTGGTAAATGATAAAAATTTGCTCGGTTAAATTTGAAGAATCGTTCCAACATCGGGTTTTGCTATTCAGAATAAAAGCCATTTCCTTTCCAAATTCATTTGTGTCGTGCTTTTTAATGTATTTTCTCCTCGTTGTATTTAATTGATTACCGAGTATAACTCGTCATGGTAGCCGTGCGAATCCTTAATTCCAAAATTTTGTTCGACTATAAATATTTATATTAATTTTTCGGCGGTTTTTAATTGACGTCCATATTCGTCGAGTGTAAGACTTAAACGGCCACTATTTTTTATCTGGCTTGCAATTTGCTTACGAATTTCATCACGAATTTTATCTCCGTAAGTCATTACAATATTACTTATTGAATTTAACGATTTTGAGACGGAATATTCGTTAAACTTTAATTTATCGGTAAACATTTGATTTTACCGATAATTCGGTAAAGAAATTTGGACGGTAAACCCGTTTACCGGTAAACCCCTTCCCAACATTTCTGATCTGGTATGATTACATCCAGTTTTTCAAATTTCAGCTACGCAATATTTCCTGGCACACAATCAGAGGACAAAATAATCGAAGGGCATGTCTCTTTTGGAAAGAAACCCCCTAGAATTTTCTGGTGGTGGACCGAGGAAGACTATGTTTTGAACTTGGGCTGTTTTCGAAACCGATACTCATTTGAAACTATGTAATTAAGCAAAACCATTCGAAATGATTTTACTTATTTATTTTTACATGAGATTCATTTTGACAGATCTAACTGTCAAAAAATTATGAAAATTTATTTATGTTGGTTATACAGTCGCAAATACTGTAGTCATATATTTTTACAGAAAGTTTTGAATTTTTGCAAGAACACGAAATACGTCACCATGCTGCCTTTCTCTCAGTTTTAGGCCACCATACTACCGCAGCATATGTGTTATGGACTTAATAATTGTTTGGAATGATTAACGGATCATTTTAGGTTATAAGTCTTAGGTTCGTTTTTATATTTATATAGTCTGCCAAGGATTTCTATGTTTAGAACCTTATTTGTTGCCATTATATACGAATTTTATCCTAGATAACATAACTCCCAATATTTACCATTGAACGAGAAGGCTACAAGCATTAACGTTTTCCTCTTCGTGAAGGGTACAGTAACTGTTTAAAATTTAATTGAGGGTTTGTTCTTCTTGTTCATCATCCTCATATTAGTCTGACTGCATCCTGCATCAGTTCCGAGATATTTATGTGAAATTCTCGAGGACATCAAAGTCTCGGCTATTCTGCAGAGTTAGTTGTGCGTATAACGAGACCTAGTTTTACTTAGGTCTGGTCCTTTTTTCCCTGTCCTTTATCGGCTAATAGAAGGTACTGTCAAAAATACCACCTGTGATTTACTCGAATTTTTTCGAAATAGTTGCATTTTTTCTAAAGTCTTAAGAATAACTGACGATTGATTCAAATGCCTTGGATTGGGTGTCACTGGGATAAAGATCGTGGTATTTTTCGATCGGAGTTTTGAAATGTGGTTGAAAGAATAGCTTTCCTTCATTGTTTAGACTACACTGGGAAGAATGTCCTTTCTGGAACTGAGTTGTGAAAATTCATTTTACCTTACCTGGAGTGACTTTGTGTACTTCAGCGTGTTTTTGAGCTAGGCTCCATTAAAGCACATCCTGAAAAATAATTTTTGACCTTTTTTCAACATTATTCCTATTTGTCAATAAGCAATAACACGTACAAGTATAGCTGTCGTCGCTGTTATATCCAAATACACTGTTAATTATTAATACTTTATATATGAGTACTCCCAGAACGAATAGCTAATCGATGAGATTTATCTTACTTGAACTTAGGACCACATTTATGCCACCAAAGAACACCAATTGAAAACGGAAGTAGATTTTTTTATATACGATTTTGTCTCGAGGGGTCCTTAGCCAGTACTTAGAGTATACACGAAGTGCAATATCGCAGTTCACCAAATTAACTGTTCGGATAGACGAATATGACACCGATGATAAAGTGATTGTTAAGTATTGATTGCAATCGTTACTCTGACAATAATCTGAGAAAATAAACGAATGGAGTAATCAGAGGTCCTTACATTTAACACTGCAACCACTGCAGCCTCTTCGTTTTTGCAACACAAGCGTTGATTCAACTATATAGTGGTTGATTATCAAAACTTGATTTCAGAGACAGCAATGATATGTCAATGGTTCAGAACAGAGAAGAAAAATAAAATCTCGGCATATCTATTGCAACGAAGTACTAGCTGAAATTTGTTCATCAACATTAATGGACTAAAACCATAACGCAATCATGGTTTCTAGGTTTTGGTCCAAAAGCATCAAAGTACTTTATGAAGTTAGTACTCGAAACGGGTAAACCAAGCGAATTATTAAAAAATTATGCAATAATCGAGCATCTGAGTGGTAGAATGGTCTGTAAACCATAATATTACATTTCTTGCAAGAGGTTGTTACAACACTAAAACCAGAACTCAGACACGACGCGATCGAGAAACAGATATTGGATAATCAACATCTTTCCTTTTCTTAAAATCTCATAAAAAACGTAACTAACTAAACTTGAACTATTATTGACAGTACGACCGCATGCGGTATGAAACCTAAAAAACGCATCGGATTGTAAATTTCGGTCTGTAGCATAAGCAGTTATCAAAGTTCGGCACAACAGAAAAATACAAGAATTTTGACCAAAAAAATTTCACTAGATCTGAAAAACTATCCTCTTTATCCCTAGAATATTATAGGTGCAGGTTTTCTACAAAGCAGCGTGCATGAAACAATGTTATACACAAGCTACCTAATGTAACACTAAAACTCTCAAGCTGCTTCAAAAAATAGAAAAAATGACCTATAATTGAACATAGACAAAGTGATAATTATGTCCATGTGGATCTATGGTATTCAAGTGAGATTCCACCAGTGAATCAAACATTCCCTCCGTGCAACAAACTCAAGTGAATATACTGATAAGAATTACTATATCCTCCATTTTATATTCAAAATATCAACGAGGGCCTTGATGTTAGAAACTTCAAAATGCATTTACCAGGGAAAGATTTGAAAGCCGCGGTCTTATCAACTATATCATTACGTACCTATTGACACCTTCTCGAAGGATTACGAATAATTTAAAGATTATATGAGGTTGCCGTGGTTTCAGTAAAATCCACTTCACGAAACATGATTAATTCCTTTGAGTATGGCGAAACATCTCCACACTGTTTATGACCCCTAAATGTGTAGTTACAATATATTGATACCTCATACTGCATTTAGAACCATCTTTTGTATCAAGTAATTAAATCTATTTCCTAATATGATCACATACTAAATAGCCGTTGGCAAGGTATTTATTACACATTATTGTTTTGATATAATTGAACATGTTACACATGAGTAATACACCTAATCTGGGCTTCACTATCTAAATCTAATCCGAAAACAAAATATAAACAAGTTAATTCCAGAAAGCAAAATATTAAGGTTATGTTACCTGTAACAACATACAAACAGGAATTAAAATTTTCATTTACATTTTGTTTTTCCGATAAAACTATGTACCAACCTTAAAAAAATAAAATTGTGATGTTCTGTTTAAAATTAAACCATCCCCTGCGGGATTTCTAACAGACAAAATCAAACCCTAATTGCAAATGCACTGTGAGAACAAAACAACAGATTTTTACAAAATTCAACTGAACGGCCAAAAATGTTTAAGGCTTACTATTAGATAGAGTTTCTCATCACACCGCGGTGTCGTTGACCAAACATTAACGCAAATATTCGTTGGGCGGACCACCTACACGGTTATAGCCATTAACGGTCTTAAAGCTTAAAGTGACGTTTTCGGTTATAGTTGGAAGTAGCAAAATCAGGTTCGTTCAATTTTGTAGGAAATTGTAGATAAATGAAGTCTTGAAAAACACTATCCATTGTTTGTTCAATTGTTTCTATTTTTTTTATGTGACAGGTTTGTAATTAGTTTCGATATGTTTTGTATAGTTTTATGCTTGTCACTTTGTACAAATGTAAAATGAAATGTATCTGACCGCACAGCAAAAAAAAACACAAATTTAGAATATACACCACACTCACACAGGCAGTCGCATCTGCAATGAAATATAAAAATAATTAACGTTTAATTGATTGAAGTACAATTGAGGAATGGCTTGATTGATATTTGAGTTTGATTGAAACTCAAATTAGTTTGGGTATATATTTAGATGTGTGTGTACTGTAGTGGAAAATAGTAATTTGTCCAACCAATTTTATAAATTGTGTCAAAAATATCACACTCAAAATATATGATCAAATGTTTGGTGTCTCTCCGTCCCATTTCAATCAATCATTTGGTATTTCACATAATAATCTACAGGGTGGTAATTTGTTCGTTGCTTATATTTGCAATATGCTTCGGGGCTTACCACTTAACAAAGATAATCTGGAAATTGCATTGTTCCACGCCATCCTATGGTGCTGATCTTAAGCATGAGTCGGAACATGAATTAGTTAGCCAGGAGATCTCTTCTTCGAGAATTTTATATAAGACCTTAGTTTTATGTAGAAATCCGTATTCAATAAACTACAAGATTGGAAATGCTTTAATGCTAATCCAGCCAAAGTAACCTGCCATAATTATCATGACATTAAAGCTGTCTCTAAATCTAATCTACCGAAAAAACTGGTGTAGTAAATTATTAGGTTTTCGAACCAAAACAATTCATTTCATATGGCCGTTGTACGCAATAAAGTTGACTTTTGAACAAAGTGCATCGGCGATAACCCTAAGTACGAGATTCTATGGATGTGGTTAGTGGTGAGTGTAAGCCCAAGTATTTACATTTGCATTTGGTAACTTTTTGATGAAATTGTAAAATTTGGCCCATCCCGATATTCCAAATACTAACGATGTTATAATTTGACAGTGTGCGTAGCTATATGTACACTGCTATTTACACTGCTATATATACAGCTATGTACTACGTATTTCTCGAAAACAGAAAGTGGAATAAATTTGGGGTTTGTGGGGTTATAAGCCATAAAAAAGTATTATGTAGTATTATTTATGAACTTGTAGTTTTCCATGTTTGCAAAACTTTTTAAAATATTGATCGAACTCTAGCTTTTGTCTTGCCTAGATTTGGAGTAGCATCCAGGAACTCTTTTAAAATCATTCTCGAGTATATATTAATCATTTATTGACAATAACGTGTTCAGTTTTCTGTTTCTTGATATTTAAAATCTTCCGCCTCTAAGAGGGTTTATATTAGAGTGGCTAAAAATGGAAAGATCTAAGGCCGGATATATTTTTGGATCTTACTCTTCATTTGGTATTATATCAATTAAGTTTTGATTTAAATTTATTTGTAAAACGGTGACCTTTGCAACGATCTCGCTTTGTTTTACTATACTGACTATATATAATGAAAGCCTACCATTGACAATATCTTATCTGAGTTAAGCTGTTATACCTTTGGATCATTTATTTTAAGCCAAGCAAATAATTTAAATTCTGTGGAGAAATGCTTATCTGGAGATAAGAGACTTTGCCGTTAGATCACATAATTATATATCAATATATATATATATATATATATATATATATATATATATATATATATATATATATATATATATATATATATATATATACGTATATATATATATATATATATATATATATATATATATATATACATCCATATATATCATCTTTGGCATAATCCTTTACTTGTTTCATGTTTGTTTGCACTTCGCTTAAAGAAATTCGTGTACGCTGAAGTGGATAAATGAAAAGATCATCTCCATCTCGTGTCATGTTCTGTTAGGCTTGGTTCTTGGCTAATAGATGTAAAAGAATAGTTCTCCCAATCGTCTGGAATTTCATCAAAAATTTGCAAATTTTCATCGATACCAAGAAGTTCTGTTTCGGATTCGTTTGATCCTGCTAAAATCTCCACTTCTACCTGCTCAATTCCATCGCTAAATCCAATAGTGTTGTTGATAAGTTGACCCCAGAATAGTCGGAGATGCCTTGAATGGAAGTTAAGTAATGAATTTACCATCAACTGCTCTTGTTGTTGTTGTTCTGTACCTTTCGTCACAATCATTTTCGTCTTTGGTCATCGGAGGGGCTTGCGATGTCCAGATCTCTTCAAGTTCCCAAAATCGTTGGAGTCGTTGGAGAGTGGCATCAATATCAACAATAGTTGTATATATATTATTGATTTCGCTGGTATTCCCTTCGTATCTGCCCCCTACAATCCAACCTAGCTTTGTTTTGTGTGCCTTTAGGTTAGTGTTGTCTAGATTTACGATGTTATCTTCAAAAACCTCAAAAACAATATCAGCACCAACTAATATGTCGATGGCTCCTGGTTTATTGAAGTTTGGATCGGCCAAATGCAAATGTTTCAACTTGTTTAATTGTTTGATTTCAAATTCAGCTGTAGGAAGTGGAGCCGTTATTTTCGGAATGATGAGTGCCCTCAATGGAGTTATTTCAGTGGAATCGAATCTTGATGTCACGTTTGGTGTGGCTATTCCGTTTGATCTGCCACTGTTGACTTGGCCAATTCCAGCTATTAGACTTGTACAATTTTGACGTGGCAGGCCTAGTTTCTGGATTAACGACTCGGTGACAAATGTTGCTTTCGACCCTGTGTCTAGTAATGCGCGGTATGGTCGTGGCATACCCAAGTTGTCAAAGATTTTTATTGTTTAAACTGTGGATTACGACGAACAGTGAGGGTCTTGAACTATTAATTGATCATTTCATATGTGATAATTTTGAGATTCGCTACTTGCTGGATTGTTTGTTGTAGTTTCCGTCTTCGATGTTGATTCATTTGTTGTACGGCTCATATGAAGTAATGTATGGTGTATATCCGAGCATTGGCGGCATTTGCCTGGAATTCTGCATTCATATACGGTATGACCTTTGTTGAAGCAATTGAAAGAGTGTTTATTGCTCCCAATCAAGTTTCTTTGCGATTCAACTGGTAATTCTTTGAATTTAGGACAGTCAAACAACCGATGTTGTTTTTCATTGCAGGCTATGCAAATAGTACTGGTTGTAGCTGCAGTAAAGCTGTGTTTTGGTTTGGTTGATGCACTTGCTCTAGTTGATTTGGTTGCATGCACCTTAACTGACTCAAGTGCGTCAGTTCTCCTTATTAAAAAATCAAAAAATTCTAATATTGTTGGAAATTCCTTGTCGGTATTCACTTGAGCCCATAAGCTGCGTGTTTCATCGTCTACTTTCTGTAGAAGTATATATATAAGCCAAGCATCCCTGGATTCGGTCTGGTCACCTAGTGCCTTTAGGCTATGGATAACTTCATCTGAGGTATCTAATATTTTTCATATGTTCGATGCACTTGCTATGTGCACGCTCGGTTGATCTATGAAGTTGTTTTTTTTTTTTATATATATATTTTATGCTATGCTATCTTTTTTGGGGCTCAAGGCTCTCCCAGCTCTTTCGCAGTTCGATTATTTACGTCCTACTTTACGTCTTAACGGCCAAATCGAGGACGTACGGCTATAGATCCAATTTTCGTAGAACCATCTGCGCATTGCATAGCTCCATGCCAGCCTATAGTACTGACATGGAAGATGGGTCGGCCCATGAGTTCTGCACTCCAACAGGGGGTCATAGATGTGTTCATTAACACCACCGATCGTAATCAGATGGTGAAAAATCCCTTTTGCATCCTGCCCCTATCGGGATTCGAACCCGGTACCTCTCGCTCCAACTGCCACAGCTTTAACCACTGAGCCACTTGGGCGGTTATCTATGAAGTTGCGGATGAAAGCGGATGAAATCGTATGGCGTTTGCGATCATATCTTTGCTTGAGCTTCTTTAGTGCTTCTATGTAATTAGACTCAGTAATCTTGAAATGTTTCACTAAAGATAATGCTTCTCCTCTAAGCAAGCCCATCAGGTTCTGAAATTTTTGTACTGGAGAAATAGGATCTCGATTGTGAATGCTTGATAGAATAAGTCAGAAAAACTCTGCCATTCTGTAAAGTCGCCAGAAAATGTTGTAATTTGTAGCTTTGCAAGACGCAACACTGGAACCGTATTTATGGTGGACATATTAAACATGGCTTCATTATGGGTAGTAGACATTTCGTTGATGCCGCGGTTCTTAATCCATTCGTTAAGCTTGCCTACGATTACATAATATGCTTCTTCAGATTCCTCCAGTAGAGATTGTACCTCACTATCAATATCAAAAATTGATGCTTCTATTTCGATTATTTTATCAAGGATCTCTTTAGCATGAGTCGCTTTGACTCGCAAAATCTCAACTGTTTCTCCAGACGCTTCAGTTATACCACTAGCAAAGCCTGATAACTTTGTTAAGAGGCTCTTGAATACGCTTCTTTGCTTTTTTAAACCAGATAAGTCACTCAAAATCACTTTAAACTTTTCACAGAATAACGTAACAAAAATTGATTTGTGAAATAATTGATTACTTATCTATGATCCGACTCGAAAGACCATATTTGTTTTCGTTGTGTTTGATAGGACAAATGAATCAGCAGTTGGCGGATGATGCACACAGTGCGTTTACTCGAAAAACCAATGTTGATGGCTGATTTGGATGAATTCAGTATAATTATATAATGCTTTCTAGTGTTTACTCCTCGAAATTCGCTCTTTTAATGAATATTAAATTTACAATATATATTTTTAATACACAGATAGTTTTATACATTGAATCCCGCGTAAAATGTAGTTTAGACTTGCCTCTGGCAACACCATGATACTATAAATTCAAATACTATACTATTATTAATTTGCAGTTAAAGAGTTGTTTATGGTGTAATTCTGCAATACAATCACCTGTTGACATTTACAACAATGACAGTTACAACCATTTAAAACTGGAATCAATCAAATTAGGTTGATTGAAATGGTTAAAGATCATTTGATTTTTTCCTTAACATTTAATATTGAAGTTCTAGTGACATTATTATTATGCCTCAAAACCCTGAGGTTGTTGTTCTAGATTTAAACAATATATATATATATATATATATATATATATATATATATATATATATATATATATATATATATATATATATATATATATATATATATATACATATATTTATACATATATATATATATATATAATATATATATATATATATATATATATATATATATATATATATATATATATATATATATATATATATATATATATATATATATATATATATATAGTTATAGTTTTCACTTTATATTACAATTAAATAGACTTTACACTTTTAGTAATTTATAATAAGTTTTATTAAATTTATTTGTTTTATTTAATTTAATTACAATTGTGTGTTATTACTTCTAAACCAAAACTCACTCTGCAGTTTTGGTTTTGCAAATTAATGTAAAGAAAATATTATTTAGAAATTGCTTACGTTAAATAATGAATTATGATATTTATGAAATGTAAATATAATAAAAAAGAATGTGTAAAAACGTGTTATCATCATTTCACAGGAAATGATGATTCGGGGTAATATGACTTTAATAAAAGTAAATGATGAGCTCTTGGGGATCATTGCACCGGATGCGTACATAACTATATATATATATATATATATATATATATATATATATATATATATATATATATATATATATATATATATATATATATATATATATATATTTCATGATTATAAATAGCATACGGACATTTTTGAAATTTCGAATCTGGTTTTGTTATAAACAGTACAACATTTCAGATATTTGACATCATGTAACAAAATAAATTTCTGTTTATGACAATAGATAGAATAATTTCATTACATATAATGTGTAGAACGAACAGGTGATGGACGTTGCATATTTTAATACGAAAATTCTAAAAATACATATTTTAGTACAATGAAATGTAAACATTTCATTAGTCCAAATATAATTCATCCAATCAACAAACTTTATTCTTGGAAAAACTTGATATTTTAGACACGAGCTTTCTTAAGATTTGATTTGTAAAACTAGTGAGTCCAAAATTTCAATTTCAATAGTCTTGAAATTTTCTATTTTATTCTTGAGCATTATTGAAGTGGATCGGTATAAAGGCCTGTAAGCCGTAATTATCAACAAACGGCTGGTCTTGCAATTTTAGGATTCCAACATTTCAATATATCACACAATTTTCTAGGCTGAAAATTATGGGTATTACCCTATGACCATAATGTTTTGTTCTAGGATCTAAACTTGAAATATCTTCACACACGTCTCGTTTAAACACATATTGTATACACTCATCTGAGTACTGAAACCGGCAATTTAAAAGTAGAAATTTTTACATCTCTGACAAAGGACTGGGAAGGGTTACAGGTTAAGTTTGAAGAAGAGCACACTGAAACTTGAAGAGCTCGAACTGCTTCAAAAAAACTAAAAGGCTATTTGCATCGAATTGTGATGGGTGACATCAGTTAGATCTACTACGATAGCCCAAAGCCCAGAACATCGTGAAGTTAGCTTGGTAAAAGATCAATTTCGAAATCAAATATTCCTGGCAAGAACCAAATGCTATTGAGTCTGATTGTGGCTGGGGAACATTATCAACAAATAAAAGGTGATGTAATTAAGCCGAACATTGGAGCTCAAACGCCCACAATTTGCCAAAAGATATTACAAAGTGATCTAGAAAAAGTCGTCACAGAAGCTTTTGGAAGTGCTTAATGGGAAATTTTTCTTTATTCATCATTTTTTTCAGAGATAGCTCCGTCCGGCTACCATTTACTCCGGTTGATATAATATTGGAACGAGATAAAAAAAACTATATGTTCGGAGATTTTAAACGTTTCTGTACTCTGCAAGAGATTGTAATTTCGCAGCGGATAAATTTGGAGCATACGGTATACCAGATAAGAATCTTAATAAAGGGAAGCTAAACTATACCTTTTTGGTTTTGATTACGATCGGTAGCATGTGAATGAATAGATATAAGACGTTCGTATGATAGACTTTGTTACACTGAAAACGGTAAGAAAAGTCACAAGAATATCTTGCAATGAAATGTATTGGTAAGGACTTGTATTTTAAGGCAAGTTGACTCAAGATTTAATTAGTACTGCAGGCATAAATTAATTTTGGGGAACTCACAAAAGATGACGCAAATAGTATAATTAGAGTGGCAAATTGAGCCATTCTCTAAAAATCAATTCGCTGAAGTGTTAACGACATATTTTGTGCTTATAAAAACGATTTCGGGAAACATAATGTTTATGTTTTGATCTGAAGAAAATCGTAACTGATAAATATCACCTGCGGTGTACTAAAAAACAAACTTTATCATAAAACAGCAAATAGAGATTTTGACACAAGTGACAAAGAACGCGAAGGATAACCAGTAAAGTTTGAAAAGAAGCCCACTGTTACTTTAAGTACTCGAACTACTGCTCCAAAGACTGAATCGGAAAAGGCATTTGCATGGAATCATAATAGTAACGTCATAGAAAATCATAAAGTAAACCCGATCCTGGATCAACTTCCAAATCAAATATACCTGGTAAAAAGCAAATGCTGTGAACCAAGGTACCTGTAGAGCACTGTTAAACAAAAGTTGATGTAATTAAGCCGAACATTTGAAGCTCATATTTCAACAATATGCCAAAGATATGATAAAGTGATAATAAAAAATGTCGTCACGGAAGCTTTGAAGACCTTTAATAGAATATCCTAGTTTACTCACCGTTTTCTCAAGAAATAGCTTCTTCCGGCTACCATTTGTTTCGGTCGATGACTTATGGCCTGTTGAAATTTGACACAAGTTTCACAAAACACCTGTAAAGTTTGAGGCGCTGAGTATGGGGCGAAACTTAAGCCGAGTTCGAACAACTGCTCCAAAGAGTAAATCAGAAGAGTTTTTACCAACGAATCGAGATGAATGATGCTGAGTGGATCCACTACGACAACTCAAAATCCAAAAAAGTAAGCCCGGTCATGGAATATTCCTGGTAAGAAGCAAATGACTATGAGCTGATGACTATTAAACTTAATGATTCATTAAACTTAATAATGATTGAAGAACATTTTCAACAATTTGCTGCAATTAAACCGAACATTGTATTGTAGCTTAATTGCTCACAATAAGCCAACATTCATGACAAAGTGATCAAGGAAAAGTAGTCAGGGAAACTTTGGCACATCTCTTCTTACTAAAAAGCCACAACTTATGTCGATTCTTGGATCGTCTCCAAAAAGAAAATCAATACAGAATATGTAAGTTACCTAAAAGATGGAAAAAATTCGTAGCTTATGATGGACAATACTTTGTCCATAATACGTTAAAATCAATTTCTTAGAAAGTTCATAAGAAGCGGATAAAAGTTTTCAAAATTTGTCACCACTTGTAGGCAGGAAATGCACCAAAAACTCACTAAAGATAGAAATCAATCCAAACATACCGGTGGTCGAAGCATAATAACCCAAAATGCTAAATGTCTGGAACTGAAGTTGCTTACTAACAAGTAGATAAAACAATCAATTTGACAGTACTTTGTACAAAATTCAAGTTTGAAATTTTCAAATGAACTTGATTATATGGATTGATTTGATCCGAAAGAGTTTAATATTAAAACAAAAACCAAGTCTTGGACTCATAACTCAGAACATTGGGTTGGGTATGACAAAATCTAACTTTGCTATTTAAATGTTATGGTTTTTCTTCTCTAGGCCAAAAGTTTAAAATTACCGCATATCTGTATGTACAAATTATAGCCATTTTCAATTACTCATCTAACGCATACCAAAATCCTGCTCACCCATATTTTATGTCATTTCCAAATTTATTTAATTCAAAACATCAAAACTATATAAAACAAAATAAATAAAAACCGAAAACTTATTTTTAGTTTTTATTTATTTATTTACTTATTTAATTTCATTCATAATAAAATTCGTATATGCTGTTGATTTGTCTTTTATTTTGGTATAACTTTTTGTTGTTGTCAAAAATAAAGTTTTCAAGTCACGTACAAAGCATAAACTATCACCAAAAACAAATGTATACAATCAACATTGGTTTTGTGTTGTTGTTGCGAGTTTTTTTGACATTAACGTTGAATGAAACATTAATTTGTTTTAGCATCCACCAATTAACGAAATCGATTGATCTAATTGAATTAGGATAAACATTATCGTTTGTGAAAAAGCACAATAGAGCATGTGTGTTTGTGTTTGGTTGTCGAAAAATATCAGCAAATCGTAATTAAATAAAATTCATACTAATTATTAAATTAGTTTTTAATTAAATTCAAGGGGAGAGAAGGGAATGTATTAAACTGCGATGCAAAGTACGATATAAGCTTATTTTCTTGTCAATTGTCAACAGTTGTTGGGGTCCGAGAAATTCTTAATTTTTATCCGATACTCTTTCAGATGATGTGGGTACGAAACACGAATATTTACATTTCTTGATTATATCAAAACAATTAACCTTGCCAATACAAGGGAGGTAGTCAGTTGCTAGGTGCAAAACCAACTCCGTCATGATTACCAAAATATTGTATACTTATGGAGATATTTTTTATTATCTGCTTCAGAAAAATTTCGAAATTATTTACTTATCGTCATCTAAGATAGGGAAGCACCTCTTACTTATTTTGACATAAGCCTAGTTATGACAGAAGTAATTGTCGTTAAATTATTACAATCAATTTTGATTGCTATGACTCCCTATTGGAGTGCAGAACTCAAGGGCCGACCTATCTTCCATGTCAGTACCATAGGCAGGCATTTATGCAATGCGCAGATGGTTCTACCAAAATCGGACCTATAGCCGTACGTCCTCGGTTTGGCCATTAAACCGTAAAGTTGGACGTAAAAAGCGAACCACGAAAGAGATGGGAGAGCTTTGAGCCCTAAAACAGATTGCGTAGTATTAAATATAAAAAAAAGTTTGATTGGCTAAAATCACAAACACTACTAGATCATCAAATATTTTATTTAAAAATTTTGACAATCAATTTAGAAATGTTTCCAAGAAAGAGATAGAAAATAATTTGTTCAACGCATACTCAGTTTAAAAACTTCAAATAATGACAGGAACTATCCATACAAAATAAAATCAACAGGTGACCAAAGCGAATAAAAAGCTAGACCTGGGTTCTAATGCTCCAGGCTGTTACAGAATATCACCGCTTTTTAGGTTTCGAGGAGACTTCTGAATTATTAGGTGTAAATACAAATAATACTCCTACCTTTTTAGATAGGTTTCAATTATTAACAATTATTTATTACAATAATGGTTATTACAATAATGGTTAACAATTATTTTCAAGTAATAAAAAATGCAGAAGTTTGTTGAAGTTTTTGTTGCAGAAAAATGCAGCGGAAACAAATCGTTTACTTGTGGAAGTTTACGGTAAACATGCGCAATAGAAAACAACATGCAAAGAGCGGTTTCAAAGTTGGTGATTTTGACATAAGAGACAAAGAACGTGAAGGCAGACCAAGAAAATTTAAAAATACAGAATTGGAAGAATTGCTTGAAAACCAATAGGCAGAAGAATTGAAAATTAGCCTACAATATCTTTTGCAATTGGACGTATACATGCAATGGGATTGGTTGAGAAGCTGTGACATTGGGTGCCACACAAATTGAAAGAAAGGGAGATTGAACGTCGGAAAACCATGTGCGAATTATTGCTTCAACGACAACAAAGGACGGGGTTTTTTCGATAACGACAACAAGCAAAGGGGTGAAACCATTACGGAACAAGTTTATCGGCGACAACTGATGGCTTGAAACCAAGCTATAGTTGAAACACGACTGGAATGGGACAAAAGGCACAGTAAGATTAGTTTGCAACATGACAACGCTAGGCCACAGGTTGCTTTACCTGTCAAAAATTTCTTGGATAGGCAGAACTGGGATATTTTACCCCATGCCCCGTATTCATCAGACATTTCTCCCTCTGATTACCACATGTTCCGCTCGATGCAAACAGCTCTGGCACAGCAGCACTTCACTGTATATGAAAACGTCAAAAAATGGGTCGATGACTGGATTGCCTTGAAACCACCAGACTTCTTTATCGCCTCAACGATGGGCGAAAGTTATATTTGCTGATGTAGCGTATATGTACTTTGAATAAAACGTTCTTTCATTTTCTACACAAAGTAATGTCTTTTATATTAGTAATCAAGGTCGGAAATTTATTTGTTCACCCAATAATATCAGCTTAAAGCCAAAGGACGAATCCAAAGATGATGTAGAGTTTATCGTAAGACGTTCGTTCATAAAAAAACAAGTGGATACGAATTTACGAAAATTTTCATCACTTGCATGCAGGCACTGGCTGCATTTCATTCATAATAAAATAGAATTCTCAACGATGTACCAATAACTCACTTAAGATAGAGTATTTAATCTAGGCATACTGGTGGTTCAAGCATAGTAATCCAAAATGCAAAATCCAAACTGAATAAACAGATAGTAGTGACAGCACTTATGTATGAAACCGGAGACACCTATGACTAACAAGTGTTCACATAAATTGATGTGAAAGACAAGATCAATAACTTATGGTTAGTGAAAAGTGTGAAGTTTATAATATTAGAAATTGTTGATACCAGAATACACAACAAGGAGTTGCCAGGCAGCAAAAACAAACATTACTGCCGTTGTTGATTTCGAGGTATTCGAGGTATCTTTTTGAGTCCGGTATAATATCGACTATATTGGCCAACGGTGCCAATATTGAGATAAGTTGCTTGGCATATTTTTTCTTTATATCTATCTTAGTGGTAAGGTTTAACAAGGTCTATCGGTTAGGTCAGGTGATGGCTAAGGATAATAACACTCTGTTGAGTGACCCATAATCCCAACATGGTACCCGATCTTCATTCATGTACTATAAATGAAGCGGATTAGTACTCCAATTTATTCTTTACGGTGTAGTACAGTAGGTTTTTTGTCAGTAGCATCGACGACTGGTGACCTGGAAAAGCTATTAATTAGATGTAGGATTTTTGGATGCAAAAAGTTTAACTAAGACATTATGTACGAGTACCATAAAGTTACTTTCGGTATTCATTTATCCCAGAATAATCGTGTATAGGTTGCCCAGTGAAACCAGTAGTTTATTGAGGAGATAATAATAAAGAAACCAAACCTTTAGAAAAAAAAATTATTTTGCAAAAGCTTTTACCAACTAGCACAAGAACAGATCGGATGCTCACCATACGTCTTTAATTGCTCTATACTTATATAATTTTGGTACAAGGCTCATCCAAATCAGGTATATTGAAGGATAACGATATATTTTGGATTGAGCTTAAAAATCAATAGATGAAAGGATCCAATGAAATTAGTTACTTATATACTATCGGCGACGATTGTGGGCGAGAAAACCAAAAAACAAAACTTCTTCGCTTGTGCAGTGCTTTTTCATGATTGAAGCCCTTGTTAATGTAATACAAACCATTTTCCGGTTTCAAGACACTTGCACTCTCTCACTGCTAGTTACTTTTATCCTGTATGTATATATATATATTATCAAGTTCGATGAAAACGTAAGCTTGTTCGAACTAATATGTGTTACCTTGAAGTGAAATTGAACCACGGAAGACTAAGTTGGTTTTCATTAAAGCTTATAGGTAGGATTCAAGTGGTCGAGATGGTATTATATGCCTTGAATTTTAATCCGAAAAGTCAGGTTTCGTGGTAACGTCGTTATTATTAAATGGAACGGGTCAAGTAGTATAAATCTTAAATGATGCATGTTAACAGAGCCATCTTAATTTTACAGAGCCTAAATATTAAAAATTGAGCTTAAAATAGAGGAAAAAACGTAAATTCCCATACAACATATATGGAAAGTAAACATTTTTTTAAAATGAAATATTTCAATGAAAAGTATGACAAAATAAACATTTTAATGTTGAAATCATATAAAAACTATTTATATAATATATCATTTAAATATTTTTGAATAAAATCAATTGAATATAATATAAATAATTAAATAAATAAATCATTAAATTCAAATATCGCATTAGAACTTTTAATATGTATACGCACAAATACAAACATACTCGTATCATATGAAAAAAAAATATTCTCATTTATACGCATGAGCAATATGAAATATCGATCGAGTACGATCAATGACAACAGAGTCATCTCTGGAAAAATTAAAACTACTACTAAAAAGCTACTTTGTTTGTGACAAAAACTTTTTGATTATCAAAATTCAAAATTTCGAAATTAATCCAAACTAATGTAAAATAAATAAATAAATAACTCATTTACTTAAACGTTCATCTAAAAACGGTCAAACTACTAGAATCCCACTATAATTCTATAGGAATTAAAACTAGAATCGTACAGTAGAATTATATTGTATCAAATTTTATAATAAATGTTATTACAGTTTACAGGATAAAATACTTTAACATATTCTAAAATCCGTATGAAATCGAGTATTTGCTGATAAAATTGTGTGTTTTGTCAAGAAACTTATATATGTAAGAATTTTAAGGTTAACATTTTTTTCGAGTTGGAGGAAAATTTGATTTTATAAAGATACATACGAGTATGTATGTATGTATAAATACTTACATATAAAATTTAACCGTTAACTTGTTAACTTGAATTGATAAAACCAAATCCATTAGAAATTTTTTTTAAATCTAACGACTTTTTGGATAAAAAAAATAACGCCCAGCTGACATCTATTGAAAGATCGTAAGTACTAAAACGAAAGTACTAAAACTTAACATTTTACCCTGAATAAATTAAATTTAAATAGAATTACTTTTATCTATATTGAATATAATAATTATAATTAATAATTATTATGATATGTGAAACAAATAAATTAATTTTATTATGAATGTCAGTTGTCTCTTGTAAAGCTTTTCCGCCATGTCATGTTTCTGGTTTGTTTTTTATAGTATAGGGTACACCTATAAACATTCCATCAATTTATTATTTTATAATTAAAATTATTTTTTTAACAATAATTATGTTTTATTTTTCTAATTTCTAGAATATAAATGTATTTCAAAGAAGTTACGGTTATTTTGATTCGAAATTAAAAGAAAATTATGCAGTCAGATAAAAATAAAATGTGATGTTCGTATGGAACACCATTTTTCTTTTAGATCGACATAAAATTTTTTTTTTTATTTTTTAGTTTCGTTTTAAGTAGGTAACACTAAAGGCGCAAAATCATTTTTTTATTATATAACTAAAATTATTGTTTATTGTAGTTATTAAATTTTATTTATGTGCAAAAACATAATTTCTTATGTCTTAATATATTTCAATACAGCTATGGACATTTTGCTGCAAAATAAAAGTAAACGTGTGCGGTTAGATTAAAAAAATGAACTGCTCTTATTGAAATCTTCTTTAACTTTAAAATCAACATCACATACACATATACATATTTTACTGTGCATTCAATATTGTAAATTCATATTGAATTTTAATTTATGTTTTATTAAATTATTAAGATATTTAGGTAACTGATTTTCAGATATGATTAACTTCAACATTTTATGTACTTAACACTGTAAAAACAGAAATCAAATATATAATTTTTTATTGATAAAAATTATTTCGAAAAATGTGATTTTTACATTGATTCTTATGGGAAAATGAAAAATGTACCTCCTCTAAAAAAAGCTCAACAAAAAATACGTCATATTATTACGGCTCTAATAAAGATGGCTCTGATGTTAAACGTTACCTGTAGATATAAACAATGCGTATACAGTAAACGTTAAAGTGGGCAGGATTTTGATTGTGACAGGAGAAATTTCACTCCAAATCAACGATTTTATGCTGCTATTTTGTAATGTAAAGCACAACAAAGCTGCTTCAGAGGGGGTTTCAGAGCTATACAACTAGTACACGTTTATTAACGAAACATTAATAAAATCTCCACAACACAAAAGTAAAATTTCATAAAAAGCTTTTTGTATTTGATATTAAACTTTGAAATATGCACTACTTTGAAAAAACAACCTTCCATACAAAGTATCTTTGATAAAAACAAATTTTTCGTAATAATATATTATTATTGTTTATAACGGTTTAGTTACTTTTGTTTAAAAAAAGATTCGCATTTTCAAAAGAAAAATACGAGAAAGAGCTTTTATCCACGGTTTCAGATTGAACATTCTCTAATGAAATATTATACAATGAGTTCAGTTTTTAATGCATTGTGCTGTTTGTAACGCTTCATTAGCAAAGTTATTTCATTGGTGATGCATCTCTTTTGTTTTAATTAGTTGTGTAAATAAATTATAATACAGGCTGTTTGGTATAAATGTTCAAAACTTTATTTTGTACAAATCAGCTTTTATGTTGTTATTTGTATTATGTTGTTTTAAGCTATCTGGTAAAATTATCACGGCTAAGAATTTTACGTTGTGGTTTTTGCTTGTTTTAATTAGTTGCGATTATGACAGTTATTGCATTATCTAATTATTTATAATTATTTACAAAAGCTCAAATTAATATAATAACGTTGTACAAATATTTAATTTAAGGGATTTAAATTTTTTATAAGAAATTTACTCAAAAAATATTGCATTGTGTTATAATTCGCCCAGGTGGCGCAGTGGTTAAAACTGCGGTAGTTGGAACGAAAGGTACCGGATTCGAATCCCAATATGGGCAGGATGCAAAAGGGATTTTTCACCATGAGATTACGATCTGTGGTGTGAATGAACACAACTAAGACCCCCTGTTGGAGTGCAGAACTCATGGCCCGACCCATCTTCCATGTCAGCACTATAGGCTGGCATGGAGCTATGCAATGTGCAGATGGTTATGAAAATCGGATCTATAGCTTACGTCCTCTAATTAACTGTAATGGCGTAAAAGTAAGGACGTAAATAAGCAAACTGTCAACAAGTAGGGAGTGCCTTGAGCCCCAAAACAGATTAGAGATGTTATAACTATTGTAGTAACTGAGCTGGATGAAATCGACCAGAAGGAAAAACTGAAGATAATAGTCAGGTGAATTTTTTTTAAGAAATATGTTTGTAATTAATATCATCTTCCAATTCATCAGTGTTTAAGGTCTTGTTATAAAATGATTAGGTAGCCCTAATTTCATAAAGAGATTACATTATTCTCAAGGCATTACTTGCTCACTGGTCAAAAATGTCTATATGGGTTTCCCAATTTCTTTGGGAAATATTTCATTAAGCGCTTAGTAATGTGAAAATAAATGACTTCTACACAACACTTCGTGAATTAGCCCTTATATACTTATGAATTAGCCCCTATACATTATAATTAGCCCATGGTCTATCCTGGCGAATTGCGTCAGAGAAAGAATCTTGGTTTACTAACAAAGACGCATGGGTTTTGATGCAAAGTTGATGATTAATTATCATTATGTGCCTAAATATTTGATAAAATCTACCACCACTGTTATTGAACATGCAGAACGACTATTTTCTATCATATATAAGTAAACTTACCACTGATTATCAATTCATACGCGATTGCTGAGTTATATCTGAAAATAAAAGAAAATTAATTTAAAGTTATTTTTATTAATATTGTAGCGGAATCTGCTCTACTAATTTTGATTCTTTCATCGAAGATGGTTCAACAACAGAAACCACCACCAGTAATTGGAAACAAAATTAGCCAGATATAACACCAACCACATGTGGTAATAATAAAATTATATTCCCACATGGGAAGTACATTGTACTTCAATGAGAATAACTAGTCCACAGTCAAAAAGTCCACCTACCTATTGAAAAAAATGAATAATCCATCGATTTCCATGCTAATCCTAACATTTGCAATCAAGTACACAAGGGAAAACTTTAGAAAAAGGAAGAAAAATTAAAGTTAAGTTCGTAAACTGTGAAAACATACACCACACTAGCTATGTGGTGTATATTTTCACAGTTCACCACACTAACTGCAAGAATATCACGAAAATTGCAACAATAATAAAAACTAATCAAACAACACAACAAGTGTAAACAGAAACCAACTTTTTCTTAAAACATCAAATGTTTTATACTCAAACTGCCAAAAATTAAGTACAGTCGCTCATATGACCATTATAGCCAAATGTTGGTAATAATCGAATATAGAATCGCAAAATCAAATCAGATAGTACCATAAGATAAACTCAACTGACATACAACATTCAGAGAGGAATAATATCTCAAAAAATAAAAGAAGATTATTCGGTTTGATTCAAATTGTCAAAAAAGCTTGTTGCAGAAAAAAGCTTGGACAGTAATGGCGGCGTACTAGTTGACTCAATAATTTACCCCAAAACCATTAAGGTTTAATCTGATAATCGAAAAATTTGCCTAAAAAGAGATAAAATATTTACTTACCATAATAAACGCAGCTTTTTACACATGTACCGAAAGAGTTGAAAATGATAATGATACCTACGCTTTAATGAAAATCCGGCATTAATATCTACATCAATATTTGACCAAGTTTATGGGATATCAAACAAAGCACAGAAAAAGCTTATAAACAAAACACTTTTCTCGGCAGTGTTTATATTAAGGTCCAAGTTTTTGATAAGGTCTGTCACGAAAATATACAGCGCAAACTTCAAAATGTTCTAGGTCGAAAGGTTTTGCCAAGTAATACAGTTAATATATATATATATATATATATATATATATATATATATATATATATATATATATATATATATATATATATATATATATATATAAATATATAATAAATATAAATATATATATATATATATATATATATATATATATATATATATATATATATATATATATATATATATATATATATATATATATATATATATATATATATATATATGTATGTGTGGAAAAAACTAAAAAGAAAAAAGTTGATGTGGCTGCTATCGCACACTTAGACCAAATTTGATCCGTTGTAATACCACTCTTTACGGCTATAGGTCCGAGTCTTTCCGTAGAGCCATCTGCGCATTGCATAGCTCCATGTCAGTCCTATAGTACTGACATGGAAGATGGGTCGGCCGAAGGATTCTAAACACGACAGAGGATCCAGATTATGTTTATTTTTCACCACCGATCGCACCGCCCAAACGATCGAAGGTGAAAAACCCATTTTGCATCCTGCCTCGAATCGGATTCGAACCCGGTACCTCCCACTCCAACTGCCGCAGCTTTAACCGCTGCGCCACCTGGGCGGTGGAAAAGTCTAAATATAACATAAAGTAAAACCCATTTTGCATCCTCTACCTCTATCGGGAGTTGAATAGACACAGCTTTAGCCACCGAGCTTTAAGGATGCGATCAACTCTAATTAGAAACAAACCACGAACTACACTTACATAATTTCCGCGCATACACATTTTTACAAATCATCACCAAATTTAATTAGTCACGTACTTAATTCTGATCTCTTAATACGTATATGTACACATATGTGTATATGAATAACTTATCAACGGATTACACTTGTAAACCATTTATCCACTTAACCAAAAAACTTATTTTGTTCTAGTTCTTAGAGCAGCATTTCTGTTTCCATCCCAACAAACAACAACTAATAAATTACGATACTATATTCTAATCTCACCACATTTTTTTAAGGGAAGGAACCGGGTGGATATGGGTTTGGTGTTCCGCAAACAAAGTAAAACTTTTTTTTTGTTGCACAAATGTTGTTTTACATTTATTATTATTATTATTTTTAGTCTAGTTTTGTTATAAAAAAATTTCTGTTGGTTTTTTCTCGTTGTGCTTTTTTTGTAGTGAACAAGTTAAAAGTACATTTTTCATTTTAACACACAATGAAAAATTGTAACTATTATTATTATTATTATTTTAAGATGCATTAATTTTGTTGTTGTGTTAAAAACAAAACTAATTTATTAAATATTGTAGAGCTGCAAACCATATATACAACAGTAAATCCTCAAGAAAAATACCGTCTTAAGAAGTATATAAACAAAAACTTCATTCATCTTAACAGTATTTCGGTAAAGAAAATTTCCTAAAGTGAAAATCGGTGGAAAACTAATACCGAACAAAATTTTTTATTGTCTATTTTATTTACTAATTAGTTTTGTTTGTATATTATTTAAAAGATAAACCATAATTGGTAGACGATGCGGAGAAGAAACTAGTTTTATTATCATTTTCCTTGTTTCGGTTATTTTGGAAAAGTTTATATAACTACATAGTGTTGCTACATACTCAAACTTTGTTAAAAGCACATAAGACGAATAAAATATATATAAAGTGGCTTTGTTTAGTACAAAATATAATTTTACATCTTCTTAATTATTATTTACTTATACTTAAAGAAGTATAGTATAGCATGTACATGTGTAATTTAAATCATAAATTCTGAAAAACTCTTAGATTTGCTTATTAAGTTGGAATTTAAATTAATTATACATATTTACTAACAAAAAAATTTATATTATAAGATGCTCTCGACTAAGACTAAATGTTTTTTACTGTTCCCGACTGAAAAGATCTCAACTAAACAATTTCTGATTTGAACTCGTAAAGATGGCTGCAGAGTAAATATTGACTTCTGCAATGGAACTTACACAGTTGTATCTTTTATCTTACCAATATTGAGTGCAGTACCGTTATTATGAGTGGTTAACCCATTTTTTACTGTGCAAGGAAATTGGTTAAATTTTTTTAAGAGTTTTGAAGCGGTAAGTACCTAACTGACTACTCCGAACTAAACACCTTTTTAACACTTCATAAATGTTAAGTTGAATCGAAATTAGTAAATAAACTATAAGTTAGCTACACAAAAAATTATATAGTGGATGAATTTTACGTGAAACTAGACTAGACCAGAGTAGGTTACAGCTACCTAAACCTTGATTGAAGGACCAATTTGATATTGAAACAATTTCATCAGGAAGTAACCAACTAATCGATTATCAATGCGTGATGAGTTATTTTGTTATGGTCATGAATGACCCTGTACTGTATAGATACAACACATAATTTTCGAATAAGATAGAAAGTCGGATTTTCTTAAACGGTTATATATATATATAAATATATATATATATATATATATATATATATATATATATATATATATATATATATATATATATATATATATATATATATATATATATATATATATATATATATATATATATATATATATATATATATATATATATATATATAAATATATATATATATATATATATATATATATATATATATATATATATATATATATATATATATATATATATATAAATATATATATATATATATATATATATATATATATATATATATATATATATATAAATATATATATATATATATATATATATATATATATATATATATATATATATATATATATATATATATATATATATATATATAAATAATCTATGGCTTAGAGGCCGTAAACGGCCTTCTCCGCGTCTCAACTGAGACGTTATGAACCATTTTAACGATTGGTGCACATTGTAGCTGGTCAGCCCAACGAATGTTTTTACATTCAAACGCGTTTTTATGTTATCCGGTTGCATGTTAATTTTTGGTCAACGGCGGGAATCGAACTCGAGACCGCGGCGTGCTGAGAAACTCTCTTAACCATCCGGCGACAATATATATATATATATATATATATATATATATATATATATATATATATATATATATATATATTATATATATATATATATATATATATATATCTATATATATATATATATATATATATATATATATATATATATATATATATATATATATATATATATATATATATATATATATATATATATATATAATATAAATCGGCAAACGCTTATCAAAGAAATGGAATCGAAATCGGAGCATTATAAAAAATGCGCAACAGAACTGTCAATTGCGCATCTCCATTAAGATACCAATAGAAACTATAGGCCGTTTATATCATTGATGATATTCAACGGTGTAGATTTCCACTATAAACTATATCAAATACTTCTTAGGTTTACTTCTGGACAGAACGCTCACGTGGGGGAAATCAAATAAATCGTTAATTCTCTGAAATGAATTTGGTTATAGGAAAGAAATTCTGATATCAATCCAATAATCGGGATGCCTTAGCATGCCAAATACATAAATCTTGTGCAACAAACGTAATTCAAATATTTAGCTGTGTTATAAATGGTTTGTGGCGGAATTCTTATAACTAATTTAAAACTATAGGCACGTCTCAATTAATTAGAAATACACATATTGAAGCAGTGGATCTGTGTAACATATTGAGTTTATCGGATTATATGAGTTTGCGAATTTGCAAGTAATTTAATTTGCTCTTGTACGTTCTTTGTTTTCCTGCCTTTTTAGCAGCACAACCAGATGCAACTTTAAAATAATGTAATACTGATGGACTTGATCTAAACATGCTGTTCAGTTCTCTGTACAATCTTTCTCCTTAAAGTTCCACCGACAGACCTTAAAATGAATATTTAATGATGAACAATAAGTTCATCACATGTAGTATGTTATTTATAGTACATATTGTGTCAGGATAACTATATTTCTGTACAAGAAATTACAGAAAATCGAGTTTTTCATCAAGAAATAATATTGTGAAGAAATAATACTCTGTGAAGTTGTAGTGCCAACCTTCCTATAATAGCGTCACAGTTGCAATATTATACCTTCCCGCCAATGCGTTTGTTTACTCTATATCAGTTTATCTTGAAGTGAATAAATCGGATCTTTGAGAGACAGTTTTACAATATCAACACTGACTGAAAATGACCGTTCAATAATTCATGGTATTTTAAGGCTTTGTCAAAGAGAATAAATAAAAAGAGGAACATCTTTTATGAACCGCAGTTGCATATAAACTAAAAATTTTAAAATATTTCTGAGTTATTTGATGATGGAAAACGAAATAGGATAAACATATTTTTTATTTCGTTTTCTCTTTCGAACGATAACAAAAGAAAATATTTGACTATTTCAAAACTTCGCTTACTATTTCATTTTATAATTCAATTGTAAAATGGAATAGATATATTTTCATATAATAATCTATTCCAATCGAATTATAATAGGAAATAGTAAGCGAAGTTTTGAAATAGTGCAGTATTATTTTTTAATGAAGTATCGAATTATATATGAAATACATAGGTTCAATTTTTTTAAATTTCAACTATTTCATATATTTGTAGGACGTAGATCATGCTAATGGGTGGCTGAGACCAAGTGAAAACGCTGTAATTTTATTAATTTTGATTATTTTTTATTGAAATTTCGTAGAATATGTTGAAAACATATTACATTTTATGAAAAACATGTTACTGCTCGATATAACCTCCTTTGGCTCTGATTATTTCATTCAGTCTTCCATAGAAAGCATTGCATGCTGACCGTACGTGGGCTTGCGGAATTTTATTCCATTTTCGAACAAGAACTGACTTCAATGCATCAACACTTTCGTATTTTTTGGTGGACACCTTACTCTCCAAAATGGACCATATGGAGAAATCCATGGGATTCAAGTCTGATGAATATGGTGGCCATTCTTTCGATGAAATCAGCCGCGGAACGCAATTTTGTAAAAATTGCTGTGTCGCTCGAGCTTTGTGTGACGGTGCCGAGTCCTGTTGGAATGTCCAACGGTTTGTACCAAAGTGCTTACGTGCCCAAGGTAGCAAAGCATCGTTTAGGATCTTTTGGCGGTACATCTCTTGGTTTACCTTGACTCCATGTTTGATGAAAACCAGAGGAGTGCGTCCATCTGCAGTAACTGCAGCTCAAACCATAACATAAGCTGGTGATTGCTTGCGCATGGCAACTTTTGTGTCCAAATTATTGTTGGACTTGTGCTCTAACCAAACACGATCATTTTGTTTATTCACATACTGTTGAATGGTGAAAATTTTCTCATCAGAAAAGACAATTTATGGAATCTCAACACGTTCGGCCAAGGCCTTCAATGCTCGTGTTCTTTCAAGCCTAACTTTTTTTTGTGCCTCTGTAAGATCTTCAACTTTTTGTATCTTGTAGGGCTTCAAGTGTAGTTCATTTTTCAATATGCTGTATCGTGAAACATGTAGACGTGTGGCTAATTGATTGGTACTTTGACGAGGATTTTTTTGGATTCGTTTCTTCACCTTTCTTATCATTTCTTTTGATGTTGCTGTCTTTTAAGGACCGCCTCTGTTGCGTTTAGCGATGCTACCAGTTTCGTTGTATCAAGTTATGGTTCGATACACAAACATTTTATTCACATTCAAATGCTGGAGCTGACGAACTATTGCTGTTTGTGAATTTCCACCCAAATACAGTGCAATTACACTATTACGTTTGAATTCCATTACGATTTTTTTATCAAGATATTAATTTAGAACAATTATTTATTGAGCACATATAAACAACTAACCAAACTTCAATCTGTCAAAAAATCGACGCGCGAAAACTGACAACTACACAAATGACAGCAGAGTGAAGTTAGTAACATTTGGTCTCAGCCACCCTAGTAAGCGAAGTTTTTTTTTTGTTGTCGTTCGAAAGAGAAAGCGAAATAAAAAATATATGTTTATCCTATTTCGTTTTCTATCACTAGCAAATAACTCAAAAATATTTTTAGTTTATATGCAACCGCAGTTCATACAAGATGTTCCTTTTATATTTATTCTCCTTGGCTTTGTGATAAATTTATCAATCATTTTATTTCGTTGAATTTTATTGTAATATTCGAGAATATGTATGCACACGTAGCAATAAAAAGTATGCAGACGTATCAATATACACTACTAATGGAATTAACTAGCAGAGTGTGTAGATATGTGAGAGATGCTGTCTACGTGATATAACCTATGCTTAAACTCCAATCAATTTTTACGAATTTGAACATATACACTTAAGTATGAAACTCGATTTCTTTTGCATGACCACCGCGTGCACGTTTTACGAAGTCCAATCTTTGAACCCAATTTTCGACCACTCTTTCGGATAAATCGGCCGAAATTCCAGCAATTTCTCGTTTGATATTGGCTCTGAGCTCTTGCAACGTCGCCGGCTTATTGGCATAGACCAATGACTTCACATAACCCCAAAGAAAATAATCGAGAGGTGACAAATCACACGAGCACGGCGGCCACAGGACGGGCCCATTTCTCGAATAAACACGCTCATCGAACTTAGTCTTCAATAACGCGATTCTATCGTGGGCTGTGTGGCATATGGCGCCGTCCTGTTGAAACCACATGTCGTCCAAGTCCATTCCATTCAATTGCGGCCAAAAAAAATCGTTTATCATATCGCGGTATCGATTCCCATTAACAGTAACGTGACGATCGTTATCGTCGATGAAAAAATATGGCCCAATGACGCCGCCGGCATGTAATCCGCACCAAACAGTGACTTTTTCGGGATGCAACGGTGCCTAATGAATCACGTGTGGGTTGCTTCCTGCCCAGTAACGCATATTTTGCTTGTTGACTAATCCATTTAGCCAAAAGTGAGCCTCATCGCCGAAGATGATGAGTGTGAAAATCTGCATAATTTTTGATTTGCTCTTGAGCCCAATTTACGAATCAGCGTCACTTCAAATGGTTAAACGGCTTTAGTTGTTGTTTCAGCTTGATACTGATACTGATGTAGGCAAAGATCTTTACGTAAAATTCGCCACAATGATGTCACAGAAAGGCCCAATTGTTGCGAAAATCGTGTGAGCGACACATTCGCGTCTTCTTGAACTGAAGCCCTGGCAGCTGCGTTGCTTTCAACACTTCGAGCACTTCTTGCTCTCGAGGGCACCGGAACATTATGTAGCGAAAACGTAGACTCAAATTTTGCCACTATACGGTCGATTGTCGAAAAATGGTCGTAATGCTCTTAAAGTAGCAGCAACAGAACGATTATTTTGATTAAAAATTTCGATTTGCAATCGCTGTTCACGTGTGTAGCGTTCAATGATAAAATGTATACTAATGAAGTTTCCAAATTACAAAAGAACAACAAAAAATATGGCGTCGTTCGCCGTCCCTATCGGAAAAAAAATGAAGCGCACCTGTTGAAACACCCTTTATATATATATATATATATATATATATATATATATATATATATATATATATATATATATATATATATATATATATATATATATATATAAAATTACCAGTGCAAAAGTACCTATGGAGAGTGATTGCATCTAGAAGACACATAAACATAACTGTAAAACTAACTTCTAAAAAGAGGTACAACATCGATTACTTTGCTTGTAGGTTGTGCTGAATAAAATATGCAAACAGATTATCTAAACTTAAAAAAATATTAATTATAATTTGGTCTTAAGATAATAAATTATCCCAACTTGATAACTAAATTTACATAACGAGTAACGACCAAACAAAATAACTTTCCATGTGTATAATGTGATGTGAATTGGGAAGCTGGAGGGAGACACAAATCTTCAGTCTCCAGTACCTTTTTGTTTTATGTTGAGTTGTATTATTAAAAAGATCAGTACAGAGTAGATATTGATGGGAGATGCTCCTTTACTTTCGGGGTTTTTTTTTATATCTTCATAAAATATTTTCATTATTTTTGTTTCCTTTTTACAGCCATCATGTTTTCTTATTTTTAGTTCTTTTGGGATTTTATTTCCATGATAACTATAATGCAAGGATCAAGTAACGACACAAAAAAAAAACTCGTAAGGACAATAAAAAAAAAGGTCATACAAAATCAATAAAATAAGGAAATTATTTTTATTATTATAATGTGATTTCATTTTTATGTATGTATGTGTATGGGTAAAAGAAAAATTAATGAGAATCTTTCATTCCACTTTATGCTTCCTTCACTTTTATCTTCGTCAACGTTGTAAAGAAAACTCATAAACAAAAGTTCAAATGTTAAAATCCTATGAGTCACATTTACACCGTACATGTGCACAATTTAAGTACATACGTAATCTAATTATTTTACAATTATTTTCTTCATACAGGCAGGTAAATATTAAATTACATTACATGTAGACGAGTGATTCATGAACATGCGCTACGTTTAACAAGAAACTAACTATGGGGAATTTTGTGAATTTAATTTTATTACTCGATTAGGTAAATTATACTGTTGAATGGGTTTATGTAAAACGATGGTTAATGAAACTAGCTGATTGATTTTCTCAAGTATAGTGGTAAAGTTTGTAATCAAGAAAATATAGTTGATTGAATATAGATCTGGGTCAAAGTTCCTTCTTAAAAAATAACCACTTCAAAAGTTTCCGATCTCAAAAGGAGATGGTAGCACCCGACGATGAAAGTGAGACGTGTGTTTGTGCTGTCATTACACATTTATTTGTATTTATATGCGTCAACTATAACCAAATCAAAGATGGGTAGACCACCTTAAAACATCGGGTAACTGAATACCAGATGAATAAGAATACCTTGCAATATATTGGGTAACTGAGTACCAGGTCGAATTCAGCTTTGTCATCGTCGTGGAAGAGAATATTAGCGTGTTTGCTCTCATTCGGGGGTCATGGGTATTATTTCTGGTGGTGACAAACTTGGTGTTTTCAATTTGTAAGTGTATGTGGCACTAGTGGCCACGGGTCGCGTCACAGAATTGTATTCTGGAATAATTTTCCGCATTCTTTAATTTTTTTAAGCTAGAGTGATAGAAAATGCTTTGTGAATATGTCATAAGCGTATTGTACTTGTCTCATATTTAAGTAACTGAGAAAGTTGGACTGTCCATACGTTGGATGCAACACACCAGCTAATAATTTTTATCTTGGAACATTATTATACTCCAGAATAAAAAATAAAGTCAAAATAGTTGTCTGCCAAAAACAATCGTCTCAGAAAATGGTTCTGTTCGTTCAACTGGGAAAATTATGATCACTATTTTATAGGACAGTTATAGAGTTATTTTATTCAATATTACAGTCAAAGTAATAATTAGTTGAACTAGAAAACGTTATTGTAATATGCCACTTCCTGATGCTGATCCAGAATATAAATATGACTATTATTAATTATTAATTACCGACCAATTTCTGGTCGTCCTGTTTTTTCTAAATTTGCACTGTATCATTCACGGCCATATCGTAACACAACGGCTGCACTAAATCTTGTCGAGAGGATATAAGTCAGACTATTAATTCTGCTAGGATGCATACTTGGCCGATTAATTACATGTGCAGTTACTACCTCTATCTCTTTGGAACATACAGTAAAACATAATCAATTTAATTTTATCCCAATTACTGCGTGCATGATGAGGGAGTTCCAAATATGGTCAAAGCACTGTTTCCAATAGTTTCATTTTACGCCCGTATTTTCAACACTTAATTTCAACCTGGATTTTTCTGGAAGAAGGCTGTTGTTATTAGAGTACCAAAAGTTGCTATATATGAACCAATCAGAGTTTTCAGAGTGTTAGAGTGGCCAAGTCGATTCTATTTCAACTCATACAAAACACATTGTTTTATTTTTTCCCAGTATACGTTAGGTCTTCTGTACTTGTATTTGACTAATCATTCTAGAAGTGTGAAACTTGGGCATAGTAAATCAGCACCCTATGGCAATTATATCAGAAGTTCCACAGCGCTCAGTTCTTGAATCTCTGTTATGACCATTTTCTATAACGACCTGCCACAGAATTAGTGTCATAAATCGAATCATGATTTGCCTCTCATCAATGATTGGAGTAATTTCAATAGAATAATTTTGAATGCTATCAAGTATCAAGTGTTGCCAATTAATAAACGTAGTTTTGATATAAGTATATTACTAGTTAATATAAAAGGGATTCAATTACAGTTTACAAGGTAGTAACCACCCATACAAAACTGATACATCCTTCACGTCAAATACAACTCTAGCAATTTTATAGCAAAAGTCGAATCTTCCACGAGATTTCACTATTTATATTCTGCGCCTACAGGTACATATGTATCTAGTCTAGTAAACCACAACCATGATTCCATTTTTCTATCACCTATTTCTATCATCTAAATAAATTGTAATTAGTTTTCAATGGTACCTCAAAAAGTTGAATTATATTAAACCTTTAGGTTCCCAAAATCCATTATTTAATCCAAGTCGTCAATGCCCTAGATCGACACTTACCAAATAATTATGTAATCCAAAATTCTGCTGTCATTTATAACTAATGAAACTTAACAACTACCAATGTGCACACTTTATCTTACAATTATATTAATATCCGTCAGTACCATTTCAATGTTTCAATTATCCAATTTTGAATTAACATCTATAAATACCAGTCACCAATAAACCAGCAATGTCCATAACAGCGATCGCAAGTTATTTGATACCAAACTACTGCAACACGAATACAGTATTAAACGGACCAAAAAACACATAATCTGCTCCCTAAGAAAAAGGTACCTACAAAAATGGAAGAAGCTGCTCTAGGCAACCGCCTAAAGTGTCCATCAAACCACCCAAGCAAACTACGACGGTTAGTGATCACAATACATTTCTATCACATGCGGTTTGTACGTATTTACATCTCCGGTACCCTCAAGTGTAAAAACCATCCATGAGATAATCTGCTCAAACTCCTCACAATCCATCTCGAGAGAAAACACATCAGCCGACAGTACCGTCAAATACAACAAAATCATCGAGTAATCCGCCAATACGTCAAAATTAAAACTACCAGAGGTTAGTCAAACTAATCAACTTAGTCAGCCTAACTAAATTGTCTCTAGCTGAACTCGACGATCAATACCGGTTGAAGCGGCCCTCCCCGAAATTGTAACAATTTTGTATGGTCTTTGTTTAGATTTCAATTTTGATTACTAAACGGATCTTCTGTTTTGACTACTAAACGTATACCACTGACTATATCCCTTCGATCACTGAATGCTATGACGCTGACTATTGGTACTTTCATCTTAATCCGTGTCCTGTTGAAATTCTGTAGATGACATCGTCGGACCAGTTGATGATGATACATGGGCCTTCCAAATCTGATTGTAACTTCGAGGAGTTCCCTTTCGTCCAGTTATTTTTCCTGGAACCATCTTGTCGTTTTCAATCATAATACGATCCCGGACTATGTTGTGATTCTTGTTTATTTTCATCCTCCATTATTTAATGTGCTCTGCTTTTGTGAATCGCTGCATCTCTCTTCGCGTTCTGGTCCTCGATCACTTACATGTTGTGCAGATATTACAGCATCGACGAATTGGCGATCCGATATCTCACTTATTCTACCTTTTCATACTTACATCGTCTTATACGTCTGACTTCGTTAATCGGGTTCTCAGTCTACACTCCTGCAACACTAGCTATCGGTCGTGGTTTATTACTCTGCGGTCTCTCATCGGAAAACACTTATCCAACCGGACATTTGAATATGTATTCCTGAATATTTCTATATATTAGCCAGAATTGAAGATTTTATTTTACGATAATTTATTTAAATTTTAGATTTTTAATTTATTTGGTTAATGCAATTAACTTTAAAATTCCAGTTATAATTAAATTTTTAATTTACTTGAATTACAAGGAACTTCTAGGAACAGTTGAATTTTTATTAATAAATGTTTTTCAATAATTTATCAAAAATAAAATATTAAATAAAAAAATTTAATTAAATAAATAAAAAATAAATATTTTTAATATTTAAAGGTAGACTTTTAATATTTGCTTATATATTTGATATATAAATATTAAAAATCAAATATTGTTATGCATATTGAATTTTAATTAATTTTTTGTACAAGGGATCTTTACTCGTAAATTCAATTAAACAATAAATAATATTTTAATTGTTATTAATAATTCGTTTAAACAAGAGTTCGATGTTTTTTTGGCGGTATCCGATTTCGTTTGTTGATATTTTTTAACACGCAGGTCGTCATATCAATGATCCAACCAAATTTAGACGTGTGCTTTGAAATGTTTCTCACCCATAGGACGAAGACCTATCTATATCTTTTCCAATTGGTTCCGGTGTTCGACAAGGAGATGCGCTGTTCCCAATACTTGTTCATCTCTTGTTGGAATACAATCTTCGTAAAAGTGTAACACGTCAAGACAATATCTAATTCCGAAGGTAACATCAACCTTTTGCATATGCAGATAATATCTGGGTGATTGGATTAAATGGCAACGGAATGAAAGAGTAAGAACAGTGGTCTCAAATTATCAACGGGTCTAAAATCAAAAATCTGATCAAAGTGTTAGAATCATTTTTGAGATCATTTTTGCAAATTTAAAGGCAATTTTTAAAATATTATCGCATGGCACGTCTCGTTGAATTATGTCGTGTATCTGTATTAAGGTAGTGGATTTACTTCTTGTGTCCAACTAGTTTCTAGTATCAGTTCACCTTCATTGTTTATATGGTCGACAAAATTATTTGATACATAACTTGTCGACTGTATAAGATAATAAGTTTGACATTTACATACCAAATGTGTTACTGTTTATTGAAACATTCCTTGCCTTTTGGACGGAGTCATTCACGATATTTTCGCATTAAATTATTCCAGAATATTAATGAGACCCTTTAAAATGTGTTCGCCAAATATACTTTTCTGCAGTATCCTACCATCACTCAGGCTTGCTTCCATATGCTCCAATATACAATGAAGGAAAATATAAATAAAATATAGGCTTTTCACCTGCTACTCACATTACTGTTCGAACTATAGTATAATAGTATTTTATTTTATATACGAAAGGTTCGGATAGAAGATACTTCTCTGAATGTATTCCTCAGTGGTATTACTATAAAAATCTTAACTAAATTTAATCGATTATTGTTGCTTTTAATATAATTTCCCATACAGTTGAGGGCCCAATTCTAAACGACCATGATTACACGTCCTATAGCACCTTGTGCTAAATACTATAAATTCAGATAAATGTTTTATGGCACAAAATACTTTAACAGTTCGATAACAAAGAAAATAAAACCAATCTGCTTGAAGAGTCAGAAAAAGATGCTTATGTAGTTTGCGAGCAGCACTGTGGGCAGCGCTGGTGGCAGAAATTCGAAACATCTGTTTTCAGCATCACCTTGCAAATGTCGATAAGTTGAAATTTTACAGAGTGGTGATTAGACCCGTTGTCATGTATAGATTTGAGTTGGACCTTGATGGATGAGTTCGAAAGATGGCTTCTACCACTTGAGAGCAAAACCACACAGGGATCCTTTCAATCACGAAATCAAAAATTTAATACGAATTCCAGATATCGTTCATGAAATCAAAGAACATCGAGTATGCTGGCTCGAAAAGGTCGCTGTCGGTGACGATAGCCTCTTACTTTTTATAAATAACTCAATAAAACATGTACGACTTGTTAGAATTGATCTCTAGGTGAGCATTGATAATTGAGAAAGTGATATAATTGGGATTATGCTTAAGTTTTTATGTAAATCGAGATTTTTTACTTATTTCTATAGTTTAACGATCGATTCAAATTGATGTATCATCAAAAAGTTAATCTCATGCGAAAAACTTATTTCGTTAACGTTTAAACGAAACAACAACTTAAAAAGCACAAAACAAACATTAAATAAATAAACTTTTTATTTTTTTGATTATCTAAATAAAGAACTAAAACTAAGAGTGTGTAAGTAAAAAAAAACTGCAACATCTTCATTTTATTACACCATAGTTGACTGGTTGGCAAAACAACAAAGTTTACTCTCCTTTCCTTAAGAAAACCAAAAACCAGCAGAAGGTAGTAAATCTTATTACAAATTGTGTTGCTCGCCTTAACCAATTACATTGTAAATAAGCAAACACAAAGTGGTGGGTAACAAGAACAACAAACTAAACTTTTATATTTAAGGGAATGAAAGTAACAGTTAAATTAAAATTAGAAGGGCAAGGTTAATCTAATATTTATTCGATTTTTGGCTGGTTTAGTTTTTTACTTAAGTTTTTATGCTTCTTAATTTATTTTATTGACTATGGTAGTACCGTACAGTTACAGTCTAATGCACACTTGTGTGTGATCATATAGACGGAAGATATATTCGATACATGTACGTATTATGTATAACTTATATGGTGAGAGCAGACAAATTTATTTAGTCATTTTATGGTTAGACAGTTTTCGTTTAAGATGTTAGTGTATTCGTATAAGTTGTAAATAGTTTTATAGTACTCCTTCTTTTTGCTAGATTACAGTTATAGAAGGGCTTAAAATGTATTCCAATTGAGAAACCTAGACCAATTAGAAATACTGGGATGAGAGGTAGATATAGTAGACAAAAAAAATGGGAATGTTCGGTTAACGATTGCTTCGGTTTTTTAATTAAAGAATACTGATTAAAGAAGAAGGATGATTTCAGACCTCAATGTCATTCAACGCGGAACAGTAGGAGCCCAACGGTCTAGTGATATTTGGATGTTAGCAGATTGTTATGCATCGCCTGTTTACTTTTACTTTACTCTATGTCATCATATTCGAATTCGATCTCGCGGATAGGGGCACTTTCTTCAGAAGGACGTGGTAACTCTACCATTTGTAGCATATTTATTAAGCACATGTTTTACATTGCAGCACAAACGTTAATTATTTTGCCCATGCATCCAATAAAATCCATTTTTATTTTTGCCAATAAAGATTTTGCTCATGCATCAGGAAATTTTATGAATTTTCGGCAGATAGTTCCTCTAAAGATTTCGTAATATAATCTAGGGTCCTGGAAAAATATGATTGGTCCATATTATGAAACAATGTATGACCCTGTCGTATAATTCAGCACAGCAGCTAGCATGGTTTCTAAAGCAATTTTGGTAATTCGATTTGCAGTATAAAATCTAGGTTTTATTTCCGTAATTAAGTATTTAAAAATATCCTTGGATATGCGAAATGATTCCACAAATCTAAAATCAACATTACAATCTTTATATAACTCATTTTTATAGTTTTATAACGAAAAATTAACTCACTTAACATTTGACAAATCCATAACATTATACCGATCTCTCAAAAATCGCCTTTCTATGATATAATTAAGAATATCTCTTTCCTCTGGGAATCACTATCAACTGCATTTATAGTTATGGTCACAGCAATATTCATTTTACTCGTTTTTGACAACACTTGTACATAGTTTATAATTTGAAGCGACGCTTTGTTGTTATAAAAGTTAAATGTCAAATTTAAATTGTTGTTGTAATTCTATCTTCGAAAAAAGTTGCCACGAAAATTTTATAACATACCCTTTATCACTTTTCGATTCGACTTTAACAGTCATCATTCGAATGCAAGTGAAAGTACATCATCCCACCCCATGAATAAAATCGAGATCCCTGAATGTCTGAAAAGGTATGCTTTATTTACAAAAATATTTGGTTTGTAAATATGTATTTGGAATATCGCGATATGAAAGTATGCGTTATCGGAATGATAACAGAATATTGAAAGAAACGATATACAAATATCATAACTCTTACAGAAGCATCAAAGCTAGCAAGCAATTAGTGAATGAAGCGTTACAATATCGATATTCTCGGCCAAGTAGATGGAGATCGGAAATCGAAAATTGAAATAAACAAAATCAAAGGAAAATCATTTATTTAGGCCATCGTGAGACAGGTTAGTTTTACCCTACTGATGAGTCGTTGTTGCGATAGCATTCCTGCATAGTACGAGAGGAACCGCAGGTGCGAACCCATGGTTCAATACTTGTTCGAGAGAACAGTGGTATGATGCAACGTCCGTTGGAAAATGCCTGAACGCCTCTAAGGTCGTATTCCAGCTAGTCTGTAACAATAGACCTTGGGACACTTTCGGTATTATTTGAAAGATATACCGCCCCGGTCCCTGGATGAAATGCATAATTAAGTTGAGGTCATTTTATCTACAGGTAAAGCAGAACTAAAGCGTGATTCCATCCAAAAATAGGTGCTATAACAATTCCGACAGAAGATTTAGATAAGCATACAGAAATGGTGTCGAAAACAAAGAGATAACACCGAATTAAAACCTGGCATAGGTAAATAAACGTTTGCGTACCTTTCAGTGTCGCAAACTATATATTAGGACGCAATCGATATTCTTACTAAAAAAGATAATATGGTCAACAAAAATTTCTATAGGGTCGCGGAGAGCTGCAGACCTACACAGCGACCACCATCTGGTACTCGTAATCACAATTTTAAAGTATGCGAAATATTAAGAGAGATTTAATCATAACGATTACCTAGAAAGTTGACGTGAGCTTTAAATAAATATTTGTGTTGTATATCCATCCTCATTCTGGAAGCATAACAATTCAAAAAAACCATCTTGGTTGAAATTATGACAACCTATTTCGTGTAATCATAAATTGGGCACGTGATTGCATCGGATGTCAAACTAGCAAAGTGCAAAGGGCATTTCGTTCTCCTATCATCGAAACATATCCATATGGATGTAGTGGGACCGCTTCCACCATCCGAAGGTTTTATTTACATTCTTACCATCGTCGACCGATTCACTCGTTGGTCGGAGATCTCATGCGAGATAGTACCGCTGCCACTATTGCTAAACTTTTGTCGAGCAATTAGTATCAAGGTTTGGAATACCCCTTTAGATTACAATTGATCAAGGCAGCCAATTTGAGTCAAAACTCTTCTCAAGCTCACGCTTTTAAAAGGCGCTCATAGAATTCGAACCACTGCCTATTATCCACAGGAAAATGGTATGGTCGAATGGTTTCATAGATAACTAAAAGCATCGCTTGAAGCTCGTGCAAATGTTATCCATTGGAGCACTGAGCTAACTATCATCTTGTTGGGAATACGAGCAGCAGCCAAAGATGAACTTAAGTACTCTCCAGCATAACTAGTATATGGACAAGTCATGAACTTCCAGGAGAATTTTAGTAACCAGTTCTCAGGGTTCAAATCCCGAACATGCGCAAATTAATTCAATTTGACACTCGCAAGTCAACCTACACTCCAGTTTTTGCACTCCAAACAGTAAAAGTAGCCAGAATTTTTTTGTTCGTATCGATAGAGTACGAACCGGCCTATAATCACCTTACGAAGGACTATACAAAGTTATTCGTCGTAGCAGAAAACTTTTCATTTTAGATCAAAACGGTCGAAATGTTATTGTTCCCATTAACAGATTAAAGCCGGCATATGGTATTCTCAGCTTAGCAAATAAAACTAGGCAGACAATGAAAATCCTTAATCATCCGCTTTTCCTTTCCTTCATAATCCTTGGGAAATTTACAAAGCTAAGAAATGATAAAGTTCCACCAATCATCACTCGCAATGCAACAAATGGTATTAACCACTATACCTTCTCTCCGTATAGACTTCGAATGGTGATTCGACATAATCCCCAGAGCTGCAATGCGGAAAATAAATAAAATAATCTATGGCTTAGAGGCCGTAAACGGCCCTTTCCGCGTCTCAACTGAGACTTTATGAACCATTTTTTAACGATTGGTGCACATTGTAGGTGGTCAGCCCAACGAATGTTTTTACACACAAACGCGTTTTTATGTCATCCGGTTGCATGTTAATTTTTGGTCAACGGCAGGAATCGAACTCGAGACCGCGGCGTGATGAGACACTCTATTAACCATTAAGCTACATCCGGCGACGTGGAAAACACTTTATGAAATGGGGATCGCAGTCGGCACTCATACAAAAAATATGCAAGCAGGTAATGGAGCTCAATACAAAAGCAGATGATGTGAAACTTATTATAACAATCTAGGAGTAAGACAAGATCGATTTGGATTCCGCAAATTATATGTGGCTGCTAAAACATTGACACTGAACAGAAGTATAAAAACTATCAAACATAGTTAAGACGTTGGATTGATAATTTCTTTACTTGTTTGAAGTACAATAATTTTCAGTTCAATAACTATTACTGTAACGTGGTCATTACGAAATTCCGTTCTTAATCTCTCGTTACAGCTTTCCATCTATATGTCTAAATACCGTCTCGTTCATATTGGTAGATGAAGTGTTGCATGTATAACAAGAGTAAAAAAGTATCAGACGACGGCAACTATGGACATCATATGAGCTGGTTGAGGATACAATTGAAAACATTTGAATAATAATCGTGATGCTTGCAGACATATTAGTGAATTAGTGACATGGCGAACTATAGACCTAGCTATACAAATCATATGGAGATGAATTTTGGATGTGCTTTCGCAGATTTTTTTATTGATGCTTCCAGAGCTTTTTGATGTTGTTGATTACAAGCTGCTTCTATCTATTCTATATACATTATTCAGCTTAAGAGGCATTATACAAAAAGGTGGTATACTTCCCCTTTAGACAACAGAATAGTGAAAGTTGAAACCAATGTTACGCTTAGTGAACCTCGAATTATCAACATTAGTGTGTCTTAAGTCTAGATATTGGGTCATTGGTTTACACAAATTCAAGTTTTTATCTTAATCTATATGGCTCTATTACTGGGTTTCCTGAGGGGCTTTTATGAAAAATTCGATATCGGTTTCGAAAGCGGATTTTGCTATTATGAAAATCCGATATCGAAAAAACGAAATCGGATTATCCTAAAATCGAATGTCAACATCCGAGTGCTATTTACTAGACCAATTTCATTTTGTGTTATAGAATTTATTTATTTTTTAGAAAAAATTTGAAATCGGATTCAGATCTGATGATGCAGCTTTGGGTTACACCACTTCTTCAGATTGTGCCCTTTAATTAACAATATCAATTACACTAGAAAGTTTGTAAAGCGCATAGTCAAGTGATAAAAATGCCTGGATCGGGCGGCTAATATTTAACTACCTTAAAGCCAATATAAATACAACATAAAATGATTCTGAGAACTATTATATTGAGGAATAACAGCATTGATACTTCATCGCATATATTCAACTCTAACTTCATTTTACCACTATAAAATTTGTATATTTACAATAGCCATGACACAGATCAAACTCAAACCCACAAGCTATAGCTTTTAAATCAATAACACCACATTAATTGTTCCTGTATGAAGTTGGCCCGAAAATATATCGCAAAATCTGTTTTCCATCCCAAAATATGTATTTGGTACGACTGAATTTAAATTAATACTCAGTTTGATCCGTTTAAAAAAAATCGGAATACTCTACTAACCCTCACAAAATCTAACCCAATCTAGTACTGTTCATTCCCGTTTTACAATATCCTGTAAAAGTTATCACCATAGTAGCAGTATGATAAAGTGATATAATTATTTCGTTCAACGTTTCGATATCTAATTGGATGTCCGTTGAATAAACCACAGGCTTAAATTTGATGTATTCTCAAGTAAATCTAGAAGCATCTCGATTCAACAAATAGTTAAACAATTTTTCTAAAATTGACTACCCGTGTCAAAGAATTCAATCATACCAGTGTACGGCCTAAACAGTTGATTCTGTTTGGGTAGTATTCCACTCAATCAAAAAAAAACGCAGATTCTGACCTATTATTGGATCAATTTATATTTTCACACTTCATGCTACATTTGCCAAAGCCTCCTTTTCGTATCTAGCTTGTACGAGACACAAACGCCTACACAGCATACATATATGTATACAACAATCTTGCTTCCATTTAAATTATTTTATAATACAACGTAGATACGAATATAGCACATATACATATGTATTTTTCGACTTTAATAAGCTTTAAAGCTAGACAAAAGGTTGGTGTACAAACCGAGGTATACACATGAGCTGGGTACGTGCTTATACACAGAACCGTATATATTGTCCAAAATGAAGTAAAAAAACCAATTCAGATATCAATCTTTGTGCCAAAAAAAATGTATAAATTCAGCAACAGAAAGGATAACTGGAATATAATAACATTTTCTTCCAGATTTGTATTTTGGGTCGCCGTTTGATTCCATTTTATTGGAAAAGGAAATTAAATAAAACGAGAACCATCCAACAACACAAAAAGAAAAAAGAAAAAGGAAATGAGACAAGGACACCGAGTAAAAAAAAATTCGAAAAGGATATTGTTCCTCCTCGTGTTACATTATTTGTTTATTTGATAAGCAGAAAATGTCTCGTACGAACGCACTGGGGTGGCATAACAAAATATGATAATTTTGACAACAACACAACAATTTTGGAAAAACAAAAAAAAAACATTTTTTTTTTATCAAGCACGAGACAAAAACAATAATTCTTCCTCTTTATTTGATATTTTTGAACACCCAATCAACATGGAAACCGTTTCAATTTGGAATGGGGATGGGAAAATTCTGTTTATATTGTTGTGAAAAAATTTGTTAAATAAATAAAATTATTATAATTTTATGACAATCAAGAATCACTTTTGGGACATCAAAGGACGATTATTGTGTTATTTTTGTTTTCATCTTTGGCTTCGGTATATATTGTTATATACACATCAACACAGTTCTCTTCCTGTTCGGGTTCCGTTTTACAAGGAAATATTTTGATTTAATTTGATCGAGTGGAAATTTTATATTTTGATATAAAATTAAAACAATTTATCAAACTTTGTATTACTATGCAGCAAGTGTCTACATATACCATCAATTGGAAGTTGCAAGTGTTTAGTTATATATATATATATATATATATATATATATATATATATATATATATATATATATATATATATATATATATATATATATATATATATATATATATATATATATATATATATATATATATATATATATATATATATATATATATATATATATGTATATATAATATATATATATATATATATATATATATATATATATATATATATATATATATATATATATATATAAAGTAGTGGTAGCCGCAATATATTGTCCACTAAGACATAACATTAAAGAGTATAAGCATTCTTTTTAAGCAACTAGGTTTAAGAAATCATAATCGGAGGCGATTTCAATGCTTATTGAGAATTAAGACTTACAACAACCAAAGGAAGAGAGCTTTATCAAGCAATAATTTAAAACAACTGTAACTGGAACTCCAACTTATTGGCCCAGCGCCCAAAATAAAGCAGTAGACCTTGTTGATTTTTTTATAACAAGAAAAAATCCGGTTGATTATATACAAGTGCAGGAACGATTTGACTGCACGTCTGACCACTCCTCTATTTTAATGATAATAAGTGATTATAACTACAAATGACAAACATCCAATTTTAACAAATAAATATACTAATTGGAAAAGACTTAGGAATGAACTAAACAATGGCCTTAATCAGACACACAATAGAGGTAGAAACAAGCAGCGTGGAAAAGTACCAATTCAACAAAGAAACAACACACCGGCAAATGCTACCCAACTGAAATTAAATCACTAGTTATAGAGTAGACAACTATCCGATGGGAATCGCAACGTACACGAGACCCAACAGTCAAAACCAGATTAAAAAATTTAAAACAACGAATACGCAGAGAAAGTTACGCAAATACCACCAATCAGAAGAAATAATGCTCATATGGTAAAAAACAAAAGAAGAAAAAGCAAAAGTTTTGCGGATCATCTCGAGAGTACCTTTCTGCCTAATTTAACAACACTCAACCAACAAGATTTATTGATTGAAAACCATACAACTATCTTGAGACAGGACTTCCATTAACTAATACTGAAGAAGTGAAACAAGAAATAAAGAAAATCACCAAGATATGACTTAATAACTGGAGAGATTCTTAAACTACTTAATACTACAGCAGGAGACTCGCACGAGGAAGTGTCTAATGGCCTGTTTACAAGCGATTAACCACAGACAAATAATAATAATACTATCGTTTCCATGTTTGTAGATGACACTGCAATTCTAGCTTTTGGTGACACAATCAGTGAAGACACATTCAAACTACGAATAGCCATAAATAGCCATACAAGGTTGGCAAGCTAAGTCTAGAGTTAAACTGCAGGAATCAAAGTCTACTCACATTAATTTTACTATTACAACTATAGAACCACTAATGTTCATGTACCAAATGCAAATCAAGCAACATACCTTGGTATGAATCTTGATGCAAAGTAAAAGTGGAAATTACACGGGAAAAAAGCAGAAGAGCTCAAATTAGAATATAGAAAAATGTACTGGATAATGAAATAAACTCTCAGTTATCCATTCATAATAAACTTATGCTTTATAAATAAGTGCTTAAGCTGGTCTGTACATATGGTATTCAACTATGGATATGCACCAAACCCAGCAATCAACAAATAGTTCAACGATTTTAAAATAATGTGCTCAGAGGGATAGTTAACGCTCCTTGGTATACTCGTAACCTTCCATATAGAACCTTCCATAGAGATCTCGGAGTTGACACAGTCGCAGAGGAAATAAAAAAGTGTGTTCAAAAACAACAGGAGAGGCTGCCATCATACAAGTAGACTAGTAACAAGAAGACTAGAACCTTTTCAACTATAAGAATGTCCGCAGAATGCTAAATAAATCAAAATAACGCTATGGAAAGGCTACATAAGGGTGCTTGATTATTAATAGTCAGAATCAAATGCTCTTAGTCAAAAATGGGTTTTGGTGTAGTTTTAGAGAAATCAATGAATGTTTACTTCATTCATAAGATAAAAAAAGTATATTAAAATTTGAAAAAATTTATGGCAAAATGGCCACGCTTGCAGGATCATGTCATTTTCAAGAAATTTTCGATAACTTCACGAATTCCATCTTTAAAGCCTTGAAGCGATTGTGGAGTGTTGGCAAAAACTTGATCTTTCACGTAGCCCAACATACAAAAATCTAAAGGTGGTAAATCACAAGATCTATAATCGGTTATCGATTCATTCATCATAACAGTTGCACCAGCCTCATTTTCGAAAAAGTAAAGTTTTATCACTATGCCAACCCAAAAACGGCACCAAACAGTAACATATTGAGGCCCGAAATGCGACAATTCTGCTTATTAACGTAGCTTCCGAGGTGCAAATAGGCCATATCATTCAAGATGATTTTTCGATGAATTTTCACCATTTTTGTAGTGAATTTTAACAATTTCAGTGCGTTGTTGAAGCATTTATCGTACCAATTTTATGGCGTAGTTTTTACTTGTTAAATTTTAAAAGATAAGAGCTTCAAAATTGTCAGCTGCCGGAATAGCAGGCTACTCAAAATTAAACCTATTATTGGAAAACCCTGTATATATATATATAATGAACCGTCAGAAAAACGTCGACTGATAGTTATAGGTAGACGTATTGAAGCCACGTTGTTTTAAAAATGTCCACAGCCTTTCAGGATTATACACAGCTTATAAGAAAGCATGGATGACTTTTCATCTCTGGGAAGAGTATATCAGACGCCTAGATGAAAAATTCGCTAAAAATAACCGAAAACTTATTTTTTTTGTTGACAATGCCCCATGTCATCTTCCTTTTTCTGGACTGCAAGCAATAACGACTGCTAATTTTCCAGCCAATAAAACCGCTATCCTGCAGCCCATGGATCAAGACGTAATAAAAAATTTTAAAGGTTTCTACCGAGAATCATTGGTGAAAAAAATTATTGCTACGATTGAAAATGATTCGTGCACGATAGCACAGTAAGGAAATATCAACTTCTTGATGCTTTACATAAGGCACAAAAATCCTGGGAAAAAATTAAACCCGAAACTATCCTAAATTGCTTTAGAAAATCCGGCTTCCATAATGCATTGGATATTTCGTCGCCATTAATCGTTGGCTCACCATTAATATCAATATGGAACAATCTAACAATCGATCAAATCACTGATGGTCTAGATTCTAATAGTTATATTTCAGTTGACCAGTATATCGAGAGATCAGAAGACTTGACAGGTGATGATCTTATCCAGTTAACAACTGTTGCATGTGTAAGTGACTCTAAGAGCTCTAAAACGACTGACCCTCAAGATGAGCGTAGTCAAATTAACCAACCGTCACTGCTTTAAATTTTTTAGTAATAAATTTGAACTGTAGGGCGATTTCATTATTTTTTTAATGACGTCATAACTTATTGGTGTGTTACTTAATATGGGGTATACACTTTTTAAGTTCGTTTTCGATGCTTGCTGCTTCTATATTTAGGATGCTTTAGTTATATTCAATACTTCAATATAACAAACCATCGCTTATAAAAACTTTTTCCCCAGGTCCTCTCGGGTTTTTTATAACGTATATATATATATATATATATATATATATATATATATATATATATATATATATATATATATATATATATTTATATATATATATATATATATATATATATATATATATATATATATATATATATATATATATATATATATATATATATATATATATATATATATGTATATATGTATATATGTATATAACATAAATATGTAAATATATATATATATATATATATATATATATATATATATATATATATATATATATATATATATATATATTTATATATATATTTAGTCTAGCAGAAACATTATTGATTACATGCTAAAATATTGAAGCAATTTTCTATATTTACACCTGGTGTATCTGATGTACAACAAACATTGAATCTATATGTCGCATAAATTGTATGAATATCGAAGTTCACTCAACTCATTTGCCGACGATAAACAACCGAATATAAATGTAAGTCTTAAAATGTATTTTCTCTACCGTTGTCGATAGACGATACACTCGTATATGTGTGTATAATTGAAATTTATGCTTTCGAAGTAAATATCCGAAAACAGAAAATGAGAAGCAACAGAACCCACTATAGCTACTTTCCCCAAAAAAGAAAAACTTTTACTTTACACTCAATTCAGTTTTCAATTACGATATTTTGTGTGGAGATATTCTGTTAAATTGGAAAATATTTGCTGTTGTTGTTTTCGATAAAATTGGATATTAGTTTCGATAGTTAGTTATTATATATTTTTTTGGTATTGGATGGTGGATACAATTGGGAGGAAACGAATAGTCGAACAGAAAACTAACCAGTGTAGCATAACGACAGAACCGATAAATTTTAGATAATTTTTTTTTCTTCATCTCTATGTTTGTATTTGTGTATGTTGCCAAAAAGTTTACGATAATTGAAAATAAATAAAAAAACAAAGTGTTTTTAAACTTAGATAAAATAAGATAAAAATGTTGCAGAGAAAGAAAATTTAACTGATCGAAATTGATTGGAAGTTTTATGTGTACATGGACATGGTTGGTGTAACTTGAGTTTTCTTTATTTATTTGTTCGTATATAGGTGAGGAATTAACGCAATCTGACTGTCTGTGGTCGTCTCACTTGAATAACAATAGTCTAATATTTGGTTGTGAGTTCAATGGATCTAACTTGACAGTATTGACATAACTAGATCTACTCGAAAAAAACGATCTGTTATTGAAATCTGGACTGTATTGTTATAAGGGTTTACGTTTATAAATTCGTACAGTTGACTTTCAACCACGGTATGGTTTGTTGCTGGTTGTATCTTAATGGTTAAGATAATTTCTCATAACGCCACGGTCTACAATTTGCACCAATCGTTGAAAATGGTTCGTTTATGACCTCTAAGCCATAGATTATTATGACCTCTAAGCCATAGATTATATATTACCTTACCAGTTTTCTTGGTCGGTGGAGGGGTTGATTGTTGAGCCTAATGACCAAAACGATAATCAGTACTAGTCTCAGACGGACAGAGAAACGAATCGGTGGTATATGAAGTTGAAAGAAGAGAATTTTCTGTTTACATTCCAATTTCCAAAATGTTACATTCTCGGATTGTCGGGTATTGTTAACATAAACTTCAATGGGACGCAGAGCGTTCAGGAAAAGGGGAAAATAGTACGGGGAAAGCAATACAAATCCAACTAAATGGCGAGGTCAATAAATCTGCGGCGTTCGGAGTGCAGTTTTAGTTTTCACCGTGCAGAAAGTTCTGTGGTTCTAGCTTGTCAGTAACAACATAACTAGATGTAATCGAAAATATATGATTTGCTCTTGGAGTATATAATACGTAGAATTTAAAAGGTTTATAGTATTTCCGTCACTGAACTCCTTTTCAGGAAAGCGTTATCAAATTTTAATGAGTCACTAAGCTCAATAACACTTGACATTTTTCGATCTTCTTCCTTCCAGCTAATAACCAGAACCATGTCTTAGCCTCCTCGTTGTTCGATCCTTATGTCACTACGGTTCTATCTTTCCAAGTTTTAAAATTTTATCCTCCTTACCACCAATTCTTGCTCTTCCAACTTACTGCACGGCTAGCGATTATCCGCACAAGGTCTTCGCGATAGGGCATCTGCATTGCAATATGCTCTTCCTTTACGGTGCTCCAGTGTGAAGTGATAATGCTGCAACACCGCAATCCACCTGACAGCTTGTCTTTCTGATAATCTGAACTGAAATAATTATTTTAGAGCGTCGTGATCATTACCTTGATGATAGCCAATGATATTTTTGGGTAAAGTAATAATTGCTCCTCTTTGGAGTCGTGGATCACTTTGAATAGCATATAAGCAAAAGATTATTATGACATAAGAAATCCTGTTATCTTTGGTTTTGGAATTGCGGGACTCAAGTAATGTGTGTATACCAAATATTTTGTGGCTTACATCGCCACGGAGTAAATATTTGGTATGACAACCCAACAAAATTAAATAAAACTGCACCATTTTCGGTTTTTGCTCAACCTGACCTGGGTATACAGGTTGTGAAGTTCACGTAATATCTAAATTAGATTCCAGATCTTTACTATCACCGAATTTCACTCTACTCGTGTTATTCGTTTCTGCCAATAAAACATTCCTCAAACTTGTCCGTGCACCATCCTATCGGTGAGCATATGTTTTATAAACCAAATTGACTGTCAATCTGTCAAAAAATTTCGCTGTGTATAAGATACATATTGGAATATGGATTGTTCACGATCATAAATTTGGTGTGATTATCTGTAATATTTTTATGTTGCGAAACAACTTTTTACGTTGCGAATGAGGAAAATAAAGTTTCAATGACCGACGAATTCAGAATTCGTTCAGCGTTCTACTAATCAGGAACAGTTTCATTTTCTTGCTAAGTTGAGTTGAATTCTCTGAGCTTAGTACATAGGTAATAAAGTGCTCAAGAAAAGAACGACCCTGCACATATCATTTATGGGACAAACCTTATAGCGCAATATTAGAGGATGCAAAATTTTCTTCACTTTATCAGAATCGGAAATGCTTGCATCTCTCTTGGAGTGGAAAATTCATGGGCCGTTTGGCTGTCAACGAAGTTCGGTAGGGCGTTAAAAGCAAACCGCGAAACAATTGAGTGTATACTTTTGCTTCAAAACATATTAAATAGTAGTTAAGTTTCCATCAACGATGGATCTAAAAAGAAGAGTTGTCTTAGGCTTAAACGAACATTTGTTTAAACTTTGTATTGACCAAGTAACGTCTTCGTCAATACTCGCCTGCCTTTTTGAACAACACGTTTTCAATTGCCTTCGGCATGGTTAACGTTGACATGTTCTTGTGTATAAGAAGAGGAGCTTACTAATTTAAGGATCATGAGCAACACAAATTTGTCTGTTTTAGAAGTCTTTTTACTAATTGGTTAATGGTAAAACCAACGAAGATTCTGAATCGATTTCCACTGTGTAACAATACATATACATTGAGATATATTATATGCTGCTTAACAACGGTCGAATTGCGGTCGAATTGACTTATTCATACGTGACCTGTAAATGCGTTAGATTTTTTTCGTCAGATATGTACTTAGTGCAACCATAATGAAGAAAGTGAATTTGCCTAAACTAACAAACAAGAGAACAAATTGGGATGTTTCCCGGAAGCTAGTAGAAAACAGTACGGTTTTACAAGTACCAATTAAAACTCCGACACAACTCGATGATCAAGTAGAAATATTAAATAATAATATACTTCAAGCAGCGTGGCAGAGTACGCCCATTAGTCAATATAAAGCACCAAAGAAAAACAACTATTCATTGGCAGTGAGAGATTTGGTTAGTGAAAAGCGGAAAGCTCGAAAAATTTGGCAGCGGAATCGAGCATCACAAAGTAAATTGAGACTTAATTATTTAAGCAACAAATAAAAGCAGTTAATCAAAGAAATTAAAAACAATTCGATAAGTGAATATCTAACTGGTCTTTCCAGCCAAAAAGACACTGACTATTCACTTTGGAAAGCAACGAAAGGACTTAAACGACCAAATAAGCAGATACCTCCTATCAAAAAGAACGATGGATCTTGGGCAAGAAGTGGTAAGGAGAAGGCTGTCTTGTTTGCAGCCCACCTCAAAAAAACATATTCCAGCCCCTTCCAAGGCAATCAGCGGAAGAAAATATAAACCCAGTTAGAAAAGTGGATAACCTAATCATCAAACCAGTAACATTACAAGAGCTAAAATATGAAATTATTAACAACTTGAGTTCAAAAAAATGTCCTGGTTATGACCTAATTTCAGATCAAATAGTAAAAGAACTTCCCGAAAAGGGCTTACGAAAACTGCTTCAACTAATAAACGCAGCATTCAGACTAAAATACGTCCCATACCAATGGAAGGTTGCAGAAGAGATAATGATTCCAAAACCGAATAAACCGCCTAACGTTAAAACCTCGAACAGGCCGATTTCGCTTCTTCCTATAATTTCGAAGTTGTTCGAAAAATTATTGCGGAAAAGGCTAAAACCAGTAATAGAGGAAAGAAAACTAATTCCACCACATCAGTTTGGCTTTATAGAGAGACATTCTACTATAGACCAATTACATAGGGTTACCGATATAATTGAAGATTCACTAGAAAAGAAGAAAATCTGTTCAACTATCTTTTTGGATGTTGCACAAGCCTTCGATAAAGTATGGCACCAAGGACTAGAATATAAACTATATCGAGAGACCTGCCAAAGCAATTTTACCAGATATTAAAATCTTATCTAGCTGATCGATATTTTCGAGTTAAATTTGAAGATGAATACTCTGACCTTAGACAAATATCGGCTGGAGTTCCACAAGGAAGTGTTCTAGGACCAATACTATATTTACTTTATACAAGAGATGTTCCAAATACAAAAGATACAAACATTGCAACGTTTGCAGATGATACAGCAATCCTAGGAGTAGGAGACAGTATAGAAGAGTCAACTAGTAAATTACAAAATGCCACTAATGCAATAAGTAATTGGACAAAGAAATGGTGCATTCAGCTGAATCAAACGAAATCCACACATGTCAACTTTACTAACAGAACAGTTAACTGTATTCCAGTTCTACTGAACTCGCATCCAATTCCGCATGTGAACACAGCGAAATCCTTAGGCATGACTCTTGATGCTAAGCTGAAGTGGAAAGAGCACGTAAAAAAGAAAAAAGAAGAACTAAACATCAAATACAGAAAAATGTACTGGTTCTTAGGGAGAAAATCTGAGCTAACAGTACATAATAAGCTACTATTATGTATATTGGCAAATATTGAAACCTATATGGACATATGGTATAGAACTGTGGGGTTGTACCAAGATGAATTATATTCAGTTGTAAAAAAAATCCATTAATAAAAAAAAAAAAAAAGATATGTACTTTGAAAGAATCAAAAACCACCAAATTTCCAGTTTGGAAATATTCTTAAAAGTGAATGAAGCTTAATTTAGGTAAGTTCACACCAGACAAATATAATGAAAAGTTCAGAACCAGCCAAAAATAACTTTTTGCTTTAGGGACCAAACCATCTTTCAGTCTGCAAAATTATACTTTTATTTTAGTCAATTTTTTGAGAAGGTGACCGCAAGGTTGTATATTATCACTTCCGCTGTGGGTTTTGTTCAATAAGGAGTTTCTTGTCAGAACTGTGGTTTTACCACTGCAACATAGCCTGATGATTTAGTTATAACTCTTCTTTAGGCAAATACTTAAATGCTTTGTCAAATTTAACTCTGTATGACTCTGTATTGTACCAACAAAGGCGGTTCAAATTAAAGTTATATAGGAGCAGCTGTTCATCTGACTCTTGCCTATGTTGACAACTATAAAAATTGAACTTTAAAATTTAAAGCAGGCTTTGATATTCACGCATACTGGTCGGAAATCAAAATACCTCATAAGTGAGTCAAACTCAAGGCAAATTAAATGCACTATTCTCTTGAAAAAAGATCAATTTAAGAACCCTCTTATCGGTCCTTCCTGGTCATGCCCATTTTAATAGCTTGCAATATCGTATTCAATGACTACCTTGAAGATGAAGATGACAGCATTTATTTCATCGGAAACTGTCCATCCTTAAAAAAAAACTAAATCCTATAGTTTCAGCAACATAACCATTCCAGCATAGTGACTATCACTGAAGATAATAATCTTCCAGTCATTACTGTAATTGAGAAGGAATATCACAATCGAGGCTTCCCGAATCTTCAATTACAATTATCAATAATAATTTAATTTTTTTATATCAAAGGAACAAATCTGAACCCTTATGTTGGTCAGCTCGTTCGCCTAAAACACCTCAACATATTTTAATTAACTCAAAACTGAACAAACCAATTAAATTTCGTAAACAGCCTGAACGTGCAATTCCGTTTATTGCCTAAGATACATAATATTGCTATCGCCAGCTACGCACATTCGCCATAAATCAAAAAGTCAACACAATTTCGATATAAACAAACAACCAAAAACAATTAACCATCAACATTTTTAGTTTAATTGAAAATGTTTAATTAAAATTCATAAAAATTATTATAATAAAAAAACTCCAAAATTAATTTTTTGTTTTTTTTTTCATTTATTTACAAATTTTAAAAATTATTTTTTATTGTTTCTAAATAAAAAATTTGTTTAACAAAATAATCATAAAGCCGAAAGCTAATTAAAATAAATTCGGAATACATAAACAAACAACAAAAATGATGAAATAATTTAACAATCAGTGAAAGTACTTAGGTACGTATGTATGTACATATGTCTGTATGGAAATGATTAATTTGTGTGACTTAAAATAGTTTTTTTTTGTTTTTGTTAAAATTCTTATCACGAACAGTATGTTGAGGAATCACGATTTACCAGCCGGTTTGATATTGGGCATTGTATTGCACGTATTGTGGTACAACGATTGGATTTATTAGTTTAACGGGTTGTGCGATTTGTGGGGCTGATTGAACAAGTTGATCGGGTGGCAAGTAGACAAGACGTTGAAGTGTTCCATCGGCTAGTTGAATAAAATATGCGCCTTGAATATTGGGTTGGATGGCTGCACCTTCGACTGGTTCCAATTGTTCCGGTTCATTTTGTTGGTTTTCGTTTTTGACTTTAAATTCTTGGCCAATTTCGTTCACGTCTAATTCTTCAACGTCGGGATTATCGGTCGACGAACGATTTTCGGATCCATCGCCGGATGCTTCGTTCTCTTCTTGTTCGGCTGAATTGGAATCGCTTTCCTTTGGTGGACCATATTCTTGGGCTGGTGGTCCATAGGCTTGATGTGGTACACCATATACTTGGCTAGGTTGTTGTTCCGAGGGTTGTTCGACAGGCTCTTGTTGTTCGGTGGGTAATTCTAAGCGTCCACCTTCTGGTGCCCATCCAGAATTTTGATATGGTCCAAATTGTTCGGTTGTCGTTTCTTCGTATACATCAGTTGTGGTTGTTGGCAAATCGGTGGTTGTTGTTACTTCAGATGGTAATTCCAATCGGGCGCCAGCTGGTTTCCATCCCGATGCGGAATACGGTGCTAGGGCTTCCTCTTGCCGAGCAAAAAATCGTCGTGAGTTTTGACGATAACGGAGCGGTGCCTCAGCAATAACTGTGCCAACGACAGCCAGTAAAACAATAAATCCAAATTTATTCATAGTATTGCTTGTTTTTGATCGTTTGTATAATCCAATTGATTTGATAACTAATGATGAACTGATACTGGATATTGAATAATAGCTGGTTTTTATACTCAACCCCCAATAAAATCATATCAAACAAATAATACGCGATTACACAAATTTAATTATTATTCAATAAAGGTTCTTAAGACGACGTAAAAATAATTCAACAAGGTCGATATTAGGTGACATTGGCCGATATTATTGGCAATAATCCACACGTAGCTTCGTACAAAATAAATTTAAATTCAGATTAATTTATGGAATGTAAGTTTATTGTTCTTGTCGACAGTGTCATCAAACTACGATCAACGCACATAATCACACGGTAATGATTCACTTTCGGTTTTACTATTAACAGTAATTTTACTATCGTCATCGCAGGTTATTCAATGCACATATATCATTTTGATTAGGTGAGCTCTATCTAGAAGGTACGACATGGCATAAATTACACCATTCGTTGTAATATATCTTGGGGGTATTAGGTTCAACGATTCACAACGTTTATGTAATTACAAATATACAACGGGGGTTCTCCTCACTCAATTTCATTGCCAATTATTTAATTGACTTTGCAAAAACATTGAAATTACGTAAATAGCAGTGCACACAAATTTATATAAATTAAAATTAAATTTATATGTTTAAAATATGGAACGGATAAATAATGTGTTCGAGAGGGTCAAATTGTATAAAAGCCATTTTGAAGAATAAATTTATTTTGAGTTAATGGCATATTGCGTACTGTGAATTCAATTTAATATAATTCATGTGGTTCAATGAGTCAACTATTGTATATAATTAAGCAACTTGCAACTGTTGGAAGATCTATCGACACAAAATACTGGTACACAAGTGCTAGTCAGTCGTACAGGACTGATTTATGCTATTTAGATATGGTTTTACCTCCCAACTGTGGTTGTTGGGCCATGGATTGATTCTTTTCCATTTATGATTCAAAGAATTATCCATCGTTTAACAGTACTTTCTCCCTTTTTTCAAGCAACATTCGAATCTCGCATTGCTAAAATTGATCATTTTGATCTAATTTTTGACATCTTCGTAGAACCGGAAGAGCTGGTCTGCCAGGCCACGTGCCATCGTTTGGAACAGGTGATAGTCAGAGAGAGAGAGAGAGACTGAGAGAGAGATAAAGAAAGACAGAGAGAGACAAAGGCAGAGAGAGACAAAGACAGAGAGAGAGACAAAGACAGAGAGAGAGACAAAGACAAAGAGAAGGAGAGAGTGAGAGAGAGAGAGAGCAGGAGTAAAATTTTCTGGCTGAAAATTAACTTTGACTTTGTCATTAAATGCGTTCGATAACGATTCACTGTAGTTGTTTCAAACGGTTCTTACACCGAAATATTGAGTATTACCTAGGAACCATGAACATTTAGTTCAGACTTTGGCGTGGAATATTCCCATGGTTTTGCATGGTGTTCATAATAAACCCATATTTCATCCTCGATCACAATGCGATGCAGAAATGTTGATTTTGACAAAAGTCTTGACATTTTACTCACAAGGCATCCTTTTACTTATAGCGGTCTCACATTAAGTGTCTAAGAGCATTCGGCGAGCCTCAGTCACCGATTTCTTCATATGTCTTTACATTAATACTTTTCGCAAATAACTTTATAATGTAATCTCAAACAGACTACTGGGACTATGAGGTTGGATGTATATTGGGACTAAGATGTATTTAGTTCGTTTACTACTTATTGCTAACGTTATCTAAAGACAAACGGCACTAACAAATCACTTGGCTAAAATATGTCTTTACCTAGCGATACATCGCTTATGGTATATGATTGCGCTCGATCTCGAAGTTTAACAGTATTCGATGTTACACTGCTTACATCTACTTGATTGCCCTACGTTGACTGATATTAAAATTAAAGTAGGGGTCACCAAAATGTAGCGCACTTATACATGTACCATAATTTATACAAGTTATTATTTCTCCTATAGCTCAAAGTAACAATATTGAATCGCACATAGGACCGACCATCTGCACAAATCATCTGCAAGCTTAATAGATTTTTTTTTAAATCTGTATTTCTGTATAATACTACAACTAATCTCAGTGATTATCAAGTAAATTTTTTGAATTTTCAAGCAGTGTACCATCTTATGGAATGAGAAAAATCGGTTCGTCCTAATTCGTTCAGTCATTTGATTTCAGTAGTTCAGGAAACCACTAATTCTAAAGGCTTTGATCTTTTTAGGCACTTTTGTCCATTGGTGTGATCCAGTAGGTTCCGCAGCCTCTCGTTTTCATGCTGCTGCAGTCGCAGTGATGCTAAGGTATTCACTGTATTGATAGCATTTTGTAAAGGTTCCGTGTTGACACGACAAAACCAGTATAAGTGGTGATAACTGCAGTGTATCAGTGGTCATAATTTGTTTACAGAAGGTATAACAAAGGACCAAACACACTACCTTGTGGGACTCCTGCCAATATTTTCTTTAGTTATGAGTACTCATCTTCCTGTTTCACCCGAAAGTAACGATCATTTGTAACTTTAAAAATTCAAAATATTGTTTTGGTAGATCTCGTTGAAGCTTAAATTCCAAAACAAACCTTATCAAATGCTTGGGCCACGTCTAGGAACACTACTGAGCATACCTTCTTTTCATCCAGTACCTATGTATTCTATTCCCGAAATCCAAAGCTTTAGTAAAGAGATTGACCTGTTGAATAGTTGTCAATAAAGAGATTGGCCTGTATGATGTTTTGTCATTTAACGGTTTATTGGGCTTAGGAATCATTATGATTACCACTACTTTCCACTGTCTCGGAACATAACTTTGACAGCATTGATTATGTGCTGTAGTTTCCGGTGTGCTTTTTCTGGTAGTGCTTTGATTATTTTTGCTGTTATCAGGTCGTATCCAGTGGCTTTTTAATCTTTAAGATTTTTTAATTTTTGTTTGATTTCTTACACAGTGACTAGTAAAACAGGTACCTCGTCTATTTTGCTTACCGGTGTTAAAAATTCATTCTCAGCCTGCCCAGTTGGTGGTTTGAAGGTAATTTCTAGGTGTTTGGTAAACAGATTAGCTTTTCGTTTATCGTTGCAAGCCCAGGTTCAATCAACCATTTTTATGGGTGGTACTTGCAGAATTTTCAGACCTTTAGTGCCTTCCACAACCAATAGTTTATGTCAGGTTACTTAAAAAACTAGCTACTGACTCAGTAGGATTGACTGTTTAGGATGGTTTTATCTTCAAGGGCTCTAGCTATCTGCCAAGTCTTGCGAGCTCGTTCTTTTCGTTAACCAAGTGTCTCACTTCAACTGGGTAACTTAAACTGTTCTGTAATATACCTTGCTGGATGGGAGTACTTTCCCATGCCGTTTTCTGTATAGTTTCAATGAGATTTTCCAGCTCTTCTTCTATCAAATAAGCGTTCGAGATCGGGACCTGTAGATTGACGCTTTCTTCCACAAGCTGTCGAAAGTATTCCCAGTTTGTTTTGATATTTGTTAGTCTTGCAGGGCTTGCTTTGCTAATTGCCTTGGAACTTATTGTCATTAAGACTACAGAATGATCCGATAATAGTCCTTCTTTATTTTCGACTGCTAAGTAATTTTCGAAGTTACCTCTTAATATATAAAAGTCTAGAAGGTCAGGAATGAAATTGTTACCAAGCGATTGGGTTATATCTGGGTGGACAGTACGTAGATATCTAAAGATAAATGGTATATTCATGCAATATTTGGTTCATCGAAAAATTATCGATCAACCTGGGAAAGCACAACTCATTCGACACGAACTTCTACTTATCGGATTTAAATTGGACCACATACGAATAAGGGAAATAGGTTTGTCTATCGGTATTGTTCAAATTGGATTTCCGGGCAATGACGCTTCCAGCTAGTGCAATACAAAGTGACATTTAATGGACTCATTGGTTTTGCGACCCACCAAAAATGTTTACTGTTCCACGCGGTCTCAATAATACCTATCACTCCGTTCCTCTTAAACAAATGATACAGATATTGTCTGAATAGGCAAGAACTTAGTTGAATTCCGAAAACAAGCTTTTATTTCGGAGTTGTTTGTGTTGAAAATTTACTCTCAATTCAAAAGATCTCAATCGTCTTCTATTTATGCTTTTTGTGTCTATAAATTAGTTTGACTGTCCTTCTGGAATTAACGTAAACCACGATTCTTGGACATATTGGCTTATTTTGCTTCAAGCATTCTCGTCTTTGTTACCACATTGATAACCAAAGTTTACAATAATGTTACGTAGTGGTCACTGCCTACATACCTAAACCTTTTGAAATCAAAACAAGGTTATGCTTTCAACTTATTAGAGTTTCGATAGATGTCACTTTACACAATAAAGGTACGTAGTGAAGATTGAAGATCGGATCCAATCCAAAATTTAAATACAAAATTGTCGAGGTTATTTACACTGTATAGCCCGGGGTCACATACTGCATCATGTAAAATTTGTCTTAAGGATGTACAATCGTTTGAAATGTCCAAAACGATAACGTTTGAAGTCAAACGAGCTATCAATCCAAAATTAATTAAAAATTACATTAATTTCTCGTATATTTTAATTAATTCTGAATTTTTGCCAAATATTCATCAACATAAGTACATAATTGTGATCTAACTATACTTCATAGTATAATCTATGTATGTAAAATTTTTAAGTAGATTTGGCATTATGTATCCAACTGAGAGGTACCGGAAATATTTCATCAATCAATGTCAGTTATCCGTTTTGTATTTATAGAGAATTTAGTTGTTTGCGCTTGAAGATACGAGTACCAACATATTCATTGTAAATACAAAATAGAACATAATTTAACTGTGGAAAATTCTACTTGTCACAATCATAAGAGAAAAGTTACAGTAGTTTTGTAATAAAAGAGTCCACGATTTATTGATTTGGTTTAAATGATGCTAAGTAATGGATTCTGCATCGAGAACGGTGTTCTAATTAAATATCGATTTTAGTTTGATATGATGACCTCATATAGGGTGTCCCAATAACCTAATAGCATTGGTCCGTATTTTTTCGAAGATGAGGCCGACCTTTGGTTCCAGCAAGTTTGCGCACCATGCCAAACATCGGACGTTACAATATAAAAACTACGTCAAAAATTCTATGGCCGCATTATCAATCAACATGGTGACGAGAATTGGCCATCAAGGAGCCCTGATTTGACGCCTTTGGAGTTTTATTTGTGAGGCGCCATGAAGGACAAATGTTATACAGACAATTCATAAACAATTGAAAGCCAATATTGAAGCAACCACTACCGAAATACAATCCAAAATGTTCTCATAAATTGGACCCACCGAATGTAGTACGCCAAGGCCAGCCGTTTCTCTCATTTGTACCAAACCATTTTCCATAAAAAATAGTAGAGTTCAAATTTCAAACCAGAAAATACATTTGGAAATAAATTAGGTCATTTTTTGTTGGGACACTCTTTATATAGATTTATATAACAACTGCACTGTACATACAATCTTAAACGCTCGTAGCGCAGTAAAAGAATAAGATAAATCGAAAATTATCTTGTGATTGATTTTAAATTGCTTTACAAATACATTGTTTGTTAATTTATTGTTTCAGACGATGCTTTATCGTTAGTTCTCTTACGTATAATTGATTTAATCCATTGGAAAAACGAAATTGGGGTGATATACCCAGTAAAAAAGGTGAACTCTCATCACAAGTGGGTCACTCTATATATAAGCGTACAATCACAACATTTTCATTAGATCTGATATTTTCACAGATTAGAAAAATAATTTAATTTATTTTTTTGATAAGTTATTTCCCACTTTCCAGTTTTATTATATTTTGTTGCGAGTAATTAGAAATTAAAATCAAAAGTACCAATTAAACTTTTTAATTATTGTTTTAAGGCTTAAAAAACAAATTTTTGTATATTTTCGAATGAGGAGAAAGCACATAAAAAAATTATTAAACTTTTCTAATTTTAATTTATCATTTAACAGTTTTAAATTTTTACTTTCAATTAAATTTCAATATGTATATACGGTTGTGGCTGCCATAATCCTATTAAGAAGATTAAAGCGTTCTTTATTCAAGAATTTTCGTAGAGCTTTCAGTTTTTCTGTTTACGGAACTTCCGGGGCAATAACTTCTACTGATTGAGCTTTTGCACCTTGTTTTTCGCAACAAGTGTTATTAATTAAATTATTTAAGATTGGAAAGGTTTTAAAGGCTGGACGAGTGTTCACCCCATTTAACATATTAGGTGTATGCAATAAAACAGGAATTTGATACTAGACATCACTACTTGTTTATGCGTCATAGTACATCATGGACATATATGTCTTTTGAAAGCCCTATTCATTAGCTGTCAAAACCCAACATCCAACCAATTTCAACGATGGAAAACATATCAAATTTGCGAAAAAACAGTATTTGCGGGAAGTTTTGTTGAGTCACATGCTCTTGCAAAAACACTGTACTTTGAGTGGTTTAGTCACTTCAAAAGTTGTGATTTTGACATCAAAGACAAAGAGTGTCCTGGTCAGCCGAAAAAGTTATGAGGATGAAGAATTGTAGGCATTACACGATCATGATTTGATTTGCATATCCGAAATGCTGTTCGAACGTCACAAAAAAAAATCGTTTTTGTGATCCATTACAATAATCCCAAGCGCAAAGAAAGGCAAGCCCTCGATTCGTTTTGGCCGCTAAGCAAGGGTAGTTTTTCTGTGATGGAATGCATAAATTGTCAGAAAGATGGAAAAAAGTAGTGGGTAACGATGGGCATTGAATAAAACCTCTTGTAACATTTTTCCACAATAAAGGCTCAAATTTCATAAAAAATGAGGAATGTCTGGTGCCAAATTTCACCATTTTTGCCATGCTTTGAGCTATCTTTGAGCCAAATAGATGATTCTGAGCTTTTGGAATTTTAAGCCCAATAATGAGAGATTATAATAACACCTCAGTATCATCACTACTTCAAAAATGTGTAGTAACCTCTAAAATCAAAATTCAGATTTAGTTCAAGACTCACCGGTGTTAATGATGGTCTGTTTATACCTTAAATATTAAATTGAGACTCATTACTGACATTTTACAAAAAAGTATGCATTTTGATAGTTTTCATGTGCATGACACAACATGACGAGATTGAATATTACCATCTGTACCGTAAAACCTTGATCGGTGAAAATTTCCCCTGCAGAAGGAAAATTTCGTTTATATTCTCAAAAGAATATAAAAAAAATTACAACAGAATAAAAGACGGTAGTTCGCGGTCTTTGTGCGATCACTTTTTTGAAGGCTCTGTGAGTCAATGAATAAATTTTGTAGCGATCACAACACTCGTAGCTTTGACCCCTTCCCAAATAAAGTTCACTTAATCGTACTGGTAACTGCTTCGCAACATTCTACTACTGACGAGATTTTGTTATTTTCGTTGCTTAATGTCATTTCCTAGACGTTCCATGTTTTTTCCTATCTTATGCGAGAATTTCTTTCTCGTGCTAAATTTGACTTTGAGACAATTTTGTAAATGCAAGGTTTTCAAAAAGATCTAATAGAAAATTACATCATACTCTTTATTTTCGGTCAGAATTTCATGGCTGGAGTACGAACGATTATTATAGCACAAGTTGGTATAGATTTTGCCATCGTTGTCGTAGATTTGGCCAATATCCGTAGACGCAAGTACTCTTCCTCTAATACTGTGGAATTCAAACTGATGCACTTTATAATCTACAAATCTGCACTAAACATTCATCAACCTCGATTCTTACGGGGTTCACTTCAAAATACAAATCGACTACTAAAAAAGTATCGCCATTTGAAGATTATCTTAAGAGCTTTTAGTTTTTAGAAAATATTCCTATAGTAACGCTTACAGAGAACCTCACGAAATTTCGTGGATAAAAAAAAAATTAAAAGCTCCCCTTCTTATTGCTGTAGTTGTGTATGAATAACCAAAGCATCACTGTTAATATAATTGTATTACCAATAGCAAGTTTCCAAATGTGAAATGCACTTTGATTGAATCATTCAACGATGCAGTTAGATAAAAAAGCTCGTTGTCGTCCAGATGGATTATTGACACACCACTGCCTATAACGTAGTGAACTCGCAGTTATTGGCATTAGAAATTGAAGTTGTTGCAAAACTACCGACTTACTTAAGAAATTTCTCACTACATGGAATTTTCCAACATATTTATAAGTGACCATCGTGATTTACCATTTTCTGTAATTTCCCTATCTTAAAACTTTATCAAATAACCAAAGTAACAAAGAGGAAACACTAGCTGAGCATCAATATTGTTTACACGGTGAAAAATTTATACAGAACAACTCAGAAACGTGTCAATTTATCAAATAACGCCAATATGCGATTTTGTGATGCTAATATGGTAGCTCCAGCTGACCTACATAACATTGCTTCCAACACCATCCGTTTCAATATAAATAAATCGATTACTGACATCCCAATGGTTATTTGTTCACTTTCGGTCATATTTAATCATCAACACATCGTCTGGAATAATTCCTCAGAAGGCGCTGAAGATTCAAACCAACTGGATATGCTTTATTAAAGCGGAAACTTTATATACAGAGTTTATGTTACATCGCCGATTGTTGGTTAAGAGAGTATCTCATCACGCGGCGGTCTCGATTCCAGTTCTCCGCCGTTAATCAAAAGTTAACTAGCATTCGTTGGACTGATCACCTATACAATGTGACACATATACTTTCAAAATCCGATAATGGGTGGTATTTACCGATTTTTTCATTTACTGGTAAATGAAAAAATCTGCTCGGTTTACCGATTTACTGGTAATTTATGGTTCTGAAAGTATTTCTGGATAATCATTAGATGAATTAGTGTTATTGTTAGAAATATTACAATCTGCAATACACAATGCCAACAATATTTTGGCCTATTGCAGTTTTACTAAGTAAATTAAATAAACCATAATTTTTATAATTAGTTGTTCTGGCATGATCCATCGGATTTTGTAGAAACTGGTATACATTTGAATTCTGTGCAAATAATTCATCTATCATGAAATCAAATGTGATATCTGCACTTAACAATGTAAAATCTGATAAGCTTAACGATTCTACTGCCAATTTTACAGGTTCCAGTGCCTTTATAATTTTCTTAATTAGGTTTAATTCGTGTTGGATGGAACTTGCGAATCATTTGTTGTTATTAGATTTAAACCCTCAGAGAAATTATGATCCCTCTCGTCTTTTTCATAGACTTTAGATTCAAAATAAGTAGCTTGGATACCAAGCTTAAGACATAGCTAATGATGAGTATTTCAAAGTGACTGCTGTACCTTCTGTTTAATTGCAACAACGTCACTAAAATTGATTCCAAATTCTTGCAATTTGTTTTCTACAATTTCGTTGCACTTGTTTGCAGGCAAATTTCTATGTAGCCGTGCGAGAAAATTCCAAAATTTTGTTTGACATGAATATTAATATTCATGTATCGGCCGTTTTCGATTGACCTCCACTCGTCGAGTGTGAGGCTAAAATTGTCACCATTTTTATCTGGCTTGCAACTGGTTAACCAATTCCATCACGAATTTTTTCTTATTGAATTTGATGATTTTGGAACGGAATATCTTTTGGCGATTAGTAACAATCTTAAATCATAAGATGTACAAAATTTTAGGAATGGTAGACTACCTTTGGCTACTATTCTTGAAATTAAAGTCGGTGGGTAATTTATCGGTAAAAATTTGATTTTTTACCGATAATCAATTTACCGTTTACCGATAATGCAAGCTCTAGCCACCATCCAATTCATTGTAGGCGGATTTATCAACCATGTTGAAGCGATTATCGTCACAAGATTATTCAGTAAAATCAGCAAAACATCACAATCGCTGCCAAAAAGGACCATAAGAAAAAGAGTACTTTTGAAAGGCAACAAATAAGTTGTACATAATTAATTTCCACAATCTCAATTCCTAAAATGGCTAGATTTGTTAACAGATGGTGCTATAGCTATAAGTAGATTTGATAAGAGGTGGTGTGTCAAATACCTAAAAAAACGTTATTTACATAAAATGATGTTCAATGTAAAATATACCCTTATGTAAATTACATAAAATATTTACATACTTATTTACACACATCCACATATCTACCTAATCACATATTTACACATTTATTATAAAAACGTTTTTCCCTTCGAACGAATCATTTCAACAAAATTGCTAGGGAAGCAAACAAACAATCAAATAATTTTACGTGCTTTTACAAAAAAGTATAAACGTTCAAGTATTTTGTGGCAGCGGTAAATATGTCATTCTCGTTGATATAAGATCGAAAACCGTCTGCAACGATGTAACTCTAATTAAATTAGTAATGGTAAATGAAACCAGTGGGGAAGAATTTTATCTTTATTCTACGTGGAACGACTAGATACAAACTGTTGTTCAAAACTGAAAGCTTTTACCACATTTTCTCAAATAAAGTGAAAATGAGTGTAAGAGGCAACAATCATTTCCACTTATAAACTTCGACTAATTATCACCAGGACCAAGATACATGATATGAATATTTCTCTAGTCTGCTTAATGTTCAACAAGAGTCATGGATCATAGTCTGTAAATATGGATCTTGCTAATCGAAAAAGTAAATTCCATGATTTCAAAAATTGAGTTTGTTAGAAAATGTTTAAAATATAAATCTACAAATGAACCTTCGCAGGTATTGTAGTATTGAATGGGAGTTACTATCCGTGAACTCTGACCATCGTGCTATTGATAGACAGTTTCATCCTTAAATTAACCAATCGAAAAATGATCAGATTAGCTCGTGTTACTAGGCTTGCTAGTGAGTCCTCTCAAAAAAGTTTTCCAGTGGATTACATATTATTCTTCCAAATCTATTTGACGATACAACCACCACAATACATTTCAATGTCATAGATCCATTTAGAGGTTTTAAAGTCAAAGTTTAAAAATTCTGAAGATCTGGTCATGTAGTTGTTATCCTAATTCTCCATCACAATTAATTGATTGACTGATTATAAGGGAATACGACCAAGTCTTAAGCATGCTCTCTTGAAATTTTGGCTGAACTCGCAATACACTTATTTTACACGGCAAATATGAAATGTACGTTGTGACAGATATGACCCGGTTAAAGACTCCTAAGCTATCGATAAAATAATCTTACATGACATACTAGATTGGAAAACTTTGAACCAATGCTGGCATAATAAGCTATTATGGTGATTCCAAAGTAAGTTTTGAGTCCAGTATCCTTGTCAAAAAAACGGTACAGTATAATGGAACATATTTTTTGCAAATAATAAAGCTTCACTTTTAGGAAGAGTTCAAAGAGGCTGAACTGTTTTGATAGGTATCAATAATTCAAAATAAGTTAAAGTAAATCGAACAAGAACGTTTAAGATCGATCGTTAGCGCCCGGTAATAATACCACAATAAAAGCTTCACCAAATAGTAACACGCAATGGATATATTGGCTTCTCCACACATCTTTGTGGATTTTCCGATCCCCAAATGCGACCGAGATTGAAAATTCGTCACGTCTAAAAAGATCATTATTTTAGCATAATCCTTATCAATTTCGAGTTGGTCGCAGGTCCACACAGCGAATCATAATCGAAGCGGATGATCAAGCCTTCAATTGCTGCACCAATTGAACTTAATGTGGCCACAAACCAAGTTCTTTACGAATAAATTGTTTGCGTGGAAAACCGGCTGATGTTCATTTCCGATGCACGATGACGAATTGATGTTCTCGGTCATTATCAATTGTCAACTTTATGTTGTGGAAGTGAATTGCCAAGATTTCCCACTTTTGTTGAAGCAATAAGCGACTCATTTCGTCAACTAGAAATAATATAAATATACTGAGTTTCTGCCAAAGAAAGAATGACATTAGTGTTGCCAGAGCCAAAATAACCGATATTTCAAATCTGAACCGGTTATTGGGACACCCTATATATATGATGATTTTTTTGTTTCTAGGGTTTTTTATTCGTAAACATTAGCCGTTTCTTGACCTTATTTTTCATTGCCAAAAAAATATTTTCATGTGAACTGGACGAATCTTAAGAGAAAACTAGCATTGATTTTATGCAAGTCATCCCAATTTTCGGGAAAATGCGAGTTTTCACTATTTGCATATGTGCAATATAACGTGCAAACTGATATATATATATATATATATATATATATATATATATATATATATATATATATATATATATATATATATATATATATATTCTTTTATTTTTTATACAGGATTTAAAAGACTATTTAGGCATTTAATTCCGAAAGTTAATTTATTATTGAAATTCAATTATAATAATATATTCATGTAAATGTGTAAATAATAATTAAAACATAAGTAAAAATATAAAATTCAATATAAAACCTACGAAATTATCACAAATTTAAGGTAATTGTTATAGAGCTTGCACTCTTCATCACGCTATACATTTTCAGTCTCTTTGTTTGTTTTATGCATGAAACTGTGTAAAACAATTTCTGTCTTTATTAAGGCATAACGCGGTTGTACATTTACTGCATGCTAAAAAGGTATAACCTTTACAATTAGGCAGTTTACACTGCAGGCGTTTTTTGTTCCAGACCGGCCAGTGACTTGTACCATCGGTTCTGATTCTCTTTATTGAGATTGGTGAACTAGTCGCTATTTTTCGTTTCAATTCCAACTTCTTATTAATTTCAGAGGGCCGCCCAATCACAGTTCGTTTCTGTTGAAATTTACATAATATTTCTCCCAATTCTAGCCTAAAGTCGGCTAAACTTAAAATTTGGTTTGGGTCCGTTTTGTGAGTTTGTTGAACTCTCTTATAAAAAAGCCACGAATTAACAACGGACATGTCTAAAAGATGGTAAAAGATTTCATATACCACTTCTTCGATCTTAGCAATATTTTGTATCTGCTAATAAAGCTATCTAGCAAATTGACGCCTCCCATATACGTATTATACTCTTTTATAATGTTGGGGCATTCGATTTGAATTCTAGATTTAGATTTTTTATCAAATCGGTCTGAGCTTTGAATTGGGTGACGTCCAGTGAAGTTCGATATTAATGTTACTAAATGGTTATCTTTCCACGCAACCGGAATCAATTCAACATTATCTACTGTTGCAGTGTACTCAATCGAAGAACCTCTCTTAGACTTCTTCATTTCTATTTCAGTAGGAAATTTGCAACCCGGAATCCTATTTCTACGAATTGTGCCTAAACATAAGATTCCTTGTTTAGATAATTCCACGACTAATGGTACTGAGGAATAGTAGTTATCAAAATAAACTCGATAATTTTGATTGCGAGGTACATGTCTTAGCATTCTAATTACTATATTGGCACTAGCTCCTAAGTCGTTTTCGCAGGTTAATCGTTTCAGAGGGTTGTTTTCCTGTCCAGTGTATATCTCAAAGTTAAAAGAAGACCCAGAAATACCTGAGAGCACGAACAGTTTGAATCCCCATTTATGGGGTTTATTAGGTAAATATTGCTTTATTGCACTTTTGGTTTTCGTGGAGCAGAGCTGTTCGTCCACGGCAAGACACGATTCCAATGGTATTTTGCGAAAATTATTTTGAAGAGCTTCAATTACAGGTCGAATTTTAAACAAACGACCGTAATCTTGATGATCTTTCGGTAACATCTTTTCGTTATTATTGAAATGTAGAACAGATTTAATCCGTTCAAAATGAGATAGCGACATTGTTTCTTGAATTAATTTATTCCCAGCAATAGGTGACCAATAACTCCGGTAATTTGGAATTTGAATTACAGACATCAACTCGCATATTCCCAAGAATTTTCGTAATTCTGATTCCGTAATAAATTTTGTGTTACTTATATATATTTTTCTGGTTTGCTTACGAGTTAGATTCGTTAACGATTAAATTTAGCAAGTTATCGCCAAAAAAAAAATTTAAAAGATGCGTATGATGTACATAGATTCAAATATTATTTATCTAAAGACTTGAAATATCATTTCATTGAAATATCATTTCATTGAAATATCATTTCATGAATTCTTGACATCGCCATAATATTTTTGCTTTTTCTTTTACAGAAGATCCGATGGTTCCCAAGCCGGTGTTACTCCCAACAAAATCAATTGGCATATTGGCAATGTCAAAAGTTCAATGTTCATCATCTTGTAGCACCTCTTCTGTCTGAATCTCCACTGATTCGTTGACTTTTCTATTTTCATAGATATCAATTTCCACATCGTTTCGTCTCCGAACTGCCTGAATCTCAAAATCAGCATCATCAATGTCTTTGTTGTTCTCATCATAAAGGTCATTTTCACTACCTGACCAATTAGCAATAATTTCTTCAATTTCTGCTTGGGAAAGGTATTTACTGGGCATTGCAGTAGTGAAGCTATAAAAATAAAACTTATTTGAAATATATTCAAAGTTCTCAACGATCAATATCTCAACGATCGATAAATATGTCAGTTTCCTTTATCGTAACATTGCATTTAAGCAAGTATTGCATATATGTGTAACTGAATTTTTTTTTAAAATTCACGTGATATTACACATTTTGAAATGTTATTTTTTTATTGAAAACCCGTAATAAACAATAAAATCTAAGTAATATACAAACCAAGCACTGTTTATTGATCGAAATTAATACTTATATTGAATAGTTCTCACTGATTTTGCAGCCTAAATACAGTAAACACGAAGCCACGGACCTACGCACTTGTTTCACATTAGACACACATACACAAAATATCGTTTTGGCGCCATAATTTGACAGCAGCAAATGCATTCCCAATGAACATTATTTTAGAACAAAATAAACGAATAGAAAATGATGTAAAATTAAAAATAAATATTGTGTATCACGAGATTTTGGTATACATTTGGTACATTGCATATATGCAATAATAAGAAACGAAGGGTAAGGTTATAGGGTGACGCATGTGTTCACTACTTTATATTAATTCTCATAGATGTCACTATGAGTCACAACCATCACGAATTTCTTAACATTTTACTAATACACTTACACCTTTAACGACCTAATACATTTTAAACAAAATGTTTTCCTCCATCCCCCATTTTTAACGAATCTGGTCGAAACCATAACATTTAATCAGGGATTTACATAATTTGTTTGCTGTTATGCTCATTCTTCAAAATCGATAAACAAATTTTCTAATACAATCGTTTATTGATTTAAATACACGGTTTTTGCCTCCGTCGACAATAAGCACAACAAACAACGATATAGAAAACGGCGATCGAAGAAACTTCAAGTCAAGAAATATGCAATTTGTTATCTATAATCTTCCTATTATTCTGCTGATGACATCATAAATATTTTTTCTTCTCCATACATACATACGTACATAAATTCCTTTCACATTGTGCTTTTACTTATCCTAAAGACTTGTTTTCGTCGTTGTTGTTGTTTTTATGCTTTTCGATGAATAGGCAAATACATAAAAGAAAGCTTTTCTTAGTTTTATATCGGGTACTGTAGTATGCAAAAAAAAAATAATAACTTATCATTGGAGGACGAAAAGCTTTTTATCCTTTAAATATTTTATTTTCACAGCATTAAATATCATATTGCAGCGCAGCCAACCAGTGTTTTGATAAAATATTGTGATAATGCTGAACATCGAGCATAAAATAGGAAATAAAGTGAAAATGACTAATTAATTGTTTTAAATTATACTTGACTAATTAATTATTAATTATAACAATTTGTTGCTTTGGTAGTTTTATTCGTTTTTAAATATTTTATAGCTCATTAGTGGATTGTATATTTTACAACAAAAACACCTGTTACGTTTTTTTTAACATTTGTACATAAATTTGTATCAACTTTCACCGGGTAGTACGAGAACCATTAATTTTAGTGTATGTACATAGTTTGAATCATTCAACCCATGTTGTGCTATTGCTTAGTTTCATAATATCAGTTACGCGTATCGGAAGGACATTGTTCTTAGAGATTTATATAATCGTTTTCTTTGTACTAAATTTGAAAGGAAAACTCCTTTCGACAAACTGGTTGCTATATATTATATGACATATACATGACTGTTGTTGATGGTGAACACAATTAAGTAACGAGCGTTTACATGACAAAGAAAAACAATATTTGATGTTTCCTGACTACATACTCGTATACGGTAAACGGAAAGAATAGATTTTCTTGATTGTTGTACATGGAAATTATATTTTGATGTTATACAATGTACATACTACATATTGTATTACATATTTATGACTTTAATAACTGTCTATTCAATATATATAAATAAATGTTATAGTGATGAAAATCGAGCAGTGTTTTTTGCACCTCTAGGGTTTTACAATATCGTCGAAATAAAAAACCACAAATTTTTCCCCCAAACACAATCGCATGATAAAATGAATTATTAAATACCAGCGGGCTCTGCTCGTTACACCTCACGAATCCACACTAATTGGAGTTGGCCATATATTAAATAACTTTGTTTAAAAACAATCACTCGTTCGTTCAACGATTCATGTCCGTAAACCCTTTTTGTGATAAGCTGGTCATTCGACGTCGCTCACATAATCGAAGGAAATGAATTCAATCCGGTCCAAACAATTGTTTGGAAAAATTAATTATGAGCCGTTCTGTAACGCGACTCTCATGTGCGTGGTAAACTGAAACTTCCTTGCATTTTTTCCGAATCAACCATCTGACTCCATCGGTTTTAATCATGAGCCAGCTCTTCATTGCGTCATACCAATCGAACTAAGGCGAAAAGAAAGTTCCACAAAGTTAGCCCTCCGTATATTAAGAGCTCTGAATTAATGCAATCAACTCCTAGTGAACGATTTTTCTTTAATGTCTGCATGGCCATGGTAAATTTCTCATAGGATAGATCCTTAAAGATTTTCTTACATAACGCGACAAAATCGGATTATGTATATTCTGTTTCACCGAAATACATAATCCGACTTTTTCGGATGATAAAGCACTGCCTGTTTTTATCCATGCAACCTTTTTGGGGCTCATGGCCCTACCAACTCTGTCGTGGTTCACTTATTTACTTCCTACACGTTTTGCTATTATACATAATATATTCGAGGACGTACGGCTAAATGGTCCTCGATTTGGGAAGAATTGAAAGTAGAACCACGAAAAGATACCGAGTCTGTTTAGTAAGTGCACTGCTAGATACAGGTTAGTTATGCTAAAGATTACAAAATGGTTTGCTGTCTTGTATCAATATATGCAAGTATAAAGCAAAACATGACGGAACCAGCATTCTCAAAATATATAAAACCTTTATTAGACCGTGTATAGAATATTGCTGTCAGGTTTGGTGTGGAGCATATGGCACTGCTCTCCAGTTGCTGGATAGAGTTCAGCGGCGTGCCATCCAGACAATACGAAACTTCAGACTTACGAAAGATCTAGACAGCCTAGGTTTAAGGCAGAAGTTTAAGGCAGCTATCAACCTTTACTTGAAGGATCCCGCATTTGTTGCAGGAGCTCTGACAGTTATAAGGAGCTAGGTCAGTCTAAAAGTCCACCCTGCACCCAAATAAAACTAAACGTAAAAAAAAATGTACGGACTGGTTTTATCATAGGGCAGCCCAACGCTTGTTTGGATACCGAAATTTTGTGGTGGATAAAAATATGGTGAGGAACTAGTTAATAATGTAAGTTAGGACTAAAAATAATGAAATGCAGAATAAGTCATACCGCATAGTTGTGAAACTACCTTAGCCACTTTCCACTAGAGGCTTTCACTATAGTCTTCACTTGACTTTAATCACTTCCACACTTCACTGGTGTTAAAACAATACTATATTTTTCACCGCCGATCGTTTGAGCGATGCGATCAGTGGTGGGAATGAACACATCTGGATACCCTGTCGATTTTAGAATCCATGGACCATTCCATCATCCATGTCAGTACTATAGGCTGACATGGAGCTATGCAATGTCCAAAGAGGAAGACATAACCAAATTATTGGAACGATGTTGGCAGGAAGCAAGATGTGAAAACCATTTCATTGAGACACATTTACGCAATTCAGAGGGTAGAAATGTAGTTAAGCTACCATTCAAGACACATACCGGATCATAAGAACACTCAAAATCCGCATTAATCAAGCGATTAATTTCGATGGAGAGAAGGTTCAATCGACTCCCAGACCTAAAAGGGCAATACAGTGACTTCATGAGCGAGTATCTTACTCTAGGCCACATGCATGAGATACCAACCGTTGACATACAATGTCAAGAATCCGACTGCTATTATCTATCACACCATGCCGTTGTTAAAACTGACAGCACGACGACTAAGCTGCGAGTCGTTTTTGATGGATCATGTAAATCGTCAACCGGAGTTTCATTGAATGATCGATTTCTGATTGGACCCACCATTCAAAAAGATTTAGTAACCATTATAACACGGTTTTGGAAATATGCTATTGCATTTTTTTCAGACATTGAGAAAATCTATAGGCAGGTCGAAGTATCTCTGGATCAAAACTATCAAAGAATCATTTGGAGAAATCCTAGTGACGAAACGATAAATACATATCGATTGAACACAGTCACATACGGAATGTCTTGTGCTCCATTCTTGCCTATCAGGTCATTGCATCAAATCGCAGATAATTACAAGTCAACTCATCCAATTGGATCCCATTTAGCAAAAATGATGTTACGTCGACGATTGTCTGTCCGTTGCTGATTCAATTAATGAAGCAAAAATGGCAATAAAGAAGTTATCAACTATATGCTCACCAACGGTGGATTTAACCTCCGCAAGTGGAAGGCTAATTCAGAGGGCATATATTAGATGAAATTTCAACCGAATTCAAGGAAAAAAACAGTCTTTGCATTGATGACCATACGGGTACCGTGAAAACATTGGGACTGCAATGGAATCACACAAGAGATACATTCTCTTACAAAATTAAACTCGGAGATAGTAAGATAGTATATCAAAGTGCGAAATGTTGTCTAAAATATCTCGTACTTATGATCCATTCGGTTGGGTGTCGCCCGCTATAATTGTGTTAATGGTGATTCTTCAGAAACTATGGTTAAAAAATCTTGGCTGGGACGATCCACTACCTGATGACATCAAACAGCATTGGATGAAGAATCAATCATCTCTACAAAAATTGGAGAGTATCGAAGTTCCACGTTTTTTAATGACGTCAAACTCAATAGCCAATGTTCAAATTCACGGATGTTGTGATGCATCGGAACATGCTTACGCAGCAGTAACTTACCTTCGCACAATCGATAGAAAGAGTATGTTAAGAACTAGAATAGCAAAAACGAAAGTGACACCAGCAAGTTTCCCTTCCGAGATTAGCACTTTGTGGAGGTGTTTTGCTTAGCAGGTTAATCAATTGTATTGAACGAGTGGTAGACATGGATAGTGTAGAGAGTGTTTCGCACGGACCGATTCAAAAATCGTACTGTCATGGCTATCGGAAGTTCCTCGGCGTTGAAATAGCTTCATAGCGAATAGAACTGCTGAGATTTTAGAGAACATTCTCTGAATGAAATGGAATCATGTGACTTCGAAAGACAATCCGGCAGATATAGCTTTTAGAGGCGCTATCCCTCAGCAAATCTTAATGTGTGATCAATGGTGGAACGGCGCGAAATGGCTTCCTATAGAAGAATGGCCTAGCAAAGTAGAAGCAAATTTGGCAGAACGACATGTTTCATTGATGTCCCAGTAAAACGATGAACCAACGCATCCGCTAGAAAATTTATTAGTGAGAGTTGAATCATATACAGAAATTTAAAGAATTTTGTCACGAATTTGACGATGGCGAAACAAATATAGAAATGCTCAGAAAGGTCGAAAAATTGTGTGTCAAGTGGTTAAGATCCAAAGAATTCAATAGAAATCGAATCATTAAAGCAAAACAAAGAAATTGGCTTAAAAAGTAAGATAAATCGTTCATCGATGGTGAAGATATACTAAGAGTCGGAGGCAGACTAGATAATTTAAATGCTTCATTTAATATTAAGCATCCTATGTTTTTGTCAGGCAACCAAATCTTGTGCTCAAAAATCATTTATGAAACGCATATTCGTTATCTTCACCCAGGCCCAACACTACAAACCAGTATCATACGCCAAAAATATTGGATTATTAATAGTAGAAATATCGTTCGACAGTACATCCATAAATACCTAGAATGCCGTAGACAAAGGGCGATTACCTCACAAGCACTTATGGGCAATTTATCGATATCTCGCATTACACTAAGCCGTCCCTTTTTACATACTGAAGTGGATTACGCCTATCCTTTTTATCTTAAATCAGGAACTGAGAGAGGTCGAAGTCTAAACACTATAAGGGATATATTTGGAGCTTTGTCTGCTCTGCCACGAAGGCAGTACATATCGAACTGTGCCACGACATGACGGCTAACGCATTTATTGCGGCGCTACGACGATTTATATCTCGAAGAGATGTTCCCATAGACATAATGTCTGACAATGGAACAAATTTCGTAGGAGCTAAACGAAAAATAGGCGAATAAAATATTTGTGCTTGAATTTAGCACTTTGAGTCAATGAAAACGCAGATCGGAGTTATATCAAAGCTTTTGATTGAATGCTCTACAAAATCAACTTAATGTTCAGCAATATGTAGCAAACGCTCGATACAGCCAATTTGCAGCAAGCAACCCAGAGGTATAGGTTTAGGATGCAAATTTGAAAAAATTCTGCCCCTTACATTCCCAATACAATCTATATATAGGGAATGATTTTGGTCATGAATAAAATACTGGGTAGTAATTAAATCATTATAAAAAATAATATTTATAAAAACCAAAAATTCGATTTTAATCGAAGCGTGAAACGTCAAACGTAGCTTCGAATAGTTTATCCAAAAATCAAATGGTTATTATAAGAGTTAATGAATCGTTAAATTAATTTATAATTATAGTTAATTACATTTCAGTATATAGCTACTAGAACTTTTTTCGACAGCGATTTTTTTTTGCTATTTTTGTAATTTGGTTTTAAAAATTATAATTATGTTTACGTTAATGAACTATTTTGGTATAGATACATAAAATTTATATTTTCCAATCATTGAACCTAATTAGATATTAAACTTACGATGAGCATAAACATTATATAATTACATAATTATATAATATGTATAAGCGAACAAATATTTATGATATTCGCATAAAACAGCAATTTTACCTTATCCAGCGATTTCGATCGATAATACCTTTTATTGAATAGCCAAAGGGCTACAACAACATATACTTTACAGTATAATTACGTATCCAGATAGTTATGGCTTGATAAATAAGAATATTTTAATCAAATACTAAAATTCTAAATAGTCTGTCTGATATTTTATTGCATCCTACGGACATAAACTATTCGTGTGTTCATTTAAAAATTTATATAAATAAAAGCTACATACGTACACAGTAATAAATTTCTCTTTTATACATCCTAATTGTCTGATTCAAAAATATCAAATCTAAAAGCATGTATGTAGAAGCAAAGCATTAAATAAAAATCGGGCAAGATAAATTTTCATTAAGTTTCCACTTCACATAAACAACATAAATTTTAAATTTCGATGTAACGATAGCTACATAAAGAGTTTTCCAATAAGGGGTTTCATTTTGCAAAATGGCTACGTTTGCAGCACGATATCCTTTTTATGAAATTGTCCATGCCCAATACGTAGATTTGTGGCTATATGTGTGTTCTTTAGGTTGAACCAGCCTTATATACAAAAAAGAAAGGACAATCACAACGCCAACTCAAAAACCGCACCAAATAGTAACACGTTGTGGATGGAGACGCTTTTCAATATTCATTCTCGAATTTTCTGAGCCCCAAATGCGACAATTCTGCTTATGAACATAGCATCTGAAGTAAAAATGTGCCAATCAACGAAGATACAACGTTTATTGTGATCGAACGACAAGAGTTCTTTAACTACACTTTAAAAGCTTTAAGACCTAAGGCTTTAAGCAAAATACGGTGTTATGTCGTTTGTGGAAGGTCTAACTACAAAGATCGACGAGGAATCAACCAATCTGGATTTTCTTCAACACACCGGGCTACAGCAGCAAATTCTCAGTACTCCTTGAGCGATACACACATGGTTTCGATTCTTCACATCACTTACTTTTCCCCACAGCTCAAATTACCATTCGAGTACTGTGTATCGTCAAATCTCAAAAGATGACAGCTTCAAAATTGACAGCTGCCCAAATAGCAGGCTTTTCAAAATGAAACTTCTTATCGCAAAACTCTTTATATACATACTGGGTGTACGTAGACCCCACTATTCCCAAAATATCTTCTTACCGAAACAAAACAAACTTTTTATGAATTTTTTTGTTTTTTATTAAAATAGAATGTAATACTTACATACATACTTTTATTTGATTTTGTTTCTAAACAATTTGTTGGTACAGTAATAAAAAAAATACAAAAATCTCAACAACAAAAAAACTTATTTTATGAAAAAAGCTCTCATTGAAACGAGAAAAATATTTTGTTCGAAATTTATTTTTATTACTTTTAACAATACACAATAAGTTTAAAAAGTTCATGTGATAACAGAAATAGAATTGTATTGCATACACTTCCTGGGTATTCTGTTCGCAAGACTATGACGAAATATTTTGAAAATAACAGCCCAGGTGGCGCAGTGGTTAAAACTGCGGCAGTTGGAGCGGGAGGTACCGGGTTCGAATCCCGATAGGGGCAGGATGCAACAGGGATATTTCCACAGACGATTTCGATCGGTGGGATAAATGAACACATCTATGACCCTCGGTTGGAGTGCAGAATTCATGGGCCGACCCATCTTTCATGTCAGTACTATAGGCTGTCATGGAGCTATGCAATGTGTAGATGGTTCTACGTAAATCGGAGCTATAGCCGTACGTCCTCGATTTGGCTGCAAAGCGTAAGGCAAGGACGTAAATAAGCGAACTGTGAAAGAGTTTGAAGTGCCTTGAGCCCCGAAACAGATTGTAGAGTTAAAAAAAATAAAAATTTGAAAATACTTGTAAAAGTTTGAAAAAATGCCATACACAAAATCTCATCTTCTGAAACTTGATAGGCTTTCTCAAAATTCGAGTGTGGGAGTATGACTTAAGTTGGCAAGACTGTTTTGTTTGACAACCCATTTGACATTTGCTTTGTCATTTGTTTGATTTGCCATTTCGCTTGCAAATTGATGACAATCATTATCAAAAAAAATGGTTCTGTTCGCCAAAATCATCCCCGTCGCCGTTTGAGGCACGTTATTGGCCAGTCCGGTGGAATCATTGATTCATATGCCTTCAAAATCAAAGATGGGCGGAATGTTACAGTCCACGGTGATCGATAGAGAGACGTAATTTCTTACTCCTTTGTTGCTCACTTGGCTGCCATTAGTTCCAACAAGACTGTCCCAAATGCAACAGTTAGACGAAAACCTGTTAATATTCTGTTCACATTTTGTATGTATGGGTAGAATAAACAAAAAGTATGAGTCGACATACTCCATCAAGTTAAACATAAGAACTGCAACTAAGGCAGTTTTACTTTAGCACGAGTATATAATAACAGTACAAAAATTATCCAAATGAGTGGAACTTTAAATCAAAACACTCATGTGATTGTTAGGAAAAATTTTTACCGGTCAAGTGAGCCAAAAGATTTTCCGTTTTTATCAAAAAAATTTACCCTCACCAGCAAAATTCAGTGAGGCAGTCAGATCAGTGAGGGAGTTGGATCAGTCAGGGAATCGGATTAATGAGGGAGTCGGATCCGTGAGAAAGTCGAATCAGAGTGAGGGAGTCGGATCAGGGTGAGTCAGACGAAGCCCAGACGACTTGATCAGACAAATAAAGAGTAAAATCCAAATTGAGCAGATTGTGACCAGCGGACTTCAACTGATTATTGGAAATAAATAAAATAAAGATAACTAAACTTTTTTTTATTAATAATAACTAAAACCAGACAACGGAAAGCGAAATAAAGTTGAAATGAATCCACCAACTAACACTTTGGCACCGATAGTACCGAGTCTACCGACCATCTCATAAGGGGTCGGAAATAGTAGAGCATTACTACTGGGTCCTCTTTCTATCAGTAACGTGGTACCATCTAAACACCGATCTTTTTTCTTAGTTACGTTTTTTTAACAATGGTGCGGCCACCAGCAAACTACGGAGAATGGTACCCCACTCAATTCTCTCTCTATGTTTTGTTTCGCCTTCAACTCAATTCAATAAGTGTAGTAATCTAAGCCTCTAGAGATGCCTCTCACCACCCTCGATCCGGTACAGAAAACTCCGAACTTAGTTGCGGGTAACCTTGCCGTATGGGATGCGATACTTCTAGAAGTAATTTTGAGAAACCGGGTCTGTCTTGCTTAAACTCGGGCTAACCCGTTTCAATAGAAACTTGTAGTGTGTGGAAATGGAATCCACATAATAATCGCAACGCAAGCGGGAGAGAACGTGCACTTTTTTCCAATAGGAAAGAATTTTGTAGTCTATATATGACAAAAGTATTTTTAATTAAAATATGAGACCATAAAACAATAATGTCGGTATAACAATGAAGTTAGACACTACAGATTACTTGATAAGTTAAATAAATTAAATAAATAAACCCTATAAACCTTTACATCTGGCAGTTTCTTGAACTGGTGTCCCTTTTGCATTTAACTGCTCAAATAATGGTTATCCTCCACTTCACCGTATAAAATTCGCATTACATTTGATGCAGATTTAAAATAATATATTTTACATGAACAGCTTTTCACTTGAATAGTCAATGCCTATTTATCACACTGCATTTCCGGCATTCACTCACTTTTCAATAATAAGAAAAATGTTTAAAGTGAATGATACTCCCGCTGCATCAAGCCGGCGAGTTGTATAATTCAACATCATAATTTTTATTTGACAGGTTGGAATCATATAGCTCACGGGAGGTGTTTAAAGATAAACTATTTATATTTGTACATGTGTTCAATTGTCTGGAAATTATTCCTCCAATCAAGTAAAACTGCTAATGGGGATATATTCCAGTAGTTAAGTGGCTGAATAGTTTAAAGTTACAAAAAATTGTACTGACAATGAAGATAGAGACAGCAGATTGAATATTTGTCGGAGGTCAAATTTATCCATCGACACTCTTTCCTCAATCCCAATCAGTAGGTGGTAACTGATTGAATTGGAAAACACACTCTGCGAAATTGTTGTTGAAAGAAGCTCTTAGTGGCTAGAAAGAACAGAAGATCAGGTAAGTATCAGTGAATTAATAGAACGGTTTGGGCAAAGTATTTTCTGAAACCCGGAACATTTTATTTCAGTAAGAAGACAGTAAGAAGAGCATAGCAAATTTATTATCTCGAAGCTAAACCTTTTATCAAGTTTATGATGTTTTATACTCCAAGTAATCTTACAGTTTCAACTTATCATGACCTGCAAAACAAACAAAAATTCAAATTTTTTAAATGATTTTAAGGTCTCTTAATGTATAACATGTATAAATGTATAACGTATGGCAATTGGTCGGGTTAAGAAGGTCCATCTGTACATTGCATTGCTCCATGGACTCTATGTAGTATTGGTACTTCTAATCACTCCAACAGTGGGGTTTCGTGATGTATTCTTTAAAAACTATATTTTGCATTCTCCCGTTATAGTGATTCGAACCCAGTACCTTCTGCTCTAATTGTCACAACATTTACCATTGCATAATTTGGTCGGTTAAATAAAATTTGTCGGTTGCAGTCCTAAAAGTTGGTTTAAAGGTTTTTTAGATGAAGCTAACTATATGTTGACACGTTACAGAATAAGGTCTCTCTCTCTCTCTTTCTCTATGTCGTAGTGACTAATGAGACCCATTACCAACATGATCTATCTTTACTCTATCTATCTAATGTGGAATTAGCCATACAATATAATGTATTGCATAAGTTAGTGTGTGAAACAGCATCTATGACCCCCTGAGTGCAGAATTCCATGTCAACCCATCTTCCATGTCAGTACTATAGGCTGCGGGACGGAGCTCTGCCATGTGCAGATGGTTCTACCTATAGAAGTACGTCCTCTATTAAGCTGTAATGGCCTAACGAACGACGTAAATCAGCGAACCGCTAGAGAGTTGCGAATGCTTTGAGCCCCAAAACAGGAAGGAAAGATAAAACAATACAAATTGCAATAGGACTTGAATAGGGTCAGCCAGGTGATAGACACCATCAAAGTTTATATGTAATAAAGTTTATTATCAAAGCCGATATTAACAAACTGTTGTCTCCATTATAGCCTAATTTTCTCCATGTTACCACCACATTGGTCAAAAGGAACATGAGAATGAAATTTGGGACATTGCAGTACTCAACACAAAACATGGTTCGAATCCCTAAATGCCACGTAATTTTTATATTGGAGTTTTTTTTTGAGAATAAGAAATCTAATCCCTTGAGGATTCAAGTGGTGTAATAATGGTCTGTTCTAGGTTGAGAATTAGCAGAGATGAGGAAAATCTTTGGGTTAAAAACCTCCGCCTCCACTGATACCTTACGAACCATTTAAGCTAATATATATATATATATATATATATATATATATATATATATATATATATATATATATATATATATATATATATATATATATATATATATATCTTCCGACATCAAAAAATCCGATCTTCCGCGAATTTTCCTTTTATAATATTGTTTGGTCAAATTTGTCAAATATTAGCATGAAGTAAGCAATGTATTGTAGATCAATTGAACTAGCTAAAATTTTTTGTTGTCGTGATTTAATTGACTTGGCAGATGAAATCCTACTCCTTAATTTGTGGAATATTCAAAACACACAAATTCAACTAAATGAAACACAACACAAAATGATATTCGTCTACTACATAGCAGCCAGATTTGACATTATATTTTCGGAAAATCCGCTTTTTGCATACGATATTAAATTTTTCATAACATGCCCCAGAGAAAAGACTGCTTGGTGCGCTTTATATCGGCCGGCGAAATCATTCGTCAGAAACGATTATGGGCGGAATGTTACAGTAAACCGAAAATAGTATGAGACATGATTTCTAACTTTTTTGCGGCCCAATTCGGTGGCATATACATCTGGCATAGCATCTTGCTGATAAGTTTTTCCAAAAGGACAGTATACCTGCACAGTATACAATTAATTTTCTCAAAAAATATTTGATGAGAGACTAATTCCACGTAATGATACTGTTTATTGGCTACCAAGATCGTTTAATCTAACTTCATTAGACAATTATTCTTAAAGGGATATGTTAAGTCACTTGTCTACCAGGGAGTATTGAACACTTAGAAGACAAAATTAAGGTTTAAACGAGATACGACGGCAATTACTGCGGAGTGTAAAAATTGAACATCCAAATTTCGCCATCTACGGCGGACACATGACCCGAATCATACTCAAGCATGATGGCGTTATCCAATAATGAGCCAACAATTTATTTACCAAAGGTATAGTAACATTATCTTCCATAACTCCAGAATTGTAATATGTGGCTACTTTAGTGTTGGATAAGAATTTTAGAAGGTATCATAACACACAACTCTTTATTCCAAATATAAAATACTTAGAATTGTAATGTAAAGAAATTGAACCCACATAGTAATTGCATACTCGATTATACGTCTAATTCATGCTTTAAAACTCGACCATTAAGTCGATCGATTGTCCCATACATGTTTTCAATTCATTTGCTCAGATCGCTCATTTTGAGCTTTTATGAAATTTTGAAATTTTTAGGCATTTCATTTGTAGCCAAGATTTACCTCCCACCTCTCTTCTAACAGTAGTCGCCCTTTCACATTCTGATTAACATCGGATAGTTTGGAAGACAGTACTGCATTCATATCATCTTGGCTAGGTATATGGTGTATCAATTTTAAGAGCTTTTCATTCTTTGTCTAGTTAAGTGTTCGGTTACGTGAAACCATCACCAGTTTCCCTTAGCTCGTGCTTATTAAGAGCTAATTTCTTTTTTATGGAATAATCCAGGAAAACGTATGGCGATTGGTCCGATTAAGAAAGACCATCTGTACATTGCATTCTTTCATGGATGCTTAGTATTCACATGGGACATGGATTGGCACATACGTTTCGCACTCCCATGAGTTTTTTAAAAAATATATTTTGCATCCAACCATTATTGTGATTTTGAACAAGTATCTTTAACCATTAGGTCATTTGGTTGGTGAAATAAATTTTGTCGGTTGAATTCCTAAAAGCAGGTTAAAAGAAGTTAGATGAAGCTAACTATAAGTGTGTAAAGTTACAGGTTTCCACAATAAATTTAGTTTACACCAACCGGAAGAGATAAAATCGCATGATTGATAATAATATGAGGCATAACGACAAATAAGACTCCTTAATGGCATGCAAAACCAATGGATAAACCATGATCCAGCAATTACAGATTGGTTCTTCCTGCAAGTACTTGTCCAGTACAGATTGGAAATCATAATGGGCTAATAGAAATTGAGTGACGGGGTTGAGAACTTAAGAGCATGTACTTTGGTATTACCTGATTTTCAGAATAAATAAGCAATGTAAAAGTTGTTTTTCTCTTGTACTTGACCAATGATACACATGACCGACATGATCTAAATATTTTTTCGTTGAGCTTTAAAATATTGCACAAGTTAGTGTATGAAACATCTAACCACAATATCCATAGTGTTCTTTAAGTTTGTTACTGATAATTTAGCTTCTTTCCTTCCGAAGATGATAAGTGGTACATACTATAATACATCTCAAACCGTAGTTCATCCAATTCAAGTACAAATTGCACTAGGACTTCAAATAGGGTCATCAAGGTGATAGGCGTCTTCAAAGTTTGATGTGGATTATAGAATCGCCCGACAATGAAAAAAACTTTTTTCCCCACTATAACCTAATGTTCTCTATCACATTGATCAAAAGGAACAAAAGAATGAAATTTTCAGACATTTTTCATGTTGTTGTAACGAATGTGCCTACTAATCAACGCCTAACATTGTGAGTCAATGATCGAGTGGTTATAGTACGCGGTACATATAGTAGTAGTCGACACAAAAAATGGTTCGAATCGTTTTGTCAGCTGTTTCCCACACATTGGCCAGTACAATTGCCGAACAGGAGCTAGAAGTCCTTGTGGTCCAATATGAAAGTATTTCGTGTATTGATAAAACTAATAAGCGTTGTGGTAAAATAATGATTGCTTGGCAGTAATGCGGGGTGGCGAGAGTTGTTAGAAATTGCAGCAAATTTTAGACTTGAAGGATTTTCTGCTCGTCCATAAATAGTGATAGTGATTTTAATGCTGGATCACAAACCATGAAGTCAGCTTTTGGTAATCCACGATATACAGTATTAAAACCTTTGACTTGGACTAAACGTATGACTGAATTTAATCCGTTGTTTAATTTTTCTGCTGTTAATGGTCCAGTTATTCTTGATGACTTAGAACGACAGTTAGTGACAAAACGACGGAAATAGGCCATTGCATTTTGTATTGTTAGAAATGAATTTTTACGGTGTGTTCTATCTAGGAGATCCTCGACGATATCCGCGCTTGCAGTTACAACCGTAACATTTTTTCGTTCTTGAATTATCGAAAACGATTCTGCGTCTGGTGAATGTGAATATTTCAGAATCTCTTCGCATGAACATAAAAAACTCGGTCCGAACCACCATAGATTAGAGTTTATAAACGATTCAGGAAAAGTTTCTTTAGAAATTTAATCAGCAGGATTTGATTTTGAATCTATGTGAAACCAGTTATTAGAATTTGATTTAGCTTGTATGTCAGATACACGGTTTGCAACAGAGGACTCCCATCTTGATGATGAAGACCTAATCCAAAGAAGAGCTATCATGGAATGTGTCCAGTAGAAAATGTCTGTAACTTTAAAATTTAGTACACTTACCACCTTTTCCATAAGAGTTACTAAGAGTTGAGCTGCACACAACTCAAGACTTGACAAAGTAACTTGTTTCAATGGGGCAACTCGTGATTTTGAACATAATACATTGGAAGCATAGTTATCTTGAATTAAAAATCGAACATATATAACAGCACCATAGGCCTTTTCACTAGCATCAGCGAATCCATGCAGCTGGATAATGCTGGACTTCTCACATCCATTGAACAAATGGCGTGGAATATTTAATTTACTTAGTTTTGGAAGTTCACTAAGTAGAAAGTAAATCCAGTAGGTGTGATAGGCCATTGAAAGGCTTTCATCCCAATCTATTTTAAGGGACCATAACTTTTGTAGTAACAACTTCCCTACAACTACTATTGGAGCAAATCAGCCAAGAGGGTCAAATATTTTAGCCACTTGCGGTATAACTATTCGCTTTGTAACCCTCAACGTCACGTCACAATCCAGATTGATGTTAATATTAAAATGATCATGGTTAGGATCCCAACACAATGCCTAACGTTTTTATGTTCGTTTTAACATCGATTATATAGCATGTTTCACCATCCTCTTCTGCTATGTCACTAAGCAGAGCTAATCTATTTGAACACCATTTCCTTAAATTAAGTCCCGCGCTTTTCATAATAGATGTGACCTATGTTTTTAACTGAGCTGCTTCTTTTATTGAGTCAGCACCTGACAGTATCAACATAAAAGTCATCACGAATGGTAGCACTTGCTAATGGTTGAGTGGATTGAAAATCAAGTGCTAATTGTAGTAGGGACCGTGTTGCTAAAAATGGCGCTGATATAGTACCATATGTGACTGTTTGTAATTTAAATTTTAGAAGCTCGTCTGAAGAATTATATCGCCAGATAATATATTGATAACTTTGGTCATAGGAATTCAGAATGATTTGGCGATACATTTTGCAGATATCTGCAGTAAAGGCATACGTATGAGCTCGAAATCGCAATAGGACAGCAAATAGTTCATTTTGAACTACAGGTCCATTCAGTAACAACTCATTAAGCGAATACCCACTTGACGATTTTATTGAGCCGTTGAAGACGACTCTAAATTTTGTAGTTGATGAATCAGGTTTCATAATGAAATGATGAGGTAAATAATAGTTAAGAGATTCAATATTATGTACTAAGCTCATGTGATTTAACTTTTCATATTCGCTCATGAAAGTAAGTCTTTTCTAATTTTCGGGTTATTATTAAGACGCCTCTCTAACATTAGAAATCTCTTTTTTGCCATGAATGAAGAATCACTTAATAATGATGGATTATTAAAAATGGGAGTTTTACTACAAACTTGTCATCATTGTCTCGAGTAAAATTCTCCTTAAAATGGTTTTCACAATCAATCAGACTTGGTTAATGAGTCGGTGTTAGTATTAAATTCTTCAATTGCCCAAAATTGCTCAAAAAGTGAATCTAAATTTTTTGTATGTGTGGCAACTAAATTGCAATTACTATTTGTTTGAGATGAACTTAAATAGGAAGGTCACCGGCAAGCTTATTTTGATCAACTAAATTTGATCAATAATGGATCAGCCAGTTAAATATTGACTGGAATTGGTCATCCTAAAGTGTCTATTTGAAATTATGGTTCAGAAATTTTATTTAACAACTGTACGTCGATGTTTGCTGAAAACTGATTTATACGTGAAAAAATGGTATTGGAAGCCTTCCTTAATGAAGAGGTTGGAGCACACGCAATACCCTTAATATTGACGTATGATGGTTCTGTCTTAATTTGAAGTTTCTTTATAAGTGAATTAGTAATAAAATATAGTTGCGAACCTGAGTCGAGTAATGCACGTGCAACAACTGATTCTTCATTCGCATTACGTATTTCAACTAGTGCCAGTGGCGATGAAAACAAAATTTGAAATGATACATCCGATTAAAATGGAATAGCTCTGTTTAGAAGATAGTGTCATTACAGATGAATCAGGGTGAGGAGAGATTACTTCGTTGTACCACTTCCTTGTTCGTTGAACCAGCGGAACTAGAATTGTCTGTATGCAACAATGTACTGTGGTTAACTTTACTAATTCGACACACATCTGTAATATTGCTTTGTGCAACAAGATGTGATGATCTCAAACAGTTAGTACACAGATTACGATCCATTACAATCTTTCTACGTTCCTCTACTGACATAGAAATGAGTGCATGACACCGATTAATAGAATGGCGTGTTTTCCTTCAAACAACACAATTATATTGTTTATATCCCTTGACAGCGGAAAACGCCATTCGTTTAAATAGTTTTGGTTGAGACTGCAAAGATTTTGAATCTTTTAAATCCTGTGAAGATCCCGATTTGTCACCCAACGACTTTAATGAACGAACGTGTGAATTGAAGCCAGCTCTTCAAACCGTTGTAGGCAGTTTGAAGATGCCAGATCGGTCTCTACGCCGTGGAGCTATCGTCGCCGACAGCGACCTCTTCGCCTACCGAAAGGCGGTTCTCCCTTAAAGGTTCGCTATATCATTCGGTTCGGATCAGCACGCGGAACGTGTCCGAGCCAGCGTACTCGCTGTCCTTTGATTTCATGCACGATATCAGGAATTTGCATTAAATTCCTGATCTCGTGATTGAAAAGAACTCGGTAAGTGCCGTCGACGTCGCGTTTTGGACCATATATCACACGCATGATTCTTCTCTCGAATGTTAGAAGCCACCTTTCGTACTCATCCGTCAAGGTCCAACTCTCACATCCATACATGACAACGGGTCTGATCAACACTCTGTACAGTTTCAGCTTATCCGTATTTGCAAGATATTTTGATTTCAGCAGTGGACGTAGAGGATACAAAGCCCGATTGCCAGCGGCAAGGCGGACCTTGATATCCTCTCCCACACTATTATCGTGAGTGATGAGAGATCCAAGATACTTGAATCTCATCACTCCTTCAAACGTGTGGTTACCACTACTGAAATCAATTGCGTCTTGGTCTCTAAAACCCGAGATTAGATATTTGGTTTTGGACTCGTTGATTTTGAGACCAACGGAAGCTGAACACTGTTCCAGTGGATCAAGTATCTCTTTCACTCCGTTGCCATTTAATCCAATCACACAGATATCATCTGCATAAGCAAGAAGTTGATTGGATTGTCGGAATAAGATGTTGTCCTGAGGTGTTTCACTTTTACGAAGGATGTATTCCAACATGAGATTAAAAAGTATCGGGGACAGTGTATCTCCTTGTCGAACACCGGAATTGATTGCAAAAGTTCTCGATAGCCTGTTCTCAACTTTAACACAGCATTGTGACTGCGTTACTGTCATTTTACACAGATGTACATATTTTTTTGGTATTCCTAAATATTCAAGCGCATACCATAGCCTCTCTCGATTGATCTTCCTTGAAATCTAGGAACACCTGGTGTACATCGCGAGATGTATCGTAGTACTTCGAAAGAATCATCCGTAGCGAAAAAAATTGATCAGTGACTGACCGATTTGGACGGAATCCTCCTTGGTAGTCACCGACAATTTCCTCCACTAGAGGAGTAATTCTTCCCAAGATAATGTATGACAGTAACTTATATGCTGTACAAAGGAGAGCTATACCGCGATAATTCTCGCATTTCATGCGATCACCCTTCTTGAAAATTGGGCATAACGCGGCCACTTTCCATTCTTCGGGCATCACTTCATTTCGCCATACCGATCGAACAAGGTCGAAGAGACAGTTCCACAAAGTTAGCCCTCCGAATATCAAGAGCTCTGAATTAATGCAATCAACCCCTGGTGAACGATTTTTCTTTAATTTCCGCATGGCCATTGGGAATTTCTCATAGGATGGATCCTCAATGAACATCTCTGCGGTCTGTATTTGAGGGTATTCAAATACAGCTTGTGATACATGTGGAACATTAAGTAAATCAGAAAAATGTTCACGCCATGTATCGAGTACCGCATCGACGTTAACACAGAGGTTTCCATCCTGGTCCCGAATGGCAATTGACCGAGATCTTAAGGTATGGTGCAATTCGGTGATTCCTTTAAAGAAACCACGCGAACTGTGCTCATTGCTGAGTTGTTGTACTCTTAAGACCTTAGCCTTTCACCATTCTCGCTTCTTCAGTCTACAAATTCTTTTAGCTGTCCTCCTAGCAAGAACTGCTTTGTTTTTCCTAGCGATTGTAAACCGAGTCTGCGCTTCATTATAGGCTATATTGCGTTGCTCAACAGCAAGACGACACTCCTCATCAAACCAATCATTTTTGGGCTTAGTTTTCACTATACCGAGGGTGTGCTGGGCAGCATCGACAACCGAGGTTTTCAATACTTCCCAGACACTGTTCACATCATCAGATTGGTAATTGGATTGCATAATGCTATTCCTGACAAGATCTTGATATTTTCGTTGCGTTTCTTCATTTATCAGACCTTCACAGGAGAATCGCGATGTATATTCTCCTGTCCTCCCTGACTTGTACGAAAATTTCCATCGTAGCTTTGCAGCAACCATAAAATGGTCACTGCCTACGAATTTTGTTGACGACCGATACGATCTCACGTCTTGGACAACCCGAACCCGCCCTTTTGAAATCAACACATGGTCAATTTGGGTTCGGGATGTTTTACGTTGATGTGTCCATGTTTCTAAGTGGATGTTTTTATGAGGAAAGAATGTACTTGCTACTTTGAGATCATGAGCGATCGCAAAGTACATCATTCTTTCCTTCGATTCATCATTCGATGTGGTATACCACTATATAAAATCCGGAAAATAGTATATATGTTGTACATCCATGTTATTAACAACCCATAACAATCTTATATATGGTTGTACATAACAACATCAAAACTCATTTATTGTGTACTTCATGTTTTATAATCTCTTGTTTATTTATTTATTAATCCATAAATCACAAAACGAAGAACATTTTCAAAAATACAAAAAAATTCGTGTAGAAGTGGAAAACCTCTTAAACTTTTTTTTATTCGTTTTAAAGATATCAGCTTTTAACAGATTTATTGCAAGGTAAATTTCCCCATTTTCCCAAACAAAAACAATTTTTGATTTTATTTCAAAAATAAATTAAAGTTTATTTTTTTTACAGTTCGCCCCGTATATTATTATCGATATGCGATATAACTTTCATGTATCACCGTATTTTACGGGTATTAGAGTTGCAACAACAAAACTGTTGTATATCTCGTTCCTATAAAAACCGATTTGATTTTTAAGCTGATTTAAAACTTTTGAGGAATGAAGAAACTTTTGCCGAAAACTTTTACAGTCTAAAGCTAAACTAAAGTTCTCGTTAATTTTTTTTTTACTTAAATCTTCTAAAAAGGATTGATGTCACATAAAACCAAGAAGAATATAAATTGAGATATTTAAAGTTTCGAACGTATAGTTTTTGGTATAATCTGTGTATAACTAACCTTCTACATATATAATTTATCTTGTCTATACAACTTTTTTAACTAACAGGTGATAAAATCTATGTATCCCTAAAACTGGGTACAGTTTAAGCTTTAACCATTCCTGAACCATTATGTACTTAAATTAAACGATATTCGAAGTGTAGCAGAAATCATCTCCAACGATTCATAAAACAGAAAATAGATTATTTTCCAACAAATCCCATAAATTTTAATCGATTTTCCAAAAAATTAATTTTCCCGAAGAATGTTTTTTATTTCCGTTTTGATTTTCATTATTAATTTGAATGAATTTCATTTTTTAACTTTTTTTTTTATATTCGTCTGGAAATGTTTGAGGCAGCAAAATTATTTCTGCTGTGAATGATCTACTTTATTATTTATTCGTTGTGGTTGGGCTTGAGAGGGGGAGTGGGAAAATTTTATTGTAGCTTTTTGATGGAGGGAATCAAAAAAGTTTCACATTTGATTAATATTAATTATAAAAAAAAATAATTTAAATTAATGCTTACCACACAGTCTTCTAATAGTTTACCTGCAAATAAAGAAAATAATTGATTAGTCAAAAATAATTGTGAGGTTGTAATTTATTTATGGTAATTTTTTATTTAATTTACCAATTTACTAACTTTTTTTTGATTTACCAACATTTGTACTGTATTGGTTTTAAGAATAAAATCGTACTAAGAAAGTCACTTTATGACTTGTATGAGGTAAACAGTAAAATTTTAGAGAGGCAATTCTAGAAACAGGTAGATAAGTAATCTCGAAGATTTCGTTTCAATGGCACATTAACTACACATATTTGATATTGAAAATTTTACCGAAGTTTAAATTGCCGATCTCTGAAGGTCAAATAGTTACAAAATCTATGATAAGATAGCATAGTCAAATCTAGATAATTTAAGGATTAGTTCTCATTGATCATCAAATAGCACTCTACACTATTATTAGACCGACCAACTGGCGCAGTGGTTAATGCTGTGGCAATTGGAGCGGGAGGTACCGGTTTCAAATACCGACAGGAACAGGATGTAAAAAGGATTTTTCACATCTGATTACGATCAGTATGAGTGCACAATTTATGGGCCAACTCATCTTCCATGTCAGTACTATAGGCTGGAACAGAGCTATGTACTGTGCAGATGGTTCTTCGTAAATCAGACATATAGCTATACGTCCACGATTTGACTATACAATGGCGTAAAGTAAATACCTATTAACTCATTAGCTAAGTAACCTAAGAGAACAGTTATTAATTAAAAATATGTAGTGCAAACCACGCAATGACGAAAATCACTTCCAGATAACTTTCAACTATAGATGATCTAGTCATAGTGTGAATATATGCAGTTCATGAATTAATCGCTGCTTATTGTTCATATTAATTCAGATTTGTAATTGAGTGCTTTAGGTTAGGTTTGGTTAGGGAAATTTCCATTTTTTCTAATACCGTCACCTCCACTAATGTCCTTGAGATTATTTGGAAGAGCTCTTTCTTATACCACTAACAAATCTCCAAACTTCTCGCTAAAGCAAGACCTTACATGAGGCAAGTGATAGTTCGATGTTTATTATCTTGGTAACAGGCGTCATATTTTACCCCGTAAAAAACAGCGTAAATTACATAGAACGTTCGAGAGGTACCGACAAACCTACATCGACATACCGACGCGTGACGGATCGTTGTATAACAGCCCATTCACTTGAAGGTATCCGAAGTGTTATAACCACGATTTGTTGTTGTTTTTTTCAGAGCATTCCGTGTGTTTACACTTGATATTGATGTTTTGCCGTTCCTCTCCCCTTTTATCTACGAAACCGGTTTTGGCATGATTTCTTTTTTCGACGACAATTTTTTGTGATTCTTTGATATCACACACAAATACAAACAAAATAAAATTTCAAGGACACATTATTGTTTTGCTATTTTATGGTTTAGTTTGGTTTTGAATTTTGAAGAGAAATAAATAAAAATAAAATATTTACACACATACAGATACAATTATTTTGATATCGATATCATGATGCGTAGTGTAAACGATAGTTGATTTCTGGATATCACAGAAATCGATTTCTTGATATCAAGTGTAAACACACTGATTGTCGTTCTGGTTAATAATAAATAATTGTACGACGAATTGTAGGATTTCCCTTGCCGGCATCCTGCGGTACGCGAAAACATTTTTTGTTTGTGCTTATATTTTTTTCAGGCCCAGTGGAAGGATACAAGGAGCTCTGCGGTCCATTCAACTGACGAGCATTGAACGGAATTTTTAGTGTGACATAATGGAGATCTAGTAGTTTCTTTCCTGGAGAAGAGCGGAAGTGAGAAAGGGGATGTCTGAGGTGTCTGTGTGGGAGTGGCAATAGCTGTTAGTATGTGACTCAGATCTAACGTGTTTAGCAGCGAGCAGGTTCAAACGGACACCACTACTACCCCACCCCAAATGAGCTTTAGTTGGCAAAACGCTGCAGGTGGTGGCGTCTAAATATTTTTGTTAACACGGGATTGCAAGGTCCCGTCGTTACAGGCTCTTCAAAACGTCCTGATATGATGTAACATATTTTTAGTAAGCGAAAGGCCGCAAAGCGTCACGATCTAGTTATTATTTGGTACTATGTTCCATAATCCAGCTGTTCAGGTTAAATTTAACAAACAATATATATATATATATATATATATATATATATATATATATATATATATATATATATATATATATAATATATATATATATATATATATATATATATATATATATATATATATACATATATATATATATATTATATATATATATATATATATATATATATATATATATATATGTATATATATATGTATATATATATATATATATATATATATATATATATAATATATATATATATATATATATATATATATATATATATAATATATATATATATATATATATTTATATATATGTATATATATATATATATATATATATATATATATATATATATATATCTTTCGGCAATACATATACATAGATATACATATACAATGGAACAGGACATGTTCCGCAAATTTCACTTTCGAATTTAACAGTGAAATCATCCCATTTGTTCTGGGTGGTCAATTAACAACAACAGTTCAGTTGTATAACAGTAGAGTGTTTCACTATTTGTGTACCATATAGCACAATCATATCGAAAATAAAGACGATCTAAACCACTTTCATCTAATTTTGCGCACCAAAATTCAGAGAATATGCCACGATAGAGCTTAGAGTTAACACATCTTCATGTTCTCTTTCCATTAACGTATTCGTTAGAATGCCAATGGGCTCCACCTGAAACGAAGATTTTTGATGAAACACCTCATTTAGCAAACGAATGCATGACAGCACGAACGCACAACACACGTTGCAATTTGAACATTTCCCAATAAATTAGAAAATGTCATCTCTAGAAAACATCATATCATCACACACACATACATACATATAAATTTCTAATCTAAAACCGAAAATAATATATTTTTTTTTCGGGGATCAAAAATCCATTTCTAATCTTATCGTGTGGAAATCTAAACGAATATGTTAAGATTTACTGCCGAAAAATCTTAACAAACGAAAAAATAAAAAACAATTTTCCTCATTCATTCTTATCAGTTTGTGGTTATCTATCTACCCAGAAAAATATTCTCATGGGTCAAATAATAGCAACAACAATATAACATATATACGAGTATGATGTACTAAAGCGAATTTTATAAAATTCTGCGAGATCGAATCCCCGCATATAATACCTTGAGGAGCGATTTATTTTATGTGTTCATGTTGTTGCCGTCTAATGTTGGTGCTGAGTTATACGTATCTGTTTGCGGGTATCAAAATCTGCCCGACATACATATACATAAACACGTACACACACACACACATATACCAAAACCTATTAATAATTTTTTATTTTGTTAAACCACAAATTTTGTTTAGTTTGAAAACTTCTTAAATTATATTTATCCATTGACCATGTAATTTGATAATTGCTTCAGGATATTTTTTTATTGTATTTTGGTTATCTCAAATTTTTTATGTTGTTCGTTGAAAGGACGAAAAAGTGATGAAAATTGATTTTTCGTATATTTTATGATACGTTGAACGTTAGCTTTTCATCTTTGCTTGGAAAAGCTTTATTTTTAGCTTTTCCTGATGTGAATATTTAATTGCAAATTAAAATACAACTTTTGGTTTTTTTTGTTTATTGCGTGTAAATGGATTCATTAATGGTTGTAAATGTGATTATCAAAATGGATAATACAAATTAAATCTATTTCGAATTGGATAGGGTGGCAACATCGTTGGGACGAGGAGAGGACAAAATGTGATTATGTTTAGGAAATCACCGCAAATTAATGATTCTATACTCGTCATGAACAAAACATGTGCTTGGATAGTGGTCAGTATAAACTAGAATCTTTTCGCAGCATGGTGTAAAATATAATGTTCCTCTAACTCACCTGCAAAGCCACCTTCAACTCAATCTTAATCAACCGAGATCATGAGATCGAGCCCACTGTGTAACCTAAAGAAAGTAGTAAAAGCTTTCGGCTTCGGAGTAAACAGAAGAATGACCGAAAGTTTGAATCATTTGTATATAGCAAAAACATACTTGGGAAAAGCTCAACCAAACTGTTAGTATCAACACATTTAGTAAAAGTAATATGTTTTTCAGTGTGAACTACAAGAACGAACAACACTTACAAATTATTAAATTTTATTACCAAAATTCCGAGTCGGTGACTGAAACATCAAGAGCGTTAACTACAATTTTGGGTTGTAATTATCGTCCCAGTAGACAAGTAATTTACAGTCGAGTGAAAAAAATTTGGCTTAAATTTTTGCTGCTGAATGTTCTCGTGCCAGTAAGACAATGGGTTGGTCGAAGTGCTGAGAATATTGAACCATTGTCGCTACCGAACAAATACAGTCGAAATACATACCACGGCATAACCAAACTGTTAGTATCCACACATTCAGTAACGACAACATTTTCATCATGGCGAAGTAAAGGAACGATTAACTTTTACAAATAATTAAAATTTACTACAAATAATTGGTAACTGGCGTCAAGCACGTTAATTTCAATTTTTGGTCGTAGTTATCGTAAATTTACTGCTGGATGTTACCGTGCCAGTCAGACGACGAGGTGGCGTCCCAAACTAACCAATACAGTCGATTTCACGTCGTTTTCAAGAATCAAGGACATCTTTCAGACCACACTTTGTCGAAGATCTAGGCTTACACCCGTATAAGATCTAGTTAACACAATAACTCAATCATAGGAGACGACGTTCGTTCTCAAATTGGACTCTGGAAAAGTTATCATATTCATAAGTGATGAGCGCATTTATGGGTAACCGACTTCGTCAACCAATAGAACAGTTGTGTTATTGTTAAGGTGTAAAACCTTATGTGGTTCAAGAAAGACCAGTTCATGCTCAAAAAATAAACGTATAGGTTTCGTGGAACATGTTTCAACGTTTTTAGGTGATTTGCTTGAACTAGACATTAATAATATGTGGTATTGACAACACCAGCGGATCTAACGATCGACTTATTGAAGTCTAAATTCAATAAACCAAAAATGATACTGTCGATTGGCCGCCTAGATGTGATTCAACAACTTCAGCCGGCTTCATTAGAGGAGCCCAGAGCCAATTGTGTGGCCGACTCATCGAAAATTTGGTTCAGTGAATCGATACCTGCAAACGTATCCGTGGTGAACATATGCATAATGTCGTATTCCATACATGAATGTTTTGCTTGTACTTCAATAATTTTAAAAAAAATGTCATGTCCTTATTGGAAACCCCTTTACAATTCTATGACACTACAATCAACTACCACTCGGGATAATCAACCACTCGAGACCGTCACCGAAACCTTTGCGTACATCTATTGAGTACATTGAACGTTAAGTATGTTCATGCGTAATATTCTGTGATGTAATGCCTTGAAATAAAGACCGGAACTTTTCGACTAGGGTTTACTTTACCAGTAAACGGTAAATTTGTCCAAATATATTTTCTGAATTACCAGTAAAATTAAATATTTACCGAAAAATTTCAGTTTAACCATTTTAGAAAAAATAAACTTTCGAGATAAGCCATTCAGTCAAACCAAAATACAGTCGGCTACTACTTCAGGACTTATAAAAAAGTATTTCAAAAGTTCAACTGATGATTACTCGCTGTAACTTCAAGAACTGTAGCCAAAGATGGTCTATCATGCGTACAGTTTTGCACCTCTTATAATTTAAGAAAGTTATTCCGTCCCAAAATCGTCAAATTCAGTAAGAAATATTGTAATGGCTTACGCAGATAAAAATGGTGATAAATACGTAAGCAAACATGGTGACCGTTTATAGTGATAGTGGTAATAAGTAAAATAAAGCATTAATTTAACATTGGTGATAATAATTGTGGAAAATTAGTGTGGGAAAAATTAGTTGTAAGTTATTATGAATTTTACTGTAAAATAAATTAGGTAGAAACACCATCGCCTATGTTCGGAAGACCACAAGAAGAAGAAAAAGTAGCAGGCGAGGAGGAACGTCAAACAACATCGAAGGGGTTAAACAAATTGGCAAGTTATGGAGACAGCTTCACGATTATAGATGTGAAGTATAAAATTTGATTCAGGAACAATGAAGACGGTTGTGCACGTCAATGTTATAAGGAGTGAAACACAAACAATAAGTAAATGGCAAATGGCGAAAATGCATCTATTTAGGGTATGTAGAAGATAGCCATACGAATCGGTGATAAACAATTTTGGCATGAAAAACTGGTGGTGGATATAGTGGATTAGGTTATCGTGGGCACGGACTTCACGAGGAAAAACGGATTCGTAATAAATTTTGGACGAGAGATGTAAAGATTTGCAAACACCAATCGGTGCTGCCAATCAAATGGAACAAGAGAAAGCCAATCGTACGGAGGGTTATAATCGATCATCGTTCGAAGTAATCAGAGTAGGAAACCAATCGGTTAACTTGTACGAACCTGTACGGGTGTGAAAACAAGAGGAGATGAAGGTAAAACGAAATATGAATGGATAAAATGAAGATTCGGATTTGGCGGATATAAGGGAGATAGTGAAAACTGGTTATCGACCATCGCAGATTTTATTGAGCGTCTTTCATATAGGAGCAAGTAAAGTCCTCTTAATATAAAGGAGACCCTGTATAACTGTTCTGAACAGAACAGTGAACAGTTCTACTCGTTGGGATATAGAAGGAAGTAGTAGCTGAAACAGTGTGAAGACGACATAATACTTCATATAGGGCCCCCAAATAAAATATTAACTGACATGAAAAATTCGATGGCTTGATCATTTTAAGTTGTTGGTTGGAAACTATGTTAAATATAGATTTACAAGCTATTTATTTACCGGTAAATCGGAAACCGCGCAAAAATTTATCATTTAAATAAAAAATCCGGTAAATTTTTTATTTACCGGTAAATGATAAAATTTTATAGAAGGTGATAGATATCATAGAAGAGACTATCTAAGATTAGTATGGGAACAATCACTTCTATGATGGAGGAAAACCAAATTTCTTGTTTTGAGGCATGAGTTCCATGTAAACAAGATGTATGTGGTGATTTTTCTACTAAAAAGTGTAGTTCAAAAATCGAAAACAATTATTAGTTATAAAAAGATCCGGTTTGTCTTTTTAAAGTACACTCGAAGTGTAACGCATAGCCTGAAAAGACAAGCGCTAGCTTCTAAGGGTGTGATTGTCTGATTTTGTTTGAGCTCATAAATAGCTAAAAAAACATTTATTCTAAAATAGCTCAAAAACATTAAAAAATAGAAATTTAAATCTATTGGGAGGTTACGTCGTCATAGGCTCAGCCCCTTCTCCCCTTCTCCCAAATTACTTATGCAATATCCAATTTTTTCTTTCTTAATATTGAGAACTAATTAATTGCTTATAATGGAGCTTAAAACATTTATTTATTTCAGATTGAAGGAGGTGGCAGATTAACAGACTTGTTACAATAAATATTCGGCTTTGGAACATCAAATAAATACAAATAGCGAAGTGTAGAAAAAAAACAGAAAACGACCTATAACAAACAAGGCTACCTAACAAACCTCCGTGAGACTATAAATAAAATTTCACAGAAACGTACCAACGATGGGTTTTTGTTGAACTTTTTAGACCAGTAATATTCTAATAAACCAGTAACAGTAGGTAAGCTGTGTGATAGCGAATATTTAATAAGCTTACAGCACACAACTGACCATTTTAATAAGATAAACAAATGAATTTTTGAATGGGTTCAAATTTCTGCCACCTTAGCCTATACTGATTCACTTTTAAGAGGTTGATACCGAAACCGAACTACTTGTTGAATTAGAGCCTCCATACATCTTTATAGACCATCACAATCAAATGGTAAAATATTCGTTAGCGTCAACTTGTATTTGACCGGATGTGAAAAAATCCAAAGCCATGTTTTGAAATCTTTTTCCCTACTTGGTTCTCTTATTTACGTCCTTACTTTTACGCCATTACAGCCAATCCGAGGACGTACGACAGAACCGATTTTCCTAACCATCTGCTCATTGCATAGCTCCATGCCAGCCTATAGTGCTGAAATGGAAGATGGGTCGGCTCATGAGTTCTGCACTCCAACATGGAGAGTCATAGTTGTGTTCATTCACACCACATATCGTAATATCATGGTAAAAAATCCCTTTTGCATCCTGCCCCTATCGGGATACGAACCCGGTACCTCCCGCTCCAACTGCCGCAGCTTAAACAACTGAGCCACCTGTGAAAAACCTTATATGGTTCAGGAAAGACCAGTTCATGCTCAAAAACTAAATGTATGGTTTTCGTGAGACATGTTGCAACGTTATTTTTTGGTGAATTGTTTGAAATAGACATTAATACGTTAGAGGTTGTCAGGACCAATACTAAACGAATGATAGCGATCGTTTCCATCGAAATGTCTGGCCAAATCATCGAAAGTTGCGTTCAACGAATCAATACCTGCAAGCGAGCCCGTGGTGGACATATGAACGATGTCGTATTCCATACATAAATGTTTTGATTGCACTTCAAGCCAATAATTAACAACAATTGTCAAGTCCTTATTGGAAAACACTTTACCTTTCCATTAACCTATACGTACGATCAACTGCCACTCGGAACCGTGACCGAAACCTTTGTGTAAACATCGATGTGCTACTCAATAGATGGCACGTACATTGAGTATGCTATATTAACGTCCCTCCATAATATTCTGTGATGAAATACAAACTGCATACAAATCTACTGATGCAGAGATTAAACAAAAATCGATAAGTTGAGGTTCATTTCTCATATTAAGTGCTTTTGTTATTCGGATGAGCTTTGTGGTTTTTCGACCTTATTGATTAGTCTGACGAAACGTAATTGATCATTATTTCAAATAGATGATCGCTTGAAATGTGGTAGCTGTTACGATATCATAGAAAATATTTTCTAAGATTAGCATGGGAAGAAGCACTCCTATATGACGGCAGAAACCCAAACTTGTTGGTTTGAAGTGTTGTTCCTTAGTGTTATAAAAATATATGAGGAGATTTTCTTACTAAAGGGTGTCTCAACAATCGAAAAACAAGTACTAAATATAAAAAAAACATCCGGTTTATATTTTTAAAGTACTCTCGTAATGTATCATTTCTATAGCCTAAAAAGACAAGGACTGGCTTCAAATTAAGGGTGTGTGCTACAACATTAGTTGTATGATTTTTTCTGAGCTCATAAATGTATCAAAAAACATCAATTCTGAAATAGCTCAAAAAACATTAAAAATTAAACATTTACATCCATTGAAAAGTTAAGTTGCCAGAGGCTCAGCCTTCCCAAATTACATATCTCTTTACAGGAGGTAGCTCTAAATTTTTCATTTTCGATTGCTGAGATCACATACATAAATAGCTTATAATTGAGCTAAAAGCTTTTCATTTTTGCAGATTGAAGAGTGACATGTGTGGCACAACATATTCTAACATTCAAAAGGATTCAAACGTTACACCCAACCACTCCATTATAATATTCTAGTAAACCAGTAGCATATTTTAATCTTTTTTTTAATGCACAACAGTTTTAACGATACACCTTATTTTGTGCTTGTAAGCTCATTTACAGAAGGATGTGTAGTTCATAGATTTGTGAAAATGAAGTTAATCCTTGAGTCCTGATACATAGAGATACCACGAAACTTTTTATATCACCAGCAATGCTATACATTCGTTCGTTCTTTAACTCATTGACATTCCTTGAGCAAGCAATCCTTTCGTCCCATTTTCAATGTGATGCACTGAGACCCAGTTGAATACTTTGATGCTTAAACATTTTGATACGACTGGACATGGTGGAGTGCAATGTCCTATAGAAATCCAACCTTTTAATTTTCGAAATTTTTTTTCAGACACATTTTTTAATCAATATACAGGTACTGATGTCTCGAACTTGCCGACTCGCTTCATGAAGAATTCATATCTATACTCCTCATTTGGTTCTAATTTTTAAAACTCGACATTGGACTGCGTCATGAATTCTCCTGGGAGTTCGCCGTTGCTGAAGCATCTATACCTATCATCGGCTCGGATATTCTCAAGAACACTCGTCCTACACTTCGTAGTACTATTTTAAAGATCAACAAGTCAGCAACGGACGAAGTGGTAGTCCTAAGTCCAATCCATTACATTAGGTGTTGAATTTTTATAAGAGTAAAAATTACTTTTACAGTATACATACTTATACAGTAAGCTGAATGACACCGAGTATTGAATAAGCTCACTGCACAAAACTGATCATTCAAATCAAATGGTACGGCTTAGCTAACAATTTCAACTTTCGAATGGGTCCAAATTTCACTTTTAAGAAGTTGATGTTGAAACCAAAGTACTTGTTCAATTTAAATTAAACCCTGATCGCGATTTGACTACATACATCTAAGTAGCCATCACAATCAAATAGTAAAATTCTCGTTAACGTCAACTTCCATACCAACAATCTAGTCGAGTAGTACATATGTATCCAACCAAGCCCAACTCACCTCTATTCTAAATCACTATATGTCTAATTATATTGAAATATGATGCGAGGTCAAAACACCAGGCTCTAATATTATATCATAAATATGGAAAATAAATAGAAAAGTCCCCCCCCTCTCCACCAAAAAAAAAATCATATTTCAAAACTGAATGAATTTCATTAATATGACACCACACCGACTACATTGAACCGACATCAATTCATGTCCATCGCACGAAGAACATTGAAATTAGATACGTTCTCATTTTATCACGATCAAAATCTTATTTATCTAATTTATCTTTACCGAAAAAACAAAAACAAAAAAATCTTATTTCATATTATAATAAATCTTTGTCGAACAATCAATATCATTCCGAGATGTATAGTTTCGTTCAATATTAGAGCACGACAATAGATGAGTCGATGAAGACGAGGTTTTCACTTTTAAGGAAATTATAAATATTCATCATAATATTTGATGTGATATGGGGTGGGGTGGGGTGGTTTGTTTGGGCGTGCATGTCACAATGAATAGAAACGCAAAAAACAAAAAATTTTCCGTTTTTTTTTTTCGACAGTTTTTCTTCGATTGGGATGGATAAATTATTATTCATGTATTATTAATGTCATCATCGTCTGTATAGGCGATATTACATAGACTTGGCAAAAAATAAATTGGTAAATTATTATTATTGTCGTTTGCTCTAGATTACACATATATATTGTACATACTCGTTCCACATAATTTTATATGTAGATTAGATAATTTGGGTTTAAAAATGTCTATATCACACCAACGGTATACATAGGTGGTTAGATTACTTCCATATATCAAATTTAAAATCAAGTTTTCATTTTTGATTAAGACTAAGGTGCATAAAATGTATAAGGATTAAATCGTGCGTGAAATAATCGATTATGACAGTGAATTTATATTTAAGATGACATTTTTATTATATGAGCTTGAGCAATTATTTAAATTATACGTTGATCCAATTTCTACAACACCATCGTCTTATGTATAATGTCAAAGGTGGATAGAAAAATATACTGTGCAGAAAGCACAAGTGGATATGTGTAGGTGAATATATAACAGGTTCTTTTGTTTTTGTTGAATAGAAAGACATATAAACTGTTTGGAATGTGCAATGGCAAGAAAAAGGTAAGCTATCTCTAGTTAAAATGACCAATTTGCCCAATTGCGCTACATGTCCTCGATAACTTCACGAATTCCATCTTCAAGGTCTTAAATCGATTGTGGAGTATTGGCATAAAACTTTAATTTCACGTGGCGCTAAAGACAAAAATCTAAAAGGTTTAAATCACGAGAAAAAACACAGTCAGGAACTTTTCTTGCAAAATTGCGATTGTTTCGTTGCTTGTGTGGCAAACCGTCTTGCTGAAAATAAACCTCGTCCATATCAATATCTTGCAATTCTGGCAATAAAAAATCATTTATCATAGCTCGGTAGCACAATCTATTCGCCGTAACAGTTTCACCAGCATCATTGAAGAAAAATTAAGGTCCAATCGCAGCACCATCCTAAAAATCGCACCAAACAATGACACGTTGACGATGGAGAGGCTTTGCATCAATCATTATTTGATGTTCTCAGCCCAAAATGCAACAATTCTTCCTATTAACGTAGGCCTCCGAGGTGAAAACGGGCATCCATACTGAAGGTGATTTTTTGATGAAAATAAGGATCATTTTGATGCATTTGAAGGACCCAGTTCTCGACCAGCTTGAGTACTTGTGTTAACTGGACTTTTAAAACCTTAAGGCCTGGGTCTTTATGCCAAAAATACGATGTAATGACGTTTGTGAATTGTCTAATTCCAAATATCGACGAGGAATCGACAAACCTGGAGTTTCTTCAACACTATACGGGCTACAGCAGCAATATTCTCAGTTGATCTAGAACAATGGACACGGTTTCGATTCTTAACGTGTCTCGACCGCTCAAATTTTTTCACCAGTTTCACATTTGCCGGCCGAGAAGGTTTTTACTATTTTTGAAGCTTTAACTTTCCAAATGTCAAAAGACAGCTTCAAAATTGACCTAAACCTCTTATTGAAAAACCCTATACTCAAGCTTAAACATGAAACATTTTACAGTTCAATCGTTATTTTTAAGGTGAAAGATTTTACTAAGATAAAGCAAACAGTGACGTACCCAGACAACTTATCATAATGAGCCTCGATCACATTTATTGTGACCCCAGTAAGGTAATCATTTAGCGAAGGAAAATAAAGATTAAAGAAAGAATTGTCTTTCCAAATAATTGTCAAATAGCACGCAATTCCGTCAATTACCCTTTGGGTCCCGTTTCACGACTGTAATCATCACATCTCCGAACTTTAACGGTACTGGATTTTAAAAACATTTATTTTTTTGTCATTATTACCGGATACTGTCGCCGATTGTAGCTTAAGAGAGTTTCTCATCACGCTGCGGTCTTGAGTTCGATTCTCGCCGTTGACCAAAAATTAACATGCCACCGGATGATATAAAATGCGGTTGTGTGTAAAAACATTCGTTGGGCTGACCACCTACAATGTGCACCAATCGTTAAAATGGTTCGTAAGGTCTCAGTTGAGACGTGGTAAGGGCCGTTTACGGCCTCTAAGCCATAGAAAAAAAAATTACCGGATACAATTTCACTATCCTGCGTTCCTAGAAATGTTTGGCAATTTTATCTGAAATCAAATTTTTTTATTTAAGTGCTTTGCGAGTATGTACGAGTACTTCGAAATGTTTTGCTTCACTTCATGCTTAAATTAGAAAATGATTGGGTATAAGGATTCGTTTACACTCTGATTTTTCTAGAAATTTATACAGCTTCGTTTTGACAGCTATAACCATTCTCTCCAAAACACATTCTTAGTTTTTAGCACCTTAAAAGTTGATGCCGTCAAATAAAATAACCTTCTTTATCGCAATCGAGGATAGAATAAGATTATTGGTGGAGAGACTTACGACAGCAGTAATTAGTCAAAGCAAGCCAATGCCAACATAGATAAGGGGTCAACAGAATGATGCTCGTCGAAAATGACCCATGCATGTTTAATTACAGAAACATTTCGCGTTCACTGTTTATGCTAACTTGGTCTCGAAACTATGCTAACTTTATCCACGTTGGAGAACGATCATACTTGATAACTATGCGTTCCATTGATATGACACGAGGATATAATTAATTCTAAATCCCTCGATATGGTTAAAAATCTATGTTGGTTGTTTAGAAAAGTTGAACGATTTATAATTTGGTTGATTTCGATTTATAATTTGGTGAGACACTCGATAATTTGGTGACTTTTCTAAGATTTTATTCGTTTAACCAAAATGCCACACTTTGTTTATGATTTCGAACTAACTATCGTTTTTTAATCTTCCCGAAACTGACGGAGTAACTGATAATCTTTAACGTTTAAAAACTGATAATCCAATACACCTCTAATACTGCCAGTATTAGATCGAGTCGATGGTAAAGAAATCAGCTTGTTGTTCGTAGCGCCACGGGTTATTCATACAGTATTTATGGCTGACATGTGCTAGGGCAAACAAGCAGTCCTGTTTCTGTATAGTGTGAATATTGTTGCTTGTTAACCTAGTTGATTTGTTTGTGTTGGTGGTTGGAAGAAGATTTTCAGGCTTGCGATAGGTCGTTTATGTAATATACGCATCGATTATTCATAATATAAGCCTCGTTTGTTGAGGAACAGGCGAGGTCTCGCTTTTTTATGATTTTCGAGTGTGGTGGGCTCTCGGATGTCTGTTAGATACTCTATACAGCGTGTTTAGGATTTAAGGTGCTGTTATGATTAACTTATGGACCTCTGTTTTATTATATCACCCTTACTCATCTAATTATCTCTATCAAACGGAGAGTGACTCACCTCAGCTTGTTATTTCATTAATATAATGTGATTTTTTTATTGAGATGCTTACGACTGGAGGTGGGTTGCTTGAATAGCTGTCTTAATCAGAAAATTTATTTTATTTTCATTTAACAGCTGTTCTACATCTAACGTAAAAAAACTGAAAAATATTTTGAGAGGAAAAAGGCTTTTAAAGCTGTTTTTGCGATTCAACCAAAACATACTATGCACATAACTGCCCACATTGCCTCGGACATTACGGTCTCGAAACACAACTATTTCCAATAACTATTACCGAAAAGCAAAATTGGCCTATCTTCTCTCCGGTGATGATATGATGATCTTAACTGAGGAATCAGTATGATGTAAGCTGGCTGGTCAAATTACCTATCCCACTTGGTTAATACTAAAATGTTGCTGCAATAGAAAGTGCTACAATTTTGAGGCAGTTTTTCTGACAGCTGCTCTAAAGGTGATTGACTACAATACTGTTTCATTTAAAAACATCCTAGACCAACTAGCACATATATTCAGAGCTGATTTGACCCTGAGATACATTTCAGTATCATGAAAAACAGTAAGGGAAGTGATCATTCCGAAAGATCAATGCCCTAAATATAACCAGGTAAAAAGTGTTTGACCTATAAGCTTGATTTCTTTTCTACTTAAATGTTGCGAGCGAATGGTTGGTAAGTACAACACGCATACCAGAAACGATAATATATTGAAACAGCACTCCATGACGTCGGATTGGAAAATCACTTGAATACAAAAAATAGGACTTGGAAGCGATTCTGGACATCGGAGATTAGTTTGATAACACTTACTATAATCTCTGCAGCTGAAAGAAGCGACGTAGAGGCCAAATTGGTTCAGTTTAACTCAACAAGAATTACTACAAACTATGATGAACCCCAAAAAGGGATATCCTCAAGGGTGGAGTTCTGTCTTCGTGTTGTCTTATGGAAAACTTACTATGTTAGTCCAATTAAAGGGCAACGGATTTTACTGTCAGGGCTATTTCGATGACATGAACATAATACTGGTTGTAAAAATGTGATAACGTAGCCAATAGCGATAAACTTAGTTGTAGCCCGGTGAAGTGATCAGGCTCTACCCGTCAACCCTAGGGAAACTGACATAGTTTGTTTTCAAGATGTAGGTGTCTGGGAAACTTTAGCCTTTTAAAAATTAGGACTCACACCATTCCGCTATTCTCAGAAGTCAAATATCTGAGGATCTGGTCAGTTTGGAAGATACCTTGGCAAAAGCATGTAGAAAAGAAATGCATAATACAGCATGCAACATTTACTGGAAATGCAAACATTCATTTGGTAAATAAGGTGGCTTGAAAACCAGAATTGTGTACTAACTAAATGTTTAGGTTACCAGCCTCATAATCTCATTTACCACTATTATTTGTATTGTGAGAGCTATTTACACAAAACGAGCGGGGTGTGCCAGCGCATATCTGCCCAAATTACCTCAGACACTATTTAGGCGAATCACGTGGGGAAATTATGTCACAAAAAAAAGGGTATTACTAAAAAATGGGATTACAACAGTATAGATCAGATAGGCTCCGGACTATATGATGATATTTAGAAATGCTAAATTTTGCTTTGAGAACAGAATTCTTTGCAAAGGAGATCGTCGTATCTTCATGCTTTCTAACAGACAAGCAATAGAGTCCAATACTGATTCTTCGAAATTTATTTTGAAGACAATAACTGCCCTAAATCAACTAGGCAGTCTGAATAAGTTACATTTCACTGTCTATAGATATCAAAGAAAACGTCTTGGCTGATAAATAAGATCGTTACGGATGACGTTATTATCTTTCAAGAGAAATATCGACTGTCACTTTGCAGATCTGCACCAGAAGATATGGGACAACCTCATCTCGTGGCGCCCATCTTAGTCACCTGTGGAACATGAATCAGTAAAGATCGCAGTCTTTCTTGAATTATAATAGACGCTTTTTTAAGTATCTTGCTAGGTGTTTTCACTGGTTCCTGAATAATCTCTTGATCCAAATGGGAATTCCTACTTGTAGATTTTTGACAATACCGGATATCATGGGCTTCACTCAAAGAACAAACATTTTTTCTAGACTGAGAGTTAACGTCTGGGAGGAGATGTCACAATAGACCAATCGAGCCTGAGTGAGAGGAAAAAATGTTAAAATCCTCGAAAGCTAAAAACGGACATAAAGAAATAGAATGAATATTCAGGTTTACTCATTTATATAAATTATACTTACTCATTTATATAAATTATTTTCCCCTTTATTCCTTTTGCTTATAATCTTCAGTGTTAAGATGCACTGAACTCGTATAACTCTGGAGTATAAAAAGTTTTTGGTACTCTGTTGCATCCCAGATTATGGTAACAAATCATTTCATATCAATAAGAAGGAGCTAACCCAGGGTACAAAATACAATGATTGGACAGTTTATAAAGGAGATGTTATGTCTCTAATATACATTTTACCTCTACCTTTGTATAAAAATCATACAGGTCTACTATGGTTGGTCGCTCTCGTGGCAGAGAAAGTAGCGTGCTTGCTCTGCCATTCGAGGGTCTCGGGTTCGTTTCCCGCGGTGGCGACGACACATCAATCACAATTGGGTGTTTTTAATTTTAATCTGTATGCAGTGTTGCCAGATTGTCAGATTTATTTGAAAATCTCAGTTTTTCTAATAGGTTAAAAGATTTTCAGTTTTTCTGAGAAAATTCAGATTTTGGTCAGTTTTTATATTAATAATTTTCATTTGTTTTTATTCCAAAATAATGTGTTTAGTAATTCCGAACACCATGCTGTTTATCAAAATTCTGACTATTCAAAATATTTACTATTTCTTTTGTTTGTTTGCGATTGTTAAATCGAACTGAGTTATTAAAAATGTTATTCATTCACAAAGATATACGTTGTCAAGCCCTGTTCCAAAATGGAACTAGTTAATATTTGCTCTGAATTAAATAAATGAAATAAAATGGTAGACAAACATTATAATAGGTAAAAATTGTTGTGAACATGTGTTAAGTTAGTGAATTAGTGATAAATGAATAAGATTTAGTGAAATATGATCTTATTCAAATAATTAGAAAAATCAAAAACTTTTGACAAATATGCATAATAACTACGTGTACACATTTTAATTTTTTGTTGTTGTGTTTTGTATTATTTTTATTTATGTTTTTTTTTTTTTGCATTAAGTGCATTTTACTAGACAAGTAACAAAGTCAGGGCAGTATAACTTGAAATAGAAAAATCCAAGCGCAACGGACTCACATTGACCGGCTCCTTGATCAGCGTCTGTTCTTCATATTAGAAGCGGCTGTTTTTAATACCTGGCAGTAGGTTTAAAATGCTAGAGGAAGGAAACCTGACAAAAAACCAATATGGCAGAGAATAATGAAGAAAATACTATGGTGCAGGGATTCGAATCCCCAGTACCGGCGATTTGTAGGAGTGTGGAAGCGGGCTCCCAGTCGTCGACATCATACGACCGCAATAATTCGACCAAGTCAAATAATGTAAATCCATTTGGACGTAGCTCCAAATTATCGAGATCACCAACATCGTCAATAAGTAGCCACGATAAAGAAAACGAAGAACTTCGTAAGCCATCAGACCAAATACCAAATATGATATCTCAACCTAGTGTGGATCGCATGGAAAGCGTGAGCCAAGAAAACCTCTACGATGTCGCTAGAGAAAACGCTGGTTTAAAAAAATCACTAGAAAACTTAATGCAACTCAATGGTCAACTCTTTAAAGAGGTTCAACAGCTTAAAGAAGAAATTGCTGTAATTAAAAGTGTGAAGAAACAAGTAAATGAAACCCAAAATGCTATAGTCGTCTATGAAACAGATGACGATGAATTGGCGTATGAAACGACTTTTATACGCAAACAAATTGCTAAAACTAAACGCCAAAATAAAAAAAGGAAAGTAAAATCCTCGCCTGAGGTGGAACAATCAATACAAGGCGTAAGAAAACCACCAATAAACCAATGTGGTCAGCCGTGCAAGGACTTAGTAAATCTACAGAAGAATGTACAACTCCAAACAGCTAGCACATCTAACGTGTCTCAACAAAGAAAAGCAGAGTTAAATGAACCAATGAAGAAAGAGATACCACCTCCACCCATTAATATTCTTAATGTTAGTGAGTACGAAACAATTAAACAAATAGTCAAAATAGTTCCAAACGACAAATATAAGGTCACTGCACTGAATAATAATGTTTGAAAAGTGAATGCAGTTGATCCAGAAACCTACAGAATGTTAGCAAATGCAATTAGTGCTCAAAACATTGAATGGTTCACGTATGAAAACAAAGCAGAGCAACAAATCAAAGTTATGGCCAGAGGACTACATCATACATGCCCACCTGATGAAATAATTGAGGAACTTATTCAGAAAGGATTCAAAATCATAAATGCTGTAAACATTCTGAAGAAAAAGGTTACTAAAAACTCAAACGATGAAAGAGTAACAACCAAAATCGGCCTACCCCTATTCATGCTAACATTTAACAACACCGAGAGCATTGATAAGATATATGGAATCAAAGCAATCCTGAGCATGAAAGTCAAAATTGAGACATTAAAAAAGAACAGCAGAATTCCACAATGCCACAACTGTCAGGCATATAACCATACTCAAAAATACTGCAATAGGGAGCCTAGATGTGTAAAGTGCGCTAAGAAACATCCATCAAAAGAATGCAACAAAAGTAGAAGCGAACCAGCGAAATGTATATACTGTGGGAATCACCACCCAGCAAATTACAGAGGCTGTGAAGCTGCCAAACAGCTGCAAAGAATGTGAAATAGTAAAAAACATCCAACAGAGAATATCAGAACTCTTAGTTCTCAACCTAGGACGCCATCCTATACAAACCAAATCCCTCTTAATAGCGCGAAAGTTAGAGAAGCCACGACATATGCCCAAATGGCTAGCCAAAAGGAAAATGCCAAGAAAGCGCCCAGTCAGGAAAATCATGTCCTGCAAGAAATACTGTAGAAGTTAACCACTATAAATTCTCATCTGGTGATGCAAGATTCTATAGAATCTATGAGTGAGCTACTAAAACAACAAGAAAAAAGAGTAGGTCCATTGGAAAATCCATCGATGATTCATCGATGAAGTTACTCTACTAGAATCTCGTTTTTCAAAATTCGTGGATACCAATGCTATCAAGCTCTTCACCCAGAAGAGCTAGAGGAGAAACAGCAATCTTCATCAAGGAAAATATTAAACATCAAGAAGAACTTAAAATAGAGGAAGAAGCTATGCAAGTAGCACCTGTTTCTATTGAAACCAAAAACTACAAGAGCTTCACTATATCAGCAATCTACTGTCCACCCAGATATAACCCAAAAAAGGAAGACTACATCAAACTTTTTAAATCACTTGGTAAAAATTTCATTATTGGAGGCGATTTTAATGCAAAAAATATATTTTGGGGATCAAATCGAACTACTCCCAAAGGAAGAGAGCTATTTGAAGCAGGCAGAATATTAAAATGTGAGTTCCACTCCAGTAGAAAGCCAACCTACTGGCCTACAGACGTAAATAAAATTCCTGATCTTCTAGACTTCTATATATCCAGAGGTATCTCCGAAAATTACCTAGTAGTTGAAAATGAAGAAGGACTATCATTGGATCACTCTCCAGTCTTAATGACAATAAGTTTCACGACAATAAGGAAAGCAAGCCCTCCAAGACTAACAAATAACAAAACCAACTGGGAATACTTTCGCCAGCTAGTCGAAGAAAGCGTCAATCTACAGGTGCCGATCTCAAACGATCATATGATAGAAGAAGAGCTGGAAAATCTCATTGAAAGTATACAGAAAGCGGCATGGGAAAGTACTCCCATCCAGCATGATATAATACAGAAAAGTATAAGCTACCCAGTTGAAGTGAGAGACTTGGTTAACGAAAAAAGACGAACTCGCCAGACTTGGCAGAGAACTAGAGCTCCTGAAGATAAAACAATCCTAAATAATCTGTGCAACAAACTTAAACTGCTTATAATGGAGATCAGGAATGAGTCAGTAGCTTGCTTTCTAAGTAACCTGACAGGTAAATCTGACACGGACTATTCGTTGTGGAAGGCTACTAAAAGTCTAAAAAGACCTAAACTGCAAGTGCCACCCATAAAAAAAGCTGATGGAACCTGGGCTCGCAGCGATAAATTAAAAGCTGATCTTTTTGCCGAACACCTAGAAATTACCTTCAAACCACCAACTGGGCAGGTAGAGAATGAATATTTAACACCGGTCAACAAAATAGACGAGGCACCTCTCCTACCAGTCACTGTGAAAGAAATCAAAGAAGAAGTAAAAAATCTTAAAGATAAAAAGGCTCCTGGTTACGACCTGATAACAGCAAAAATAATCAAAGCACTACCAGAAAAAGCACTACGGAAGCTACAGCACATAATCAATGCTGTCTTTAGACAAAATTATGTTCCGAGACAGTGGAAAGTAGCAGAAATAATAATGATTGCTTAGCCTAATAAACCGTTAAATGACAAAACATCATACAGGCCAATCTCTTTATTAACAACCACATCAAAAATTTTCGAAAGATTGTTTCTGAAGAGACTGAAGCCAATTATAGAGACTAGGAAACTTATACCACCACATCAGTTTGGGTTTCGAGAAGGCCACTCAACAATAGAACAGGTACATAGAATCACTGATACGATTGAAGAGGCGTTGGAAGAGAAGAAGGTATGTTCAGCAGTATTCCTAGACGTAGCCCAAGCATTTGATAAGGTTTGGCACCATGGTCTGGAATTTAAACTTCAACGAGATCTACCAAAACAACATTTTGAATTGCTTAAGTCATACATAAATGACCGTTATTTTCGAGTGAGACAAGAAGAAGAGTACTCAAAACTAAAGAAAATATTGGCAGGAGTCCACAAGGTAGTGTGCTTGGCCCTGTGTTATACCTTGTGTATACAAATGATTTACCAAATATAGCAGAAGCCAGAATAGGGAATTTTGCTGATGACACTGGAATTATGACCACTGATACTAGTATTTTCGAGTCAACACAACAACCAAAATCATCACACAAATCAAAATCAACACACATCAACTTCACCAACAAGAAAGTAGGACTGAATTCTCAACAAATTCCTTACTCTGACAATGCGAAATACCTTGGCATGACACTAGACACTAAGCTTAGGTGGAAAGCACATGTTAAAAAGAAAAGACAAGAATTGAATTTTAAATTCAGAAAAATGCAGTGGTTTATTGGAAGAAACTCTGAGCTATCCTTAAACCTATCTGGACATACGGCATTCAACTTTGGGGCTGTGCAAAGAAAACTACAGTTAAGATCATACAAACATTTCAAAATAAAGTACTACGTAGCATTGTCAATGCTCCATGGTGTATTAGAAATGACAACCTCCATCGAGACCTTAACATGGAATACGTCAGTGATGAAATAATTAAGCTAGCAAGGAGTCATGTACTGCGACTGCAGCAACATGACAACGAGGAGCTGCGGAACCTACTGGATCACGCCAATGGACCAAAGCGCCACAAAAGAACAAAGGCTTTAGAATTAGTGGTTCCCTGAACTACTGAAATCAAAGGACTGGACGAAATGGGATAAACCGATTTTTCTCATCCCATATAAGATGCTACACTGCTTAAAAATACAAAACATTTACTAGATAATCACTGAGATTAGTTGTAATATTATACAGAAATATAGATTTCTTAAACAATAAAAAAAAATTCACAAAGATTTGGTTAGTTTTTCCAAAACACAACGTATATTAATTTTAAAGATTAATCCTTAATTCAAATTTTTAAATTTTATTTTAGGACATGTGAATAAACTTAATCACTATTTCAGAGTGAGCAACCTTAATATCACAATTAATGTTTTGAAGTCGGAAGATTGACAATCTTGAATAATCGTGAATATTTTTGATTGTTTATTAAACAGGAATGAATATATTTATAGTGCAAAAATATATTAATAGTGAAGAGTTGAAAAAAGTCGAAAATACATTGTCCAGTGAAACAATTAAAAACTTAAGATAGTTATTTTGGAGCTGAAATTTCGACAGCACTTAAACAACTCTCTCATTGTCCAAAAGTAATGAAAGATGGGCCCTAGTGGCATTTTGAGTTCTGGAATAATTTCCGCCTTTTTTAATTTTTTATGGCTTCAAATATAATTAGAATAATTAGTAATAAATATTAATAATTATTTACTTGTTATAATATAAATGTTTTACGAAGCCATTTTATAAACAACCTAATACCCATAATGATGTAACAATAAACCATTTTGTGTGTACAACAAACCAATTTGTTTGATTAGTGTGTAACATTACATAAATTTCTAATACAAATTTATATGTTATAACGTGTCCCCAACCTTAACCCAAGCCAGGCACATGTATACGAATACAACAAATAAAATTAATTTGTCTTTTGCACATTACCACAAAACAATTATTGTACATTAAATAATTAATGATTTTTCATTTAAATTTTCGGAAGAAACAAACCACCGCCCTCCGCAAACCATCACCCTACGCACAAACTCAACATAATTACGTTATTTGTACGTACACGAGACATGTCGAAAGTTTTATGGTACAACATAAGTTTTACCTCGTTTAAATATGTACGGTGCGGCGTATTCATTATTCAGAGGACACGCAATATGACAATTAAATGTTTAATTTTTCTTAATGTTTCTTTAAATGTATGTATGTATGTACTCGTATATGTCGGTATGTATGTAGGTATGCGTTTACAAAATTGTAAATAATTGTTTGTAAATGTATATTCATGCTTGTCGGTGAAATATGATACATATTTTTAATTAACCTTTTATTTACGGTGATTACGATTTTTTAAGACGATCATCGTCGTACAAGAAACAAAAATTACCATTTTCTTTAATTAATTTAATAGTACAAAGTGTAATATGTCTTATGAGTTAAAGTAGCATGAAAATACTAGAGCACAAAGTATGAGAAAAATTATCACACAGAGATTCACGGTTGGTGTTACAGAGATGAATGATAAAAATTATGCAGACATTATGTATGTTTAAGTACTATCTTGGAAAGCTTCCAAAAAAGCTTTAACATACATTTTTTGTATACAAACAGAAAATTTAGTTTTTAGGACACTCCAATGTTTGTTTTAAACGTAAATTAATAATTGTCTGCCTGTGACGTTAACCTAATTCGTATTCCAGTATAGACCAAGGCGAGTTGAGTAAATCAAGTGTCAGCTATAAGTATGTGATGATGCATCAAGACCATTATTTGTGTGTAGGATTAATATTTACCATGTCAGCTAGAAATATAATGTTATGTTGTATTCGCACGCTATATAAAATCGTAGGCTTTCGGTTTAACAGCCGAATAAAACCACAAATCAGAATTAAATGAAGCAAGAAGACATTTTTTGCTATATAAGCACAAAATACTTATAATATAGCATCGTATGGTGAGATATATAATTTTTAGTTAAATGCCATTAAACCTTTTTCCACCAATTTTTCATTGAAAAAAGCACGAAATAAAAATTAAATCGTTTTTCGTGCAAAAAATACCGAATAATTTGTGTGTAGTACTTAACCACGTGTCATTAAGCTTTCATCGTCTTGTGATATTTGAACTTTTCACTATTCCAGATACTAATGATCGTGTTGCACGAGACAATGCGATATGTATATAGATATAATTTAACAGATTTTATGGCATAAACAAAACGAAACTTTAATTTAATCTATTTTAAAAGCTTTTACTGTATATTGTTTTGGAAAATGAGTTAAAGCTTAAAACAAAAGAAAGGCATTCAACTTGCACGCAATACTATAAATAATTTTCTAATTTCCATTCAATACAATAAGTATATGCTGTATGTATGTATGTTTGTATAAGACTCGTGTTTATGCAAAGTAATTTTTAGTTTGTATGGGTGTGTCATGTGAACGAGTTGGAGGTGT